>OX463840.1:8248802-8689118 GCA_949825065.1 Odontocerum albicorne | reverse complement strand
GAGTATATTTGATATTAAAGAAAGATGGTGTATAGTATATTTGATAATTTATTCGTGTTAAAGAAAGATGATGTACAGTATATTTGATAATTTATTCGTATTAAAGAAAAATGGTGTAGAGTATATTTTATATTAAAGAAAGATGGTGTATAGTATATTTGATAATTTATTCGTATTAAAGAAAGATGGTGTACAGTATATTTGATAATTTATTCGTATTAAAGAAAAATGGTGTACAGTATATTTGATCATTTATTCGTATTAAAGAAAAATGGTGTACAGTATATTTGATAATTAATTCATATTAAAGAAAGATGGTGTACGGTATATTTGATAATTTATTCATATTAAAGAAAGATGGTGTGCATATTTGAGAATGATTTTTTTGAAAAAGGATAAGAGAAAGATGAATGCTGTGCAGATGAGTGCATTAACACGTTCCGCGCCGCGTAGGTCACCGGTGACCTACCATGTTTTTGACCAGGGCGCCATATAGGTCACCGGTGACCTACGTGTTTTTTTTTTATAAACAGTCCCAGTGCGCCAGCGGTCACATTTACTAGGAATTTTAACATTGAATGTGACCTATACGGCGCCCCTGAATATAATGCACATAAAAACTTCCAAAATTTTGTTTGAAAATGCAATTATTTTTAATAAACCTCCAGGTGTACATGAGCAAGCTATTACGGTTTATTTTTTTCAAGGATAAACTAGCCTCTACAATTAGGCTAGGGGGTATAGAAGAGATTCCAGGGATAACACAATGAATGGGACCATCCATTTGTCACACTCTGGAAATTTATGAGGGTGCATTGTCTATGCAACATTGTGACCCTTTTTTTGGAGCTATTGTCTCAGTAATCATAAGAGATTATTATGTTATGGCGTAACACTATAGCATATTACATAAATAAATAAAAAATATAATAAGTAATAAATTAGGCATGCTACAATTTGTTTCGACTTCAAAAGTTTATGTTGTATATACATGTATTACCGTACGACGCCGCGAAGGTCACCGGTGACCTACGCTCACAATATCACCTAAAATCAGTTTATTTTTAAAAATAAATCATTGTTTATGAAGCCTATATATGTATACATAATATAAACTATAATTTGTTTAGTGGCGCAGGTACTTATTTTCTCAAAATGTACTGCGGCACGGAACGTGTTAAGGAAAGTTTGAAAGAAAGCGGAAAGAAGACATCAGAAATGAAATGCATAGATAAAATTGATGTTTTGAGTAAAATGCAGAAAGGAGCTTAACAATGGTGTGGGCATGGGGAGAAAATGAATGATGGAAGAATGACTAAGAGAATAAACAAGTCAGAAGTGCAAGGTATGTTGAGGACGAGAACAAAATGGAAGAGGTAGGTCGAGGAAAAGGTGACTGAACCAAATGGATCAGATTTTGAAAGAAGAAGATTGTGCATGAAGAGATGTATTAATGTGGAGGAGATGAAAGTTGTATGCTTACCCTGCAAGAGACACGGCGTGATGAAATGTACAATTTCTTGTCAGTATAAAAATTGTGTAAGAAATTTGTTTTATTAAAAATAAGAAAAAAAATAAATAGCATAAATTATAAATTAAATAATTAAAAATAAACATTACATGTAAGAATAAAATTAAAATTACAAAATGAGAGGAAAATGTTTCAGAAAAGGAATTTCAATAAAATGGGAAAAATACAAGAAAAAAATCATAATTGGTTGATATTAAATTTTGTTAATTCATTTTAATGTAGCATTTATCTATAGTGTTATATTTATTGGACAATATTTATTGTTTGAGTAGGAAAGTTTAAAAATGGAACAACAGAGGAAAGGTTACCTTGACAGGTTTGCCGTAGTATGTGTGGCAGGTACAATCTGCTTCAGCTACACATGTAGCTGCATCTCTCCACAGGAAGTCCTTTTCACATTTCTTCTTGGCAACACTTTCATCAATACATCCAGGAATGCATTTCTAAATAGCCAAAATTAGATGAGTTAAAATAATTTCAAACTAAATCAGACATTTTTTAAACACAAGAAAGAATTTTTTACCCATTGCAATAATTTTACTAATATTTTTCATGGCAACAGTTTAAGAACTTGTTAAGAAATACACCACAGAGTTAGTTGATTTGAAATAAGCATAGACAACTTCTGGCCACTTACATGCAGTGAGGTAAAATTATATAAATAATTCATTGAATTTATAGTGTCATTAAGTACTGCGCTACAAGGTTGTACTTGATTAGAAGCTTCTACTCGATAGCAACAATCAAACTGTTGACACATAACATATAGGGATTCTGCAGTAGAAATGAAGGAATTAATTGTAAAGACTTACCTCTCCATTGACACATTTTCCCTCTTTGAGAAGGTAGAACTCGTAATACTTGCACAGCTGTTTACAGTTGACTGCACACTCAGACCACACCTTTCCATACTCACATGGTGAGCCTTCACTTGTCACTAGAATAAATTTTGATCATTGTAATTTGTTTAGAAAAAGATTGTTTTCTCCACGTAAGATAATGGTATAACTCTACCGGTTGGCGCCAGCTTGAATAAAACTCAGTCTTGTTTGTGGTCCCCTGACGATGAGGTAAAAACCTTGAAACCAGTAGAGCTATACCGTTATCTTAAGTAAAAAAAAGGTATTTTACTAAATAAATTACAATGTCTTAAAACTTCCACAGTGTTAATGCCTCAACTACTATATAAATAATAAATGTTGATTATGTATGATTTTACTACAGAGAATAACTATTGCAGAAGAGATCACTTTAATTAATATATCAATTTCACCACTGTAAAAAGTTTAAAAGTATGACTGGAGACAATTTAATGGCATTTCAGTGTTCAAACTGTTTACAAATGGACATAATATTAATACCAACATGGCAGAGTTAGAAAGACGCTTGTCTTCCCAACTTGACCACACAATTTTTTTAAAAGTGTTCCTTCAATTTGAATTTTCACTTAAGGTCTTATTGACATTTTTCTGGTTGAGATTGCCATATGACCGCTAGGTTGTACTGTATACAACAAAAGTATTATACAATACAATATAGAAAATACTTGTTTAAATTTTATTTCAGAAGAAAAACAACTACCCGTTGAGCTCCAATTTTTTTTCCGTTTGCTTCTTTTTTTTTACAGATAATTTTAAAAGAGATTCTTTATGAAGAATTTGATAACAGAAAAACGAACGAAAATGTTTATTTTGCAAATCAACAGTTAACTATTCAAACACAATACACATATTGATGTCATTTTACTGATGGACATTGTCTAGCTAGATCAACAATTGTAAGTTTTTGTTATATTAGATTCATCATTTGTTATGTTAGATTCATATCCTAGATTTGATTCCCAATAAAAAAAAACCTTATTTTAGTCCAAGTGCCATTCTAGTACCCTGGTTCAATAAATGTTATTTTTTTAGATAATTTGATATGGCATTATTTCCATTACAATTACTTTAAGAGCGTTTCCTAGTTAGTTCAATAGAAAGTAAGGGAGGTTACGGAAACACCAATATTTATCGCTAACAAAAGCACCATCTATTTATCGAGCATATAAGCTACAAAAAAAAAATCACATATAAAAAATAAATTCAATGGCCTCAGAGTAAATCCAGTGCGAAATTGAATCCGCCAGGAATTGGACCTGGGATACCTGCTTGATTATCTCTTAATTATGATAATGATAAAATATGAAAAAAGTTTCCCTTACCTTCCTCAAATGAAATGGTAGTTCCCACAGTCGGATGAACTGATGGAGCAACTGAAAACAGAAATGTTATTTAAAAAAAAAAACAATGGTTATATAATACCATATTGTAGCCTAGTTAGTAAGGCATTAGTCTCCCATCCGATTCTCAATGGTACACAGAAGAAAATAATTTAAAAAAAGAACTAATCTGGTTCAAGACTTCATCTGGTAACATTATGTTACTATTTGATAATGTATTTATTTGATAATGTATGAGTATTTCTTTGATAAATGACTTATGTTCATGTGTTTTTTTATTCGGTTTTGTAAAATTGTTTTTTCATCATTTTGTAAATATAACAAATGAAACATGACTACTTTTTTTTTAATAATTTTGTAAAGTACATTTTATCGTTGTAAAATATAATAATCAAAAATACACTTTACACCAGATTTAATCATTATCATCATTTAAGCATTCTATATAATTACAACCCTAGCAAAACATCATTTTTGAATTAATAAAAAGTAGCTTATATGAACCACTAAATGAATTCACGTAGAAAGTCAGAGAAATTGTATAAGTTGTATAAGAAGGTGTGTGGATGTGGAAGAGTCGAAGGATGTGTGTCGAGATTTAGTGCTCTGTCCTCTCTGCGTACTCTGACAGGGAAATGGCATGATGGTATATATGTGTATGTATGTAAATGAATTTAAATGAACAAAGGTTTCATGAAATTTAATCAAGACATTCATAATGTATTATAAGTTAGCTATCCATCAGATGATTGATACTGACAATGGTACCTCAGCCATTTTTAGTAGCCACTGACTCTGATAGACTCTGGTAAGTGCATAAATTAATTTGTGACCCATAAAGACCTACATTCGATTTCCAGCTTTTTTCCAATTATTTCGTAATATTATTTTGTACCAACTGTCTCAGCTTATATGCGGTCATTGGGAAATTTCGGATATGTGCAAAATAGGTTAACACTCGCTTTACTGTGCTAAAAAATTCCGCCAACCACGGTGCTGGACGCTAAGCGTCCAGTGAAAAATGTATATTTTAAATTAAAATTATGCAAAATCTGCTAGGTTGTTTTTTTGTAATTAGCTATAAAAATAATTTTATTATGTATTAAAACGTCGAATAATGAAATAAAATATAAGTCCTGGTCACTCACTATCCATCACAGGGTGGCAAGTGTTAAATTGATAAATCAAAATCACTTGAATATCGAAAAAAAAATATAATAGTGTCCTATACATAAATGCTTGTTTTAGGTTACTTCATATATCTTTTTAGCCTTCTAATTTACAGGATAATAGAAAGTTTCAAATTTGTAAAAAAAAATTGAATATAATTTTTATCAAAAATTGACCACAGACAAGAGATATCAGTGAATATTTCTGATGTATTTCAAGGTTGTCACTCTTCATATTGCATATTATATTGTCATATTGCATATTATATTGTGTATTATATTATGCAAACAACTTGCAATCAATGATTCTAAGATTTTATTTTTTATCAATTTCATCTTAACTAAATATTTTACTTAGTGTTCCCTCTTTAGTGTGTTTGAAACAGTGACCTAAAAAAATTATGTTTGCCTTCAGTAACGTGGAGTGTTTTCTAGTTTCTGCGTTATATATTTTTCCAATATCCTCTCCTATCTCCTAACCGCAGATGAAATTGTCATATTTAGTATATTTAAATTGTCAAACTCCTGTCTTCTTTTTATTTTATAAGTATTTTATCATTTTATTTTCTTAATTTTCTGGTTTAATCTGCCAAATTGTACATCGAAGTTTTTAAATAAATAAATAACAACAGTAAACACATTACTAAATTAACATTGTCTTCATCAATTTAGAAACAAAAATGCTACATTTCTAGTTGTTGATGCATCTTTAATATAAATATATTGAAAATATTTCAACTCACCACCACAACTGGGTTTCAATGCCATCACTAATTGTGGCCAGTCGCACACCATAGACTCAGGGTTGTACATCATATGGGGTCCACAGGACTTTACCACCACATTGGGATGGTCTGGGGGACCCATTCCAACGGCGCAGTGGTAGAATAGCTTGCAGTCACTCTCATGCTCCTGGTTGGGTCGCATGGCATCACACACCCAGTGCGGTGATGGCATGGTGGGCATTACTTTGACATACTTTCCAGAAGTTTCAGGTGTTGCTAAGAGATATTTTCCAGCTCCTTCTACAGTTGTTGATATTTCTATAAAAAATATTTTAATTAACACTATAAAAAAACAAGCGTTAAGGTTCAGAAAATTTAAAAAATAATATCAAGGTTTATAAGGTGTCATATTTAGGCCATGTCTTACATGGTAAAAAGATGTCTTAACATACATCTCACCATTAAATAGAAGACTGAAGATAAAAGAAGTGTCGAAAGAAGATTAGATATATTAGCTTTGCAACTTTAGGGACTAAACTAAATACACGGTTTTGAGAGCAGATTTATCGGGCACGAAACGGAGGTTTATACTTCTGCATTGAGCTGGATTGGAGGATTTAATATAGCTCAAGAAGGCAAAGTAACATATATAAAAAATACCTTCTAATGTACGCCATTCTCTTGGACATTAGGAAACATACTCTTGGACATTTGGAAACATACTCTTGGATATTTGGAAACATACTCTTGGACATTTGGAAACATACTCTTGGACATTTGGAAACATACTCTTGGATATTTGGAAACATACTCTTGGACATTTGGAAACATACTCTTGGACATTTGGAAACATACTCTTGGACATTTGGAAACAACTGTAGTACAGGTAGTCGTTGACTTACGACCTATGCGACTTATGACTGTTCGACTTTATGACCACAATCCGCGATCGGTTGTCCGCCTGCGCTAAGCGTAGCGCTAGCAGCCCATGTACGCTACATATTGTATTACTATGCGCATGTGCGCATCACGTTCAGTATTAGCTGCGGCTTCGTCCAATAAGGACGTGTTGTCTTGTTATAAGCATTTTTAAGCCCTTCCGAGATGTCTACAAAAAGGAAAATGAAATCTTCTTGCACATTTTGAAGAAATGGACCCAAACATCGAACGATTTGCAAGGATTCAACGGATGGCATACGATGTGTTTCGCCCATATTGTGAAATATACGAGGAGAAGAAGAAACAAACAATCCAGACAAAGTTCACCATGTTTATGCAAAAAAAAATAAAAAAGTGGGCAATAAAAAGCTTACATGTATAACAAACACCTGTATTTTGTATTTTCATATGTTTTATTAATATAATATTTAACCAATTTTACTAAAGCATAATTTTTTACTTAATCCTAACAAATGTAAAAATAAAAAACAAAGCAATACGTAAAGATATTTGAATATCAGCTGCATGCTGATATGATATGATAAAGAAAACAAAGACAAACTTGAAAAATAATAAAAAAAGAAAATATAGAGACAACCGATAAATGACAGTGGTGATACACTGATTATAACAAGAATATAGAAAACTTATAATATCATCACGCACCATAAGCCCACTTACGGCCAGATCAACTTACGACCTGTTTATCGGAACCGAGTGCGGCCGTAGTCGACGACAACCTGTATATGCATTTATATCCTAAATGGGCCAGAGTTTTAACTCAAACACTTTGTATGGGATAAAATCACGTATTTTAAACGAAGGTAACCTTAAAAGACTTTTTTTCAAAAAAATCAGTAATATATGATATTTTAATGCAAAAATTTCCTACCTTGGCATTCGGGTTTAAAACTGATAACAGCATCAGGCCAGTCACAAGTCAAGGTATGCGGGTTGAAGAGCATATCATCTCCACAGGACTTCGTCACAATATCAGGATGCTCTGGGGTTCCCATGCCGGGGGCACACTCGTAGAACAGATGGCAATCTGTTTCGTGAGCCTTGGGAATTTTGAAAATACATACTTCAGGTAGCAAACTGGGCGTTGTCTCAGGGGCAGGTGTTTCCTCTTCTGTAGAGAAAAAGAAAAAAAATACAACTGAGTGCATTGCTGACTGTATTAATTCCCCTTATATCTTTATTAAATGGTAACCACTGCATGTGAGGTATTTTTGTTGCTATCTGCATTAATTCCCCTTATATCTTTATTAAATGGTAATCACTGCATGTGACGTGTTCTATTGTAAATTGTTATAACAGTTTTGATTTTTTTGTGAAACGGGTTATTTTTTTTATGGGTACCGTTGATCACTGAAATTGAAAATGGTGGGAATAAAATGTCTTACCAAGTTGGCCACAAATAATTTAATAACATATAGTTTATCACATTTTTTTTTAAATGAATTCATTTCCCAACTTTAAATGTCAAGTGGTGTAAATACATAGAGGAACGGACAAATATATTTTTTTGTAATTGGCAATATTCAATACTACATTTGTCTCACTAATCGATTGTTCCCGAGAAAAGTTTTTGTAACTGGTTGTGAAAGCTCAGAAAAAAAGATGCAGAGCATTAAGTGTTTTTTGCCTTAAAAATAATGAATTTTTTTAATTAGAAATATGCGCATATGTGATATAACTGGTTACAATTGGTAAACAAAATAACTTATGGCAATTTTTCACTGATATAAAAAATTAATGAACATTAATTTTAATGTAAGTTTGATAAGAAAATTTATTTTATTGAAAAGACAAAAATTGATCAAAATATTCATTTAAAAAATGTTCACAAAATAATTATGCAACTCTTTTAAATGACGCAAAATTTGGAATTATTTAAAGAAAATTATAAACCTTAAGAATTTATAAATTAGTTTTAGCAAAAAAACATTATGAATTATGAAATACATGGTTATTCGAATTAACCATATAATTTATTACGAAAAGTTGATTTCAAGACCTAAAAATTGACGAAAAATTTGAGTTACAGTTCTCATTAACAGACTTTGACTGTTTATAAATTATCTCTCATAATTGTGTGTCTAACAAGTGACAGAGTACTAGAATTTTTTATTGGGACACACATTTTTCGTCTCTTATACATTCATACACCTTCTCATACAACTCCTACAATTTCTTTGAATTTTTACATTTCCTTCAAAATATCATTCACTTGATCCAATCATACTTTTCTTGATCTTCCTATACTACACCTTTCACTCACATTTGCACTTTATATTTGTTTTGTTAGTTTTTCTACATTCATTCATTTGGCATGCCAAAACCATTTCAGAATGCTGTTTTTCATCTTACTTAATAACATCAGTCTTACCATATGTTCATGTTCATTACTTATCACTTTATTCCATTATCATATACTGTCATCCCATTTATTCTTCTCAGTATATGAATTTTTGCAGCATTTAGTCGACTCCTTTCGTTATTTTTCCATATCCACGTTTCACTTCCATAAATCAAACTTAGTACGAGAATACTGTTGTGGACTATCCATCTTAGTAGATTTCGATGTCCGTTTAGAGCATATATATTTTAGTGCACGACTTACTTTTTTCTATCACTACACACCGTCCAATATCCCTCGTAACTCTTCCATCATTTACTACACACCGTGCAATATCCCTCGTAACTCTTCCATCATTTACTACACACCGTCCAATATCCCTCGTAACTCTTCCATCATTTACTACACACCGTGCAATATCCCTCATAACTCTTCCATCATTGACTACACACCGTGCGATATCTCGTAACTCTTCCATCATTAGAGAAAATACTACCTAAATAGCGAAATCCTTAAATTGCTCCTATCTCTCATTGCTCACCTATATATCGCGTTTATTTTTCTTTTCGCTTTCTTATTACCATGACTGGATTTCGCAACATTCATTTTCAGATCTTTCTCTTCGCATCTATTATACAATTTACTTATCAAACTCTGTAATTCGTTTTCACTCTCTGTTAACACTACCATTTATTTTTTCATTTTTTAATCATTTGCACGTTACAGGTTTCCCTAATTCATACAGTGAACAAATAAAACAACATAAATACATACGAGGTGCCTTCGGTTAGTGATAAAGATCAGGCAAGTGGATGAAAATGACTTACCACATTGACACTTGACTCTAATTTCAAAGTCAGGGCAAGGGCGGTCCTTGAGCTGACGACAGAAAAGCCCCTGCTCCAAACTGCACTCCGCATCCAATCCGGTCTGCTTGGGGGTTTGATGCCCTGCCACCGTGCGGCACTCTATGTCAGCTATCTTGTCTGATGTGCAGAAACCACCCTTCATATTGTTCTGCACAAATTTATTGTAAGTCACTAAACATTTAAAATAAAATAGAGATAAATATAATAAATTAATCCTATCAAAATTATAAATGCAATGGTTTGATTCCTAATTTTGTTTCATCAAAGGCAGGGGTCATAAAAAAACAGGCTGCGGGACACATGTGGGTCACACTTGTATTTTTTGCACCCCGTAAATGGTTGACAAATAAATTAATAAATAACTTTATACACTTAGAGATATCATTATATAACTTGCTGTGAGTCAACTCTGTGAATTACGGTGGGCGCACTCTCAATTGTGGTTTATTATTATTATCGCAGCTAAGTGGCTATTCAGTAACGTCAAAAATTAAATAACGTCAATAACATCAATAATTTCAAAAATGGGATAAAGAAAACATAAAATTGCAGATGCAGGAAGAATTTTTAATGATGAATGGAGCAGCATGTACATTTTAAACTTTACTGGGGGTAAGCCCCTTTGCCTTATTTAGCATAAAAGTGTTGCTGTATTGAAATAATATTACAACAAATATTATGAAAATGTAAAAGGAAAGGATATGACGTGCACTTGCTAAAAGTATTGTTTTCTTTTCAATGACCTCGGGACCTGATAGTCTTAGGTATTTTGCATAATTAAATTTTTCATTAATATTTAAAAATGAATGTAAAAGTTGCCATAATTCAATCGGTATGTTGGTCTCTTAAACATTACCTTGTATAATTAATAGTGTATATTTTTTCATTTGTAAAGGTACTGTTTAAAATAACAGGTAATTCAAATATATTGAAGCTGAGAGACAATAGTCTTTGACCCCATTAATTGAGCCTTTGGCTGAGAGATGGCTGAGAGACAATAGTCTTTGACCCCATTAATTGAACCTTTGAGTTTAAAACCACTGGAGTAGGCACAACACTTGTGGTTTGTCAATACTACTTAGCATTGATTGGTAATACTATCCAGCGCATGAAGAGACAATAAATAACACTCAAACAAGTCAAGTATGTTTGGATATTGTACCATCAGAAATTGAACTTCCAGGTGGAAGTCAGCTAGGTCATGGTGGTTGTCAATAGTATAAATTATTATACTCTTATCTTATATTAGTTACTCCAATATCCACTCTGGATGAAGCATCATGTATATAATGTTTAATACAGTATAATTCAGTAGGGAATAATTTTGAAACAAGAATTTTGTCAAAATGCACCATCTTTGATTTTACTTTTGAATAACAATTTTATATTGATAACTAAAAAATAATATATACCAATTGTAGCAATGTTGGTAACGGTTCATTCTCCACAGAATAAATCTTGGTAGATTTGAAGGTCTTGGTGAATTGTTTAGTGGCCTTAGCATCCTTCGTCTCCTGTGGCACCGACTGGCTTATCCATTCACTCCACCCCGACTGACATTTACTTTTCTGCTCCATCAGATGAACACTTGATGGTGTAGTTGATCCAGGCTGTAAAAAAGGAATTTAATGTCACTCTCTATCTATGATGTGATTAGCTTTGAAGTCAGTTGATTCTATCTCTAATGCACAAAATAAAACTTATAACAGAAACCATCTACAAAATGTTGATTCAAAATAATGTACTTGTCAGTAAAAATATCATTTGCAAGTCATTTGAGAATTGATTTCATTATTCTGCCCTACAGTATAGACCTAAATAAAAACTACCAAACTTAAAAGGAAAACACTTGTTTATTCTGACATAATTTCACAGTCCAAGGTTGTTCTCCCTTGACCGTGGTCATAACCCAAGTTTGTTTGCATAAGTCGTTGCTGATCCTCATAGTCAGGGGTCTCCAAACTATGGCCCGCGGGTCAACACTGGCCCTCGAACACCATCAATCCGGCCTGCGGTAGCGGGTCGGATATGCCCGGTATCCGGCCCGTCATAGTTTATTTTGATTACATTGTAAAATTTACAATGTAAGTTAATCATACAAAATAATAATCAGATGTTTTTATTTAACGACCAATTAAGAAACACAATAACTGATATACATAATGAAATTGAACATTTTAACTGTAATTAATGATATGAGATTTATCCTAAAAACTTACAATAAGTGACACACATAGGTAATTCACATAATGAAATTAAACATTATAATTATGATTAATGAGATTTATGTAGCTGAAACTTTCCACTAACAATTGTTTACAGTTGTGGATCAAGTTTACTAGTGGAAATTGTCAGCAGCGACTTCAAATGCTCATCAGTTAATTTGGATCTAGAAATATTTTTTGTATTGTATATTTCATTTTGGAGAATGTTTTTTTAAACAGATAAGTAGTGCCGAAAGCTGAAAAAAAGCCATGGGCAAATTTATGCAACTGATCAAACTATGTGAGTGGAAGACTCTTATAAAATTCTGGCAATGATGACTTTAAATATTTTTCTTTAAAAATATTGCTACACCAACCTTAAGTACCAACCGAAATTGCAAATGGAGCGGAGTCAACACACGCGCCCTGCGCCATAGATATCTCACTCGCCGGCTAGTCCTAATACGTAAATTTGCGCGTAATTCAAAAATTTCATTATATTGGTATGATGAGCTAGCTAGATCTTGGCCCTTGGGACTTAGTGGAGGAGTCAGTGTGGCCCTTAGGCTAAAAAGTTTGGAGAGACCTGCTCATAGTAAAGGATCTCCTTGCCATTCCAACAACAATTCAGTTTAGAAATGAAGCTATGCCATGGAGTTTTCTTCTCTTCTGTCCTTTTTCTCCTCTTTAAGTGAATAAGCCATTGCACACCAGCAAACTCACCGGCCACACTGCTGTTCTGTACCCAAAAGCACACCTGAAGTGATTCGATCAAAACACACCGGAATTTTTTTTTTTCCTTTTTCTTGAAAGAATAGATATAACACAAATCATAGGTATCCTTATATCCCAGAATACTAGGCTATAAAAAATGCCTGTGTCATTCGCGGGGAGTAGCACAGTGAGGGGTTCGAACTGACGGCCTTCTGCATGGAAGTCCAGTATGTTACAGCGTGGCCATGCACCTCATTAACTTTACAACGGTAACAATATGCAGTCAGATTTGACATTTTAAAAAATCTAAGCAAACTCTGTCATAACTTAGGGATAAACTGATTTGACCGTAATCTTATGAAGAGATGCTAATGATTTTGGTGAATTCAAGTTCACCTTCAAGTTTTTATTATTTATATTATTTTACATGATCTTCCTCAATATATTGAAATTAAAAATACTATTCTTATTATGCAGACTTAGTAGTACATACTACCTTGATCAAAAAGTTTTAGGACTTTATTCATAAAATCGAAAATACAAGTTTATTCATCAAAGTACTCCCCATCGACTGCAGCGCACTTACGCCAGCGCTTGATCCAATGCTCGAAACACCGCTGGTACTCAATTTTCGGTATGTCCATCAGAGCCGTCTTCGATTTTTTCATGACATCCTCTCGGGTGATGTAACGCGTTCCGCGAAGCGGTTTTTTAAGTCAGTTGAACAGAAAAAAGTCGCAGGGAGCCAGACCAGGTGAATTCGAAGGCTGCTGGATAGTAGTCGTGTTGTTTTTGGTCAAAAACTCATGGAAATTATGTCGATTGTTTTTTTGCATGAAATTGAGGTCTTTCGGCACCAATTTTGCAGTGACACGTCTGAGGCCCAAATCACTAACCAAAATGTCTTGAGTGGATCCATAAGCGATGTTAAAGTCCTCTGCCAGCTCTCTAATGGTTAATTTGCGGTTTTCGGCCAACATTTCTTTGATTTTATCGATGTTTTCATCAGTTTTCGACTGCCACTGCGTTCGTCATCTTCGACCGACTCACGACCACTTCTGAAGCGTTCGTGCCACCAAAAAACCCTTCTCCAACATTTCCAAGGTCTGCAGACCGTTAAATCCGTTTTTCACACAAAATTTAATGCAAACTCGTTGATGCCATTTTCAAACTTGTAAAAAATCGAAAACACGACAAAGGTACTCGGTACAGCGTTACTTTTACAAATGTCAAGCTATGACGCTGAAATTTGGAGGGAAGTTTTAATGATAGATGTGGTAACCTAACAAAAAAAAGAATTCCAATCGGGTGACTGACAGCGCCACATGGTGTCCGGTCCTAAAACTTTTTGATCAAGGTAGTAGGTTGAGAGTCTTCTGTATAAAAACACTATTCTTTTTATGCAGACTTAGTAGTACATAGGTTGAGAGTCTCCTGTATAAAAACACTATTCTTATTATACAGACTTAGTAGTACATAGGTTGCGAGTCTCCTGTATAAAAACTGAGACTTGACTTAGTTCTAATAATGAAGTAAAAATTAAATTACTGGTAAGGTGGTACATGGCTCCCCTTTGCAGATCTTGGTCCCTCTGGAACAGTGGCAGGAGTGGCACTCGTCCTGCTCCATGACCTCCCCCTCCAGCACCTTACGACCCCCTGGCAGAGTGAGACACTCGGGCTTGCATGTAGCACGGGGCACACACACTTCTAGGCTGCTGTTGCTCATCACTTCATCTTTGCCACACTTCTTGTGAGGTTGACAACCTATGTTGAACCAAAATAAATTTATCTTTAATAAACAACGGTCACAGTAAGGTAATGTAAGGAATTTAATTTACAATATATTTTTATTCATAACACTACACACATTTTTGTATGTACTGACGAAAACAGTTCTCTGTTTCATCATGATTCATTCCCTCAACATGCTTTCAATTTTTATCCACAGATGTCAGTTGTGACCCAATCAGGACCAAGAGGTTAACATGTATATCTTCTTCTTCCCTTTAGCTCCATCTCACTACGTAGGGTCAGCTTTTCAAACCCTCTCTCTCCCGAGTTGTTGTGGATAAGATCCCTTACCACTCCTAGGGGCAATAATACATGTATATTAGGTCCTTACATATGAAATTGGCGTTTTGCCGTACTGGCAACTTTGATCTCAAATATCTTCTCTTTGGTTAGGAATTCCAAATTAAAATTTATACAGCTATTTACTCAAGTATTTGTGTTTCGAAAATGATAATTCATTTGTTTTTTCCTCAATTGTTTTTTTTCTTTGCGTCACTCAGTTTACAAAATGGAAAACTTGAAATATCGCGTTATTTACGAGTACGAGTTCCACCGTGGCACCAGTGCTGCAGAAACGGCTCGAAGGATTAATGATGTGTATGGCGACGGTGCCGCAAAAGAAAACACAGTGCGTTTTTGGTTCCAACGTTTTCGTTCTGGAAATTTCGACCTGCAGAAAAAGCCCCGTGGACGGCCGGAGACCAAAGTTGATAATGAAGAATTGAAGGCTATTGTGGAAGCGGATCCATCGCAAACCACGTCCGAGTTAGCTGCAGGCTGCGGTGTTAGTGATAAAACTGTTTTAATCCACTTGAAGCAAATTGGGAAGGTGAAAAAGCTTGAAAGGTGGGTACCTCACGAATTGAGTGAAGCAAATCAACAAACGCGCGTTGACTGCTGCGTTGCATTACTCAACCGGCACAATAATGAAGGGATTTTGAATCGAATCATTACCTGTGATGAAAAGTGGATCCTGTATGATAATCGGAAGCGCTCATCGCAATGGCTGAACCCTGCCGAACCAGCCAAACCATGCCCCAAGCGAAAATTGACTCCAAAAAAGTTACTTGTGAGCGTTTGGTGGACTAGTGCTGGTGTCGTTCACTACAGCTTTCTTAAATCTGGCCAGACGATTACGGCAGATGTCTATTGTCAGCAACTGCAAACCATGATGGAAAAGCTAGCTGCTAAACAACCGAGGCTGGTTAATCGCTCTAGGCCACTGCTGCTTCATGATAACGCTAGACCACACACTGCACAACAGACGGCTACCAAATTAGAAGAGCTTCAATTAGAATGTCTAAGACATCCACCGTACTCTCCGGACCTTGCCCCAACAGATTACTATTTTTTTCGAAATTTGGATAACTTCTTGTAAGGGAAAAAATTGAACTCCGATGGGGCAGTCCAAACCGACTTCAAAGATTTTATTGATTCCCGTCCGAATGGTTTTTTTAGTAAAGGGATCGATGAACTACCTATGAGATGGCAAAAGTGCATAGATAGCAATGGTACATACTTTGATTAAATAAATATATTATATTAAAAAAAATCAACTTTATGTTCCTCCCAAACAAAACGCCAATTTCATATGTAAGGACCTAATATATTAGGATAAGCGATGGTGACAGTTATATACGTTTCATTTGTATTAAATATTATGCATTTCTTTCATTCTGCCTCGCTGAAACATACACTATATCAAAATGTTCGACAAGACACAAAAGCAATAAGAAATAATCTTGATGTCAGGCATCAGTCTATTCACGTAACACATAAATTCAGGAACCCCTAATTTTTTTTCAATCTCTCCTCAGTCTATATCCAAGTATTTCAACCAGTATATTTCTATGATTTGTCCATGTTTTACATGATCTTCCTCACGCTTCATTCTACTATAAATAATAATATGTAAATTTATTGTAAACAAACTAACAACTTATTCACGGACTTTCTTTTTTTTTCAATAATAATTCAATTCTGTGAGATATTTTTAGGTGTATATAGGTAACATTAGATAAATCTTATTTCAAAATGGATATAAATCAAGATAAATAAAATGCGACTATATTAACAAGTTTCAATGTTGGTAATAGTAACTGACCTTCAACGCAAGTGTCCTGCGGGCACATTTCAGTGAGCTGCGTGTAGAAAAGAGTGGTGTCACATGTCTCGACGGGACAGGTGGAGATGCACGGACTGTACTTGGAGCAAGTCTCATCACATTGCATGGCTGAAAAAATATTCATTTCCTTAAATTACGAGTCCCAATATGAATTGTTTTCCTTTTATCCAGAGAATCAGAGATAATAGATTTCACGTCCATTTATCACAACATTCCTTACATTCTACTGTTTTATCATTAAGTGTTTTTAAATAATTTTAAGCGTCTACATATTTTAACATATTTCTACAGCTCTTTGTTATAATTTCATTGTTGCTGTTTGGCAACTAATTATTTAGAAGTGTGACAATCTTAGTAGAGATTACACTTAACATTTTTAAGTCCAGTTGCATGACTTATACAATAAATAGAGTCCAGCGTAGATACAAAAAAAGGATGGATATAATGCTTTGAAGGAACAAAATGAAAATTATCAGAGCCGTGAAATCCCGACATCCAAGAAATATGTTGGGTAGTATGTATTGTAAGATAGGGAAGAAATTGCTGGAAGCACTGGCAAGGTTAAACGTGAAGGATGGACAGTTCAAGAGTCTTCCACTCATGGGCATAACAGTCCCCGATAGTTAAGAGTTAAAATATTAAAAGAGGCAATCTTGATAAAACACATTACAGGTTCATATTCAATCGGAAAGGTTTATTTATGAAATGGTAAGTATGGGATTATACAATTTTTTTAATGTCATCCAAACATCATGTTTTTACTTATATTTATAAATTATTTTAATTCACTAATTCAATAGTTCACTATAATAATTCACAAACAGTTTACCTCTGTGCAGTAAACATATGACTTCTCAAAGAAGTTTTTTCCCATCTTGTTACAATTTAGTTCACATAGGATTTTCTATAGTAACAATGATTAATCAAAATATTAATACTTACGGCATAGTTCCTGAGATCTCCATTTGATTGGCACGCCATGTGAAGCACACTCGTGCACGTATGCAGCGAGAGCTGTACAGAGGCAATCACAGTCTCCTCCCAGGCCACAAGCGCAAGTGTCCCTCTCACAGCGGGAAATGTACTCCCCGGGGGGCACCTCCGAGTGACAAGCGGTGAAAGGATAACGCTTCATGGCGCTGCAGCGCTTCACGGACCAAGGGTGGCGTTCAGGGTGCAAGGCACATGTATCCTAATTAATAAAAAAAATTAAAATGTAGAGAAAATAAAAAAAGTTTTATCGCTTTGAAGACTTTCTGGCAAACTATTATATCCAATTTTTGTACAATTTGATATGAAATCACAAAAAAATAGTAGCGATAAATGTAGCCTATGCAGGAATTGATTTATTGTATAGATTCTGTTGCACAAAAGTAACAGTTAAAACAGAACAAACTTGAGATGAAGGAAAAATCTACAGCAGTATGTGTTGAGTCGATTTATGCAGGATATAACTTTCATGAAAGCAGCTAATAAAATAATAATAAATGATTAACAGTTAAAACAGAACAAACTTGAGATGAAGGAAAGTAACAGTTAAAACAGAACAAACTTGAGATGAAAAGTAACAGTTAAAACAGAACAAACTTGAGATGAAAAGTAACAGTTTAAACAGAACAAACTTGAGATGAAGGAAAATTTGATTTATTGTATAGATTCTGTTGAACAAAAGTAACAGTTAAAGTAACAGTTAAAACAAAACAAACTTGAGATGAAGGAAAAATCTACAACAGTATGTGTTGAGTCGATTTATGCAGGATATAACTTTGATGAAAGCAGCTAATAAAATAATAATAAATAATTAAATGAAATATGTACCTGGATCTCCGAAGCAAGAGGACACGTTGGCTGGAGTTTCCAGGAATCACCAAAGAGTCGAGCTGATGCCTCACTTACACCACCCGAGGGGGTTTGGAAATCGTCTTCCTCATTATTATTGTAGTTGCCACAGAGACCTCGGAGCTGGAAACATGTACAAAAAATTAAAAGCTGAACCATAAAATATCTATGAAAATCTCGCCAACATAATAAAACAATTGATAGTTCCGATATGAATACAAGGTGTACCCCAGAAGTTAAAGACTTTCATCACCTTCAAAGTACTCCCCTCTTCAGCATTAACATTAATTAGTATAAATATATGCCATCATTTTTGTTTTTTTTTTATAATATATTTTACTTTTAATAATATCAGAACTGTGAAAATTAAAATAGTTTATAATATCGTAATCAAACGCACCACCAAATGAAAACCATCATGATATTTATATTGTATTATGTGTGCTAACACAAATAACTTAATCCGTGTAAAAAATGACCATGTCAAAATCAAACAAGTAACAATTAACATATAGTGTTTTTCTTAAGTTGTGTACCGTTGGTTGCCTATGAAAAATAATACGCATTTTATTTGTATATTTTATTATTAAATATGTAAGTAATTAAATCTGAATATTGTGGAAATATATCGACAAAACATTATTTGGCTTAAATTATTTTGTAGTAAAAAAAAATGGCTGCGGTATTAGAAAGTGCCACGCAAATTCAATTAGTTTTTTCGTGTAATTTTTTTTTATATTTGGTCCCTTGAATTCCGAATTAACGGACTTTTACTGTATCACTTTAATTCTATATCGCTACCCTAATTTGTAAATTTGCTAACTCCATAAATACAAATTTTACAGGGCGGCAATAAAACTGCATAACTATTCTAAATTAAGTCTTATTAGTATTTTTTTGTACTTAAATATCAAGACGACCAAGAGATACACTCTGAGTAAAAAAAAGTTAAATAACATTATGACATCATTATTTTATCGATAATTATTGGAGTTAGCAATTTTGCGATGGTGAATATTTAAAAATTGTTGTAATTATTGTAGGAGTTAGCAAAATTGTATATTAATATTAGTTTTTACTGTGGAGGTCTCCTAATAATGAAAAACAAATAACTTGAAGTATTTTATTTGGATATAAACAATGCAAGAGTGATGATAAAATACACAAATCAAACAATATAAAACAAGTTGAATAAAATAAAAATTACAACTAGAAAATTATTAATCATAGAGTCAAAAAAAAAATTTTGTGATTGGTGTAGCTATTTCAGTTTTCATTGTTTGAATAATTTTACATGAAAATGCAAATTTAGATCACATTATGTTTGTGAAATGAAGTAGACGAGAAAGGTGTTGTAATATATCTTGTTGTGCACCATTCAGTTTTATAAAAATATCGTAACCGAACTCACCTTTTAAATTAAATATTTTGACAGCTACCACAATGCCACTTGATTCTAACGGATTCACATACAAAATGGTGGAGTTACACATTTTGCAGTGTTGAAATTGGTAGCATAGGAGTTATCAATTTTTCTTGAGGCGTTTTTCAAGGTAATTTTAATAATTTTGGACATGTAAAATTTTTATAGCATGTGTATTTGAATGTCGAGAACAAAATGCAATTGTTGTCAATTTTCGACAAAAGTGGAGTCAGCAAATTTACAAATTAGGGTAGCGATATATCATGTGAATTTCGAATTACGAAGCAAAAGAAAATGCAACTTAAGGTCTGAATATTTACCCTTCCTTGCCACTTGGGATCAGCCCGAACGTATACTCTAGTTCCTCTGTCCCACTGCACTGTTAGGCCTAAGGAGGGCACCTCAGCAAACACAAACAGTCCGGCATGGCGTAGCTTAATCCTGAGAAATAATTTGAGTGTTTTAAATAATTGAAAATAAAAAAAACATATTTCAACATAATGTTTATGAAAATCTGCAATTAAAGTTTGAGTATTGAATATATTGTAGCATTTACAATTAAAGTTTGAGTATTGAACACATTGTAGCATTTACAACAAAATTGGAATTAAACACAAATATAACTTAAATCTGTACTTTTTAAGAGTTTTGACATTTGGCAGAGGCTTGTCTTTGGTGAAGGTGACAGATTCTGCATCTGATGGGGCTCCGACTTTCAGGGTGACAGCTTTAGAACAGGTCACTCCTGATGTTCCACATACTTCATTCTGAAACAACATTTTAAGTTGTAATAATAACTGTGAAAAAACTGTAAAAATTAATGTTCTGTTAATGTATTTATTTATACGAGTACATTACAACAAATTTTGTAAATACATAATTTATGAAAAAATAACAGATAATTCATGTGGACACACAATTTATTTGAACAAATATTATTTACTGAGTGCCTCGAACAAATATTATTTACTGACTGCATGTGTCTGTGATGTTATTACTTTCATCCATTGTCAGAGCAAAAATATCAAATAACTTCGCTTAAAATTTGAGCTGTTCGAATAAAATTGTTCCAATTTCTTTTACTCACTTTGTACAAATCCTAGCATAAAGGCTATTATTTTGAAAAAATGTATTTTTTTCTGGCTAAACTTGTTCAGTTACAGCTAATATATAGCATTTAACAAATTGTGGGTTTGTTGCTTTGCATTCGTTGTGTCCCCAATAAACTAGACTTTTGTCTGTATCTTACTAAGGACATATCAAATATTTTTACATGGAAAAATAATTTGTTGTTTTTTTTCCGATTGTTGATTATACAATACCCCGTTGCAAACTCTCATCAACATGATAAACAGTGAGACTCAATTAGATATATGTATCACACAAATCAAACCCCCAAAATTCTGACAAAACAAAAAATCCATCCCATAATGTCCCGTACATAATCACCAAAAACACACCACACTCAAGAGTTCACACAAACCTTTACTACAAGTCATCTCTCCTGCAAACCCAAGCACTCAAACTCCTACCGTGATAACAACCATGCTCCGATCCACTGCCTGAATTTTTTCCTTTATTGAATTCGGCCCCCCATTAGGATTCATGCAAGTCAAATAGGTATAGTGCCTTTGGGCAAAAGATGTATACTATCAAAAGTACTGTATATACAATAATAATATTTATTTAAATTAACATAAATATAGAGTAAGCATTATTATAAATATGTAATTTTATGACCATTTTATACTCACTGAAGATTCGGTTACATATGTTTCATCGGATTTATTCTTTATGACATATGTTATGACATACCAAATAAACTTTATTCTTTATGACATATGTTATGACATACCAAATGAACTTTGAAAGTGGATATTAAAATAGGGAATTTAATGTAACCAAGAATTATATGGCATGTAAGAGAACCCAATGTTTTACAAGATGTGAAAATAGCTTTTTCGAAATGAGCTGGTCATGTCCGATGAAATGAGGCATACGGACAAAATGTGACTAGAAAATAATATGTTCAAACTAATTATAACTTATTGAAGAAATTTTGGGAGCTCAAATAATGTGACAGTGAATTGGAGAGTAATGGATGGATATTTGACATGTACATGATATTTGACCGATGAGCTTACCTAGTAAAATAATTTATTAGTCTGGTTTACAGTGAAATAATTCATGAGAAATAATTAAAAGTAAAACACTTTTACCTGTATTTCCACACTGAATCCTTCATCAGGTGTGTCAAGACAGCCCTTGGTAAGGAGGTAGGTGCACACTCCCTGGAAATCAAATGTACGTCCATCGAATGTTTTAAAGTGTGAGTCTCCCCAACCACTGCATGTTCCAGCGCATACACGCTTTTCGCAGGACCACTTGCCACTGTTGCACTTGCTGAAATAATTCAAATAATAAAAAACTGTAACAGTGTTATACATATCTACGAAAAAATATGAAGATGAAAATGAAGTAGGAGCAAACAGAGTAAAGTTTGAAGAAGACAAGTGAGAAGTATGAGACACACTAAGAACAATGATGTACGGATAGCATTTAACAAGTGAGAAGTATGAGACACATTAAGAACAATGATGTACGGATAGCATTTAACAAGTGAGAAGTATGAGACACACTAAGAACAATGATGTACGGATAGCATTTAACAAGTGAGGAGTATGAGACACACTAAGAACAATGATGTACGGATAGCATTTAACAAGTGAGGAGTATGAGACACACTAAGAACAATGATGTACGGATAGCATTTAACAAGTGAGTAGTATGAGACACACTAAGAACAATGATGTACGGATAGCATTTAACAAGTGAGAAGTATGAGACACACTAAGAACAATGATGTACGGATAGCATTTAACAAGTGAGGAGTATGAGACACACTAAGAACAATGATGTACGGATAGCATTTAACAAGTGAGGAGTATGAGACACACTAAGAACAATGATGTACGGATAGCATTTAACAAATTCTGAATCCGTAAAATCGGCCATATTTAATTTGTTCACTTTTATTTCTAAGATCACCAGTCAAATTGTTATGTAATATTGTCTGATATTATATTCCTTCATTACAGCAATACTTTTCTGGCATATAAAACAAATAGGCTTACCCGCACTTTGATTAAACTTATACTTGCCTGACCATTTCTCAATAAAATCCTTTCTTCCTTGTCTACAATTTCTTGATCCCATATTTATATTATTTTTAATAAAATATATATTCTATCAATTATAGTTGGCGTTACTGAATAAATACACCACTTGGCTGTGATATCGAGTAATAACTGATGCGCAATTGTAAATGCTACCTAGTTTTTTGACAACCGAATACTGATAAGCGAATACTATACTACTGTGCACCAATTGTCGTGTGCAGTTACACACTAGCTTTGCTTAGTGAAAACAACAATGGGGATAAAAGAGATGTCAAATGATGGGCGTGGATACGTGCTAGGTAAAGAAACATCAGCATACATTTGCTAAAATTAAGACCATAAACAAATATTTTGTTACACATGTAATATTAGTATAGTCAAATGTTAGTGGGCCACAAAAATGCATCTGTGGGCTATATGTGGCTAGTCGGCTACCTGTTGTCGACTCCTTGTCTAGTGTTTATATATTTTGGAAACTAGTATTACCAAATGTTACAATCTTCCTGCATGGTCTCCCCGTCAGAGTAGCTGCGGCCTCCGTGGTGGCAGGGGCACTCATTGGGCTTGATGCACACCTTGCCTATGCTGTCCAGCACGAAGCCCTTCTTGCATTGGCAGCCCGGCCGGCACTCTGCCACACTGCTCCCTTCAGGAGATTTGTGCATATTCTGGAAATACACAGAACAAAATTAGTCCCATCGACTCTATATCAAATCTTCGTTAACTTCCTTTATTGCCACCACTTATAGGCGCCAACTTTAGAGTTGGCGCTTATAAGTGGTGCCCAAACTCCATGGTACACCTCTCCAAATAAAATATGGAGGAAGCGGGCCATCATCTTTATTTAATAAATTGATTGATCTTCAACATACTCCAACCTTTCATTATTCACCTATATATCACATTTACTTTTCCTTTCACACTATTCTATCCCCACTACTTTAGATTTCGCAACATTCATTCTCAAATCTTTTTCTTTACATCTCTCATACGATTTATTTATCAAACTCTGCATGCATATAAATGTATGCAAGAATAATTATAAGCAGACACAAAGTGCAAGTTTTTATTCATTGTATGATAAAAGTATTTGAACGTATTCGAAAGCAAATTTTTTCCATGACATATTTGTATAGCATACAAATTCATTAATGCGCACTATTCATTTGTTGCAATAGTTGCAATTGAATAAAAATTAACACTATTACAAGACTATAACTTGATTTCACATTGTGTCAAAGTCAAAATAGATGGAAATAAATTGAAATTAAACAATAGTTATTGGAATGGTGTTTAAACTTCCCTTTTGATATTCGAATGAAAAATACTGTCAATAAACTGAAACTGAGAAATTACCTTGCATGTCAGCGGCTCTGCAGGCTCGCAAGGGGTGAACTCTTCATTTCTAGTAGCACTGCACTTATCCTTGATGTCGGCAGCCCGTGGGTAATTGATGATCTCCTCGGGAGTAGCTGGTTTGCAGTGCCATTTGGCTCCCGTACAAGTGCTGCAATAATGAAAAATTATTCATTATTGCACATAAGTTAAGGAAAAAATATGTGGAAAAATTAAGCACATGAAAACAAAAGAGTTATTAGTAACATATTATTTATAGTCAAGGCATGTAAGTTGTGGAGGTTTAAAGAGATTGTAATTTGTTTTATCAAACACTGTTTATTCCACTTTTTTCTAACGGTATAACCCTACCGGTTTCAAGGCTTTCACCTCATCATCAGGGAGCACAAACAAGACTAAATTTAGTTCCAACTGATACCGAGATACATGCTTCTAACGGTAAACATTCGGGTTGAGAACTGGGAGCTGAGGGAGGCATGGAACGACCTCGGCGAGCAGCAGACAGATTCTTGGTATATATGTGTTTGCCAGATGTTCACCTCAATGCACTGACTTAGAAATTTCTAGAGCCTCTAATCTGTCCAATTTATTTCCGTTACTACTGATATGTAAGAATTTGGCATCATCGATAGAAAATGTATGGTTTTCACGGTCACAATGATTAGCCATTTCAGAATAAATTAAAGAGTTTGTTAAGGCGGATTTGTGTTCATGAAATCTCTTTTCAAAGGATCTTCCTGTTTTTCCTATACAGAAATTATCACAGTCGGCACATAAAAGTTTATACACGCCACTGTTGCTAAGTATTCCATTTTTGCCTTTCCCGTTAAATAAGAGTTTCCGGAGACCTTGAAACCGGTAGGGTTATACCGTTACAAAAAAGTGGAATAAACAGTGTTTGATAAAGCAAATTACAATATTATTAACATTTTGAATTTTGGAGAAATCAAAGATCGGCAAGAATAAGATTAAATAGAGCGGAATATTATCTTATGGTACAAATTCGTAGTGGGTATTGTGGATGGAGGCAAAAGATGACTTTGGTAAGCAGCGGTGAGATATTGGAACGTATGTGTTTAACAGACGTTCATTTCAATGTACTGACTTGTATTTCCAGGGCCTCTAATCTATCCAATTTATTTCCGTAATTATTGATATGAAATAAATTGGACAGATTAGAAGCCAGGAAATATCAAAGTCAGCACATTGGGATGAACATCTGGTAAACACGTACTTTTCCAAGGTTTCACCGCTGCTTGCCGAAGTCATCTCCTGCCTCCTTCCACCTACAAACCCCACTCCGAATTTTTACCATTAGATGCATGTAGTACATTAGGTCAACCCGGGAATAATTCAGTCTTTGTTTATGCTCTCTTGATGATAAAGTGTAAGCCTTGGAGTGGAAAAGACAGTATTTTATTAAACAAATAACAATGTCTTTAACACATTCAATGCTAACAACGGGCCTAGTGCGTTCTTCTTCGCAACCGTCGGGTGCTAACAACGCGCCTGACACGTTTTCGTATGCAAACCAAAGATACTATTACCGCTCCTAGTGCGTTGAAATTGTATACACATACTCAATTCCTAGCGTAGCAACGCATGGATGTTTATTTTATAAGGATTAGTAACACCAAATTAAATCGCATGTAATTTTACATCTTTTTTTTATTTTTAATTTTGATAATTAGTCAGCCACACGTGAATTACCTTAATAATTTGATCGCATTGAATGTGTTAAACCTTCACAGTGTTAATAATGCCTTGACTATAAATAATATATGTTTACAATAATCATTTACTTATCATATTAGGGTAGTTTTCCTTACCAAATTTTCTTCTAAAACTTTGACGTGGTACATTTTAATGACTTTATTATCTTTCTGTGTTTTGATATGGAAAAGTCAACTCTCACTTAAACGTTTTATAAAAATTTAAAAAAAGGCTAGTATCAATAGATAATATGATATATATACGAGGCATATCCAGAAAGTAAGTGTACTGAATTTTTGTAGGGTACAATTTTATTTATTTAAACAAAAAAATTACGTGGTTACCGTACTACATATGTAAGCTATTTTTCGACATAGTCGCCATTCCTCTCAAGAGGGTGAGGAGGTGTGACGTGACCATTTTTAAACTCGCGACACCACTTTTACACACTCGTACGATTCATAGCTTTATCACCATATGCAGTTTCCACCTCATTATAAACCTCAACCGGAGGTTTTCCCTTCCAAACGAGATAACGGATGACGCCGCGTATTTCGCACTTGGCGGGCGATTGGATTGACATTTTTCACAAAACGTGTTGTCGCGTCGACACTTCTCAACGTACTGACCTCGAACCGGTCTCGTTGCGGAGGGGAAGGGTCAGGCTACACGGAAGTGTAGCCCACATGTCGAAAATAAAATACATCCGGTTGTGAGAGGCTCAGTACACTTACTTTCTGGATACGCATAGTATATGAATATAACTTGGATGTAAATTTACTTAGACTTTATTCATTTATATGAAGGAGTTCACGGCTATTCTCCAAGGAGAGATTTAATATTTTTAGATATAACTAAAAATTTACCATAGTTCCTGTTCTCTAGCTCCTGGCCGCACTTCTTTGTACATGGGAGGGAAGGTAAGAGAATCGTGACGGCATGGACATGAGGAATGGGACACACACTCTCCCAGGTCATCCAGCACCTGGCCATCAGGGCAGTTGCAACCCTCCACACAGGAAGGCTTGCAGTGTGCCGCCTCGTCTGCAGCCATGGAGTCTTCCCAAACTGTAGCCAGATCGCTGCAGGTTCGGGCACATGAGTCTCCGCACACTTGGTACATTTGCCCTCCTGGACAGTGTATCTCTGTAACATTCCAAAATGGTTATCAGAAGAAAAAATGTTCTACATAATAGCAGAGATATTAGTAAGTTTAAGTGAAGTATAACAGTTATAATTCAAACACTTTGTAGTAGATACAATAAAAATAAATCTGAAAACAAGTGAGACAAAACCCTCAGTCACTAAGGCTGTGGCCACACAGGAAGGAGCCTCGCTTGATGCTTAGAGCTATGTTGCGAGTTAGGCGACATGTCCTAGCAAACCAACGTATCGCATACTATCGCAGTGGCTACACTGCACGTTTCGCGCCACGTTGCATGACGATTAGTCACCGAGTGAATCTCCGAGCGAACAGACGTGTTGGTTAATTTATAATATGGCGGAAGTTTTATTGACAGCTGTGTATAAAAGGGAGCCTTTGTGGAATCTATCGAGCAAAATATACAAAAATGTACCTGTAATAAAATCACTTTGGAATTAAGTTGCACAGAAAGAAAATAAAGATGGTAATTTGTAATGAAATTGGTTAGTTTTGAATCATGTTAGAATGGCATCATGTGTTCACTCAACCGCTCCCGACCGTTAAATGAATTTGAGCGTAGCACTTTGGTGTAGCCATGCATGAAGTCACCTAGTATATGAGTCACGTAAAATCTAGCTTAGCACCTAACGAAGCATTTTGGTGTGGCTTTGGCCTTAAGAAAAGATACATAGAGGTAAGTTGAGGAATTTTATCATCTAATAAAATGTAAGATACATAGATAAGACTGTGTAGTAGATACAATGAAAATAAAAGGAATATTTAACAATACATTACTATGTTATTCAACTAATTAACATACATTAATCCCTGCTACACATGTTTCTACCTCCTGTCCCAGGTTCTCTTCAGGTGGCAAGTCTGGATAAAAGGTAAAAACTCATGTAGCGGGGATTCATGTAATTAGTGGAATAACAAAGTAATTTAATATTAATATATAGAGTTTAACAAAGTTAAAGCTGAAACCTTTGATAAATAAAAATAATATTTAAAAAAAGAGACAAAAACCCCAAGAGTAATAGCAGAAAAAACACTTAAAGATCAAGTGAGGAACTAGCAAATCCACTAAATTATAAAACAGATAACAAATTGTAGAAAACAATTGTAAGCATGTGTAAAGGAAGTCATGGCAATATATGAAAAGTCCACTGGTAGCTACTCTACTGGAAAATCTTTAAAAAGATGAAAAGGTAGTGGGAATCATCACAAGAAGAAGAAAAAGGTTTTGAGAAGATATTCACCAAAACACAGAAATTTTCCAAAATCAACTATTTTCACAAAAAATAATAAATGTTCGAAAGTCTGTGTTATTTGTTAATTAGGCATTCCATCCTATAAAAAGGATTATTTGTGCCAATGACAAATGAAAGGAAAGTAAAGTGTAAAAATGTGTGGAAAAGTATTAAAGTACTAAATAAAGGGTATTTCAAATTGAGCTGTTTCTTTTAATTCTTGAATAAGACACACAATTTACTTTAATTTCAAAAAACTTTTAATTGATCATTGAAGTATAATGTATGACATTTAAACACAAAAAGTAATATCCGCCAAATGTCCACCTCTTGCAGATGCACAGATGTCCACTCTTTTGTCAAAAAATTTTATGACATTTTGGCATAATTGCGGTTCTAACTCACCAATAACGCGAATAATTTCATTCTTCAGCTCAAGAATTGATTGGGTGTCGTTCTTATAGACCTGGTTTTTCACGTAACCCCAGAGAAAATAGTCCAACGGTGTCAGATCACATGATCTTGGTGGCCAATTAACATCACAGTTTCCGGAGATTACAATACACAAAATAATTCAACAATTTGAACGCGTTGTTGTATTGTATACGACTCCATTTTTATAAATGTCATACGTTTCACTTCTCAAATATCACAAAACCCAGGCAAGTTTCTCTGCGTTTTATCCAATTATTTAAAAAACCGCTCCATTTGAAAAACCCTTTATAAAAGGAGTTATAGACAATAAATTCATATAGGTGACTAAAATAGTGAAGAATTAATTGCAAGTAGGTGGGGAAAATATTGAATGGGCGGGAGATATTTATAATTGGTTATGCTCATATGCGAGCCGGGGATATTTTGCTTAAGATCGTATCGTAAAAGGCTAGCATCTAAAATGATTAAAATTTTGATTATTTATTCGAATGTATCATAATAAATTTTTGTAATGTAAAGGATTTCCATGTTTTATTTACATTAAATTTAAAACCAAAATAGAAAAAAACTTATATAATAATTACCACACTCCTTGATGTTAAGCCTCCATTGTATGTTAATCCCCTGACGAGCACATTCCGAGGCATAAGCCCCGATGATGGGACACAAACAACGTTCGATTGGGCCATCGCATGCACACACGTCGTACATGCAGTCCTCATAGAAGGGATTTACGTCCACTACCCAGTGACACTCTGGATTGAAAAAATAACAGTTACAAATAAAGCTTATTTTATATTTTGTGTTCATCACAGGTTTAATTTAGGTTCACAACGAAGACCACCGTCTTCTTCGTCAGGTGAATATAAACTAAGTTGCTAAAATATATTCTGTACAAATGTAAATAACCTAATATAAAAGAGGTGCGGTAGGGCGAGTGAAGTGGGTAGAGATGTTATACAATGGTGAATGGGGCGGGGAAAAAAATATGTGAAAGTGAATGTGAACCTTTAAGACAGGGGGGTATTTTAAATTGGAAACATATTAAGCAGAGGGCTATTACGAAAATTGGTTTGGTTATTGATGATATTTAGACTTAATTTTATAGATTTTTTAATCTTGAGAATTTCCAAATTGTCAAGATGCAATCCCCCTTGGTTTATATGTAGAATCCTAAAACCATGATTAATATCGAACGAATGATTGTTTTCAATTAGGTGGTTAACAAACTCTAAAAAAATATTGTTGTTCAGGCATCTTAAATGTTCAGGCCTCTTAAAAATGACACCACAAAGTGAAACTATAGTCTTTTCGAAGATTCAAGAAAAAAAAAAAGCTGTTCGCAGTAGTATAACACTTTCATTGTATTCAGTAAAATCTGAAGGGTTTATAGCAATATTTTGCAACAAACTAGAAAGATGCTATTGCTTTAGGTGAAAACCAGATTGGAACCCTTGCAAGTAGTGTTACTTAAGATAATCAAGAAGCTATTAGAGTTTTTAACTCTTGTAATGAAACGCACTATATATTGTTCTAGTGCAATAAGTATACGCAGTGCTTTTTTTGCAGTGGAGCGGCACTCCACAACCTTTTTACAGTATTTTAATGTTTCAAAAACAATTAGACTGTATGCTTTCTTTTAATCGTTATTTTCTTGATTTTTATTTCTTTTTATTTTTTCTTCTGTTTTGGTGGACATGGACATGCCCTTTTAGTTTATTTTCATTGTTTGTTTTTTTTATTTACGTACTTTTGCTTCATATGAATAAATAAAGGCTCGGGATAGAGAGAGAGAGGGAGGCATTAGTTTGCAAACTAGCTAAAGTTTGTCTTGCAAGTGAAGCTGATAGGAGGGCCGTCGGTCCTAAGAGCGGCTTCGGGAATGTGGGGGGCCTCCCCCTCTCCCTCTCTCTTTCTCTCCACACTCTATGAAAATATTCAATTATATGATGTTTTTACAACTTTATTTTATATTTATTCTTCAGTTGTAGATTTTTATTTATCTGTTTAACTTTAGATTTGAAATGGCTAAAATAATAAAAAAAATAAGTTGACTTTTGTTAAATTCTTTGTGGCATAGGAAAAGCTGCTTTAATTTCCATTTGAATGGTATCTGAATACGATTTTCTTTAGTAATAAGCTTGACAAGAAGTGAGCTCTGGCACCTTTTTTTTTTAAAAAAAAAAGCACGTGTATGTAATATACTACATATCGATTGTCCAGTTCATTACTCAGACAATTCCAAATAACCTGTTTTGAAATAATGAAAATAGCAATATTATTAGTTTTATATATTTTATCAATAGATGTTGATAAAATCTATTGATAAAAAAATATAAAACTCAGGCAAAAATTAATAGTATTAAATTTATGGTGACGATTATAATATTGCTATTTTCATTATTTCAAAACAGGTTATTTGGAATTGTCTGAGTAATGAACTGGACGATCGATATATGATAACTTTGTTTTATGATATTGAAAGTAATTTTTTTTATTTATTTCGAAATTGCCATATGGCTTATTGCCTTATATTAATCTTTTCCGATCAATTAGAAAGATGATGAAGAGCCATTAATGAAAACTAGACTGAAACATTTAAAAAAATCTAGGTTCCAACGGGAATTCAATTCAATCACAACTCCCATATCGTAAAACAGGCATCTTACCAACTAGGACATGGAGATTGTGCTCATTGTACATAAAATTTTCAAACTCTAAAGATCTTTGCAGAGTAGAATAGTAACGACACATACGCTAATAATCATTCTGAGTTTTTTTTATGTATTTGATGGTTATATACAAAAATATTTCTCCAGTTCAAATATAGAAATATAAAAACTAGGAAACTTTTAACCTTTTATGAAAATGTCTGGCACTAAAAGCGAGGGAAGTCAATATTTCAAAATAATTTGGCTAAGAAATATAATGTGTGAAATCGTTGCCTTATAATTTGACATTACATATCCTATATAATTTGATGGGTTAAGTTTCATTAATGAGGTTAACTTTTCCCTTCCTGTGCTAAAAAAAACCACGCATTCTGGTGCTGTGTATTCAATACACATCAATACACATGTAAAAATGAGCGATTTAAAATCGGAAAAATAAGAATATTAATAGCCAATCGCTTAAATTCTACGACGACGCTCTACAAACTATGTGTATTACTTACCGCCGGATAGTGTACCTTTCATAATAATATAGACTAGTTGCAGCCCGTGAAATATTCACGGAAGTAAAACAAATTCTACATTTATAAAAATATATATTCATAAATGTAAAATTTGTTTATATATATATATATCATTTATACATCGTCCCCTTTTACACGGGTTCAAAAATTGTTAGCTAGGTATTTAAAATTCGTTCAGTATCACGGACCCACCGAGATTCAAATTTCGAATTAACTTCGGAGAGAATCCAAGTATTCCTCTCTCGCTCTCTTGTATTCAAAATTCAATTCTCATATTCTTTCTTTGACAACAACCATCGTATGGGTTTTGGCCTATTTATACTATGATTCAGCATATTTGGAATGAAATAATGTAAAATTTGTTCTAAAAACATCTATCCGAGACATAAGAAACTATGTTCCAAATCCCCCCAGTATAAATGAGTTAAAAAATATATAACATCAAGTACCATCAAACAGCTTGCTCTTGAGTTTTTCACACATTTTTTCAGCAGCAGGTTTATTTTGGATATTGGATTCGCAGGGGTGCACGTCCTCCTTGTTAGCCAGGTCATTACACTTCTCCCCAGTCTTCCACTTGTTGGCAAATGGTATGACTGCCTGTTCAACATCACCCTCCGGAGTTAGGAAATCATCTTTTTGATTGGAGTTGAAAGTTCCACATAAACCCTGTAAGTCAACATACATGTTAAATTTAACAAGAATGTAATGGATGCAAGTACACAACAGTCAACACTTCATCTTTAGATTAACTGTTTCAATGGAATGGAATGGAATTATCTGCATAATTAATCCACACTGCACAGGTTAAGCGCAGTTATATCTGTGTTCATATTGTTAAATTTATTTTACCAATTTGACATATGCTTATGCTATATTTTCTAATAAGTACAGATACTGCCATCTCTGTAGAAGATTATGAATATTTTTGTCATGTGTTAAGATAATTTCTGATCAAGATATTGTAATTTTTTTCAATTGATCCCTTTGACATGTTTGTCATGTTGCTAGTTTGGTGAGTAAATAGTTTTTTTTTTGTTTATAGTTATTCAACAATTGTAGGTGTATTTAAAACTATAAATTTTAATGCTAATTTAATTAAATTTTTTTTAAACCTGGCGAGTTTATTGCCATGTGACAATCTCTTCCAACCAACCAGAAATATGTTTTTATAGGCCCTAAGTGTTAATCAGACTGGAATCCTATTTTAAAAAATCTGGGTTCCAGCGGGGATCGAACCCGCAACCTCTGGATCGGCAAACAAGTGTCTTACCACCAGGCCACGGAGGTCGTTAAATTTTTTTTCCTTTTATCTTAAAAAAATCTTTTTTAATACAGCCAAAATACGTATTTTTTCACATTAATGAAAATTTTTGGATAACAAGTGAATCAAATTTGTGTTATATATAAAGAATGAAATGAAATTTGTGTTATATGTAAAGAATGAAATGAAATTTGTGTTATATCATGTATAAAAAATTAAATGAAATTTGTGTTATATGTAAAGAATGAAATGAAATTTGTTTTATATATAAAGAATGAAATTTGTGTTATATACAAAGAATGAAATGATTTTTTTGCATTTTACTATATAGTTTACATTTCTTAGTGTATTTTATTACATAATTTAATTTCGAAATAACAAAAAATCATTGATTTTTATCAAAAAGAGGCACAAAACAGTGAGTAATAAACTTTTTACTTATTATAATGCTTTAAATATTATTTAAAACTAGCAGTTCTTTCTAGGACGATTTTTGCTTCAGATTGTGGGCGGTTTCACATCTAGACATGTCCAAAAGTGTTTGATGCCTTAGAATTTGAAGTACTCCTGCTAACTCCAAGTTATACTTCAGCACGCACTGTGCAAGCCTATAAATTCAAGTGCCAAAGTTGAAATGTTTTGTTACATTCCTTACAGTGTGTCTCTTGCAGATCTAAATGGAAGGGTATTTTAGCTCCAGGTGACAATTTAGTTCTATTTGAATGATCCATCTTTGATATGATATAAGTAATTAAGTTGGACTGATCACACTCCCTATCCAGCTTGGGCTGCAATTCTAACTAAGATGACAAGGCTATTCATAAAGCTGCCCTGGAAGGAGTCATTTCATTCTTATATTTATACGTGGCAAGATGTTGGTTTCCACCAAAGAACATACCACCCATACTCGGTCGTCAAGATCTCATCAATTACTAGCAGGTACACCATGCACAGGTGAGATTGACTGTTTAGCTGCTGGGATGGTAGTGCAGCCATTTACACCCATAATAAAACTATAAATCAACTATAGCATTAGGGGACCAAGATTTCGATGGAGGAATATTTAAAAAACTGGAACCATGAGCATCTATCTCCCTGTGGTAAGGAATCTGGAGAGAGAGTAGTCCATCAGGCTCTTATGCTAAAATCAAGAAGCCAGTCATGTACTCATATTGCACATATGTAGATTTTGTACGAAAAATATGAATACATACGTCTTTTTCTATATAACAATTTACAAATTATTAGAGATTTTTTTACATATTTTTGTATTTCTAATATATTTTTAAATATAATATGGATGGAAGGCTAAGATCTATTGTCCATTTTTTTAACGGGTGTCTATGTTTACCTTTGTTTTTCCACGCAAAGTTGGTGGCGCATCTATATGTACTCTTGTTATGCCATCCCACCATATTAACAGTCCGTTTGGCATTTTTACTGCAAATAAAAAAAAAATTAAGAATTGTTATGATTTACTTTGTTGTAAATTTGAGTTTACTATTCTTGTTTGTTGTGAATTTGAGTTTACTATTTTTGTTTGTTGTAAATTTGAGTTTACTATTTTAAAGAATTGTTATTTTGAGTGTAGTATTTTTGAAAAAACTTTCAAACCCTCTTTGTAAAAAACCCTAGCATTAAGTGGTTAATACTTTACACCAAAGGAATAATTTTAGTCTGAATGGTAACTTAAGGCCTAGAACAGAGATTTAGAATAGACCGGAAGTCACTAAGAAAAACTAGTCCAGAAGTAGATAACTGTAGGCGGATAAAAAAGAAATAAAAAAGCTTACCTTGAATGAACAAAGAAGACACGCTTCTTATTCTAATCTTCCCAACCTTAGTCGGCAGGCTGTTGACATCCTTGCCATTGATGACCACAACTTTCCCCTGCTTGAGCTGCACCGTGAGCTCCTCATATCGGATGGTCACTGTCTTGGTGCAAGATGGCATATCAAATAGTTCACGGGTAGACGATGGTATGTTCATAGCCTGAAAAAGGAGATTAAGTTTTTTAACTTATTGTAAATTATTCACACTTTTTTTGTATTTTACAAAACTTAATCCCAGCTAAATTAAACAGAAAAAAATGGCCTTAAATTGAAATACAGTATTTGTTTTCCACATTCAAACACAATAACACTTGCAAACTTGTGGTTACTTGAAAAAATAAGGAAAATAAACCCACTATATTGTAAAATATTAAATGAAAATGTATGAACATTAGACCCTCATTATCCGGAGTGGTATGGAAAAAAAATTACCTGGATAATACATACTAATGGTCTTTGGGATTGATCTTTCAAGACTGTGTGCTTGCTGAAGTACAACCTCCATGATCTAGTCTTCCTCCATGATAAGACGCTTTGCTCCCAATTTTTTGATTTGCGGATTCCTGTTTGAAGCTCAGTTTTTTTATGAAAGATTTCAGTCTAGTTTACACTTTGTCATTTCTTGCCGTGGAGTTTGGTTTGTTATTTTAAACGAGTGGCCATTGCACACTTGCTAACTCACCGGTCACACCACTTTACTCGATTCGATGGCACACTGAGTGAGACGATTGGAGTATACCGGTATGTTTTTTTTTCTTTTTTTGAAAAAAAAAAATATAACCGAAGTCATAGGTATCCTTGTACCGCCAAATTCTATTATTATTTTTAATTTTTGTATCAAAATGAACATTTGACCATTGAAATAAAATAAAACATGGGTGTTTAACTTTAGATATATAATACATTACATCAGATATAGAGCCAGGACAAGCGACGTTCTCCCCCTCGATGCTGTAATCATCCCCTTTGATGAGGTAGTAGGAACACTGACCCATGAAGTCAAAGCGGCGTCCATCGAATGTCTGGTAGTGTGGGTCTCCGATGGCAGAACAGCGTGCACCACAGTTCACCTGTGTACATGTCCACTCTCCATCTTGACATGTACTGAGAAAAAAATCATTAAATAAATTTCAGTCATTGTTTACCTTCAAACTTGCAAATCTTTATTCTATTACTTTTTGTAATTCGTATGGTACCTTTGTTACCTAGTTGGTATAATCCTTGTCTCACAGCCCGGGAGGTTGGGAGTTTGATTCCCGTTGGAACTCAGATTTAAAAAGAAAAAGATTCCAGTCTGGTTTTCACTTAAGGCCTCTTTCAAATCTTTATTTATTTATTTTTATAAACACTTATGTGTGTAATGCACAGTATGTGTGCAATAAATTTCATAAATGCTACTGTTTAAAATTTTCAAAACTGCTGTGGTTAACACAAGAGTGTGTAGGATACCTACCTAGTAAATAAATAATTGTCAAAATAATAAGTGAATTGTTAAACACAAATAAATTAAATTAATTATTGTTAATAATAAACATACAGGGTCAATGACCGATGAAGCATTCATATAGTGTCACACGCTACGGACAACAACAATGTTTACTATTTTGTAGTATCTGCGACTCGCCTAGCCATCTCCAAATACAAATAAATAATCTACCGCCAATCCATGCGCCAGAGCAAGACAGAATATGTATTGCGAACTGGTTCACTCATTGGTATAAATTGTCCGCGCGCTGAGAAATAAATATATTATTATTGTCATTCATTCAACTGTCAAGACTTGTTATTTATTTTACCCGCTGTCCACTTATCGTTTTATATCCGCATTCCTGAGTCTATATTCATTGAATACAAATCAAGATCATCATGACTTATAGAGATAAGCAATCCACTATATTGATGACTCTGAACGAGAAGTAACGCAGAATCAACTAAAACGAAGATAACGATGTCGATATCAAAATCATCAGCACGTTCTAATAGGACACACGCTACATTGATAACGACCATCGTTACAAGTGCATTTTATGTGGTTTTGATTTTTAAAGCTTTTTTCAAATACTTAAGACAATAAGCTGTCACATCAGAATTGTGAGAAATGTGTTAACATTGAAAAATGCCTGGAGGAAATAATGTATATCAAAACCTGTCAGTTTTATATTATTCAATAACACTTTTGTTATATACGGCACAAACTGGAGAGCTTATTGTTTTGTGGTTATCTTTTCTTAACAAACAGAAATGTGTTAAACAAATCTGAAAGAAACACCAAAGCAATGTAAATAACAATCTGGCGGGCTTAGTGCTAGGTGGCAATATTTTTCAACCAACTAGACAAAAGTAAATAAAGGAAGTTAAATGGTGGCAAAAAAAATTCAAATGATTATTCATCTTTATGAATTTATACATAAAGTGAGATAGCATCAATCAATCAAGTTATATGTATTATATAACAAGTCTAGCATGTGTTAAAATTGTTGCCAGATGAACTCCCTTTATTTTTCAATTATTTTTTAGTTACCATCAGAAATCAAATTGAATTGAATAAAAAACTTTTCTTCTCAATTTGTTCTCAAAGTAAGACAATCTATCATGGTACTCGTACTATTAATATTCAGCCATTTTAGATTAAAAACTCTTTATATTATTTGATTTGCTGCAGTTCGCTAATAAGACCCAGGTATTCTACAAGAGAGGAATTCTTCAGATATTAAAAAGAAGACCTCTGTGGCCAAGTTGGTAAGACAACTGTCTTCTGATCTGGAAGACTTTGAAGAATGGTTCTAGTTAGTCTATATTTTTTTGGAAAAGATTCCAAGATTTTACTTAAGGCCGTTTTAACAATTTTCTGGTTGGTTGGAAGTGATTGCCACATGGCAAGATGCCAGGTTGTACTGTATACCGTGTAAATAAATGTGCAATAAAAGAAATGTACAATAAAAGTGTAACTAAAAAAATAGACGTAGGTCGTCACTCAAAATGGCACATACATAATTAATTAAACTTATTTCTAAATTTGCAAGTAAATGATTTTAAAAATACTCAGAAAACGGGACGAATATATGTTACAACCCAATAATTTGGGTTGCTCGACCATTATTGTAGTATAAATAATTTGGGGCTAGAGCTTATGGCAATTTTTGGATTGACATTTATCAATTTACAGTAAAAATGATCACAAATTCTTTGAAACTTACCACGTATTGCAGTCTTTCGGCAAGCTAGATCCGGGCGGGAACTGTTTGCCTCTGAGCCGGCAAGGGCATTGGTCCCTAGTGACACAATGCCCTGCATGCAGTAGTGTACCAGGCGGGCAGAAGCAACCCTCTGTGCAGACCGCACCAGGTTCCATGGAAGTGGTTGAGGACAAGGGGGTGTTGGCATCGGGAGTCGTGGGACTTCCGCAGCATGGCTGAATAGATGGACCGCACCATTGATATACTCGCCCTCCAGTGCAGTTCATCACTAAAATAATTAACATGATTTAATCCTTTAATTTCGTGTTTGACTGACTTGTATCGTTGATAAATATGCAACAGTTTAACAGTGTTCATGAAAAACTTGTGTTATTGGTATTTGTCATGTTGGTCCATTGTGTTGGAAGATCAACATCATTTACAATTAATATTAGCATAAAAATAACTAAGGTCTCGGCCATACTACGCTGCGAGCTAGGTGACATATCCTAGCAAACTAACGCACCCCATACTATTGCAATGGCCATACTCCACGCTTCGGGCCATGCTATGTGACTATTAGTCATCTAGTGAGTCTCCTAGTGAACAGACAGGTTTGTTAATTTTATTGTGTCACCAAGTGATTTTACAAGATGGAAGAAGTTTTATTCCGCAATTCTTTGTAGAGAAGTTGAAACTCTCCACTCCATACTTCTAGATAAATTAACATTATGCACCCAACAAGTTCGAATTTGAGATGTCCAAAATTTTAAACTTAAATTATCTGAGAGAAGTAGCTTTCTGGTTAGTTTTGAGAGTGGCATCGTTTGTTGACTCAACCGCTCCCAAATGGCAAATTAATTTGTGTAAAGCACTTTGGTGTGGCCAAGCCTGAAGTCACGTAGTATATTAGTGACGTAGCACCTAGCGAAGCACTTTGATGTGGCCTTAGCCTAAGAGAAGTGATCTGAGTCCCCTTCAATGTATAGTTAAATTGTTATATGTAGCTGATTATGCTCCGATTTTCATAGGCATTTAGAATGTCGATCGTATGTTTGAACTTCAGGATTTGGACTTGAATACAGCTGCTTCTCAATTATGTGCCAAATTAAATTAAATGATTGATAAGTTTGTCCCTAGCAGAGTGTTCAAAGATACAACACAATATCCACCTTGGTATTTTATTTCAATTATTAAATTAATATCAGCAAAATTAAAAACCACACGAAATTGGAAACATACAGAGAGCATGTGGATTATTAATGTCAAGCATGTCCCTACTAGAGTGTTCAAAGATACAACACAATATCCACCTTGGTATTTTATTTCAATTATTAAATTAATATCAGCTAAATTAAAAACTCACACGAAATTGTAAACGTACAGAGAGCATGTGGATTATTCATGTCAAGTTCTCGGGAAGCGACAGCAAAGTATGAAGAAAGAATGCTACTTGTTGTAAATTAATAAGGTTAAAATCAATATTCGTACAAATAGTAAATATCTTTTGACATTTGCATAATCAAAATTGTCAGAATCAGAGATACCTAAAGTCATATTTCACGGTGATAGATTAGGTTCAAATGATCGAGAAATCTGTGATTTTCTGGAGATTATATTCCACACCCAATGATCATAGAAAAACTCTTTCTTATTAAGCGAACGTGGATGCCATGATTGATTTTCATTCAATTGATATAAATTAATTGCTAGTTTCATTCAATTGATATAAATTAATTGCTAGTTAATCTCAAAGAGCCAGATATAACAAAAAGTCCTGGGTGCGACGGTCTTCATCCAATACTTATATCCCGTTATGCCAAACAGTTATCATTACCCTTCATTTATTATTCTTGCATGTAGAAAATTACACACAAATAATAATACACGCCAAGTTACTAATAATCAGAAAAGTGATGTCTGATCAATTGATGTTCATATTTAAACCTCAATCAACACTGTTTAAACCTATCTAGATCTCTAATCAACACAGTTTAATGTCAGAAAGATTGGTTGAAAGGAACCTATGTAAATTTAAAGAACTCCAGAGATGGCCTTCGACATAGAAAAATGGAGAGAGACGAGACATCATGCAGATATATGGGAAAATGCGAGGATGACAATAAGATCCCCTACAGTTGAGCAAAAATCTATTTTTACAGTATGCATCATTTCGGGAATTAATTTATGGGATATATTCAAAATTGATGTTGATTTATTAAAACCAAATTTGTTAGGTTTTATCCTCCGAATGTAGATAACTTACACAACCTCTATGGCTATTTGCTAAGACACCTTTCTTCTGACCTCGAGTTCGCGAGTTCAATGCTCATTGATATCCAATTTTTATAAAAATGGTATAAATCTGGTTTTCCCTTCAGACATATTTAACAACTTGCTTGTTAGTTATAAGAGATTGCACATGACAATAAACCCACTAGATTGTACTGTATGCAAAAAGTATGATTCCATGTTGCTTATATGGTTTTGAATCTATAGTATTATTTACCTACATAGTATTGTTCAAATTATATAAATTCATCTGCTCAGCCAATTCTACGGTGGTTTGAAGAGGATTTTCATGAATAATATGGTTTAAGCGGTCCTCATCGAAGTCCACTGGTCGTCCGGAACGCTCCATGTCTTTCAGGTTGAAATTACCGTATTTGAAACACAAAAACCATCGAAGAGCTGTCCTTTCGTTCATAGCATCTCCACCGTACACTTCGCAAATATCGCAAGCAGATTTGGCAGCTTTATTCCCTCGATTGAACGCGAACAGAAGGAGGTGTCAAAAATGCTCACTTTCGTCTACTTGACATTCCATTTTGAAGGCTTGTAATCAAATAAAATAATATATGTAACGTAAAAACAAACACAATATCTTGTAGAGCAGAAAATTTTCTTTCGAATGACGTATAACCTTTACGATTTTGTTTTACTTTTGGTGCTCATTTTTAAATTTGAAAAAAACGGACACAACTTATGTTAACACCTAATATTTTAGTTTGTTTCACATCTAACATACATTGTTTGATATTCAAGAGAAAAAAAATAAAATGAGTGTATATAACAAAATGAAGTACTTACTGCAAGTGTTTTCATCTCTCCACTTAGCCAATGACTTGATCCCCTGGGTGGAGCATTGGCCAGCATACACTGCCAAACTGTCACATCCACATTCTTGTCGGGCTGAAATTACCCACATTCATCATTATGTATTATATAATTCTTCTTCATATTTTTATTCTATAAACAAGATTGGTTCATAAGAAATTTCTTTTTTCCTATGACATGGACTTAAGTGGTTTTCCATGAAGATGATTGCCAGACAGGATACAGCACGATATAGGGGATATTTGAAGTGTCCATCTTTGCCATTTTTAAGTGTTATCACATTCTAGTGTATTCTTCTTTGCCATCTGACAATAACACAACTGTCTCAGATATAGTATTTCTCATTCTATTCCTCAAAGTTATTCTTCTTATGGACTTTTACAAGTTGCAAATGACATTTGGTATTTCTTAGCCATAAATCATATTCAAGTTTTATTCATCACAAAATTATATTAAAAATCATTAAATATTTTTATAAAACTTAAAAAATAATCACAATAAGTGCGGTAGTTTTTATAAGTTTTATTATTATCTGAGGCTGAGGTCCTCGAAATACAGTGGAACCTTGGTTCTCAAACATCTCTCATCTCGAATAATTAGGTTTTCTAAAATGTTGTTTAATTCGTTTCTCGAACATAAATCGATTCCTGAACATACATTTTCAATGACAAATTAAAATACAGCCATAAAGAACCCTCATTGGATGGATTTTTAGTGAGCATTTTCAGAGCAGAGCCTTCTAAGATAAATTAAGTTCGAATACCAAGGTTCCATTTTATACAGTAAAATTTGCATTTGTTATTAACTTTTTTGTTATTTTTTTAACAAATTTAACAAAATTAAGTACTGTACACATATTTAGTACAATATACTCGTAAAATGATTAATTGATTTAGTATTTTACAATCTGTGGATTAAAACTTAACAGAACTTAAAAGGGGTTGACCATCCTGACATATTGGAAACCACCAGCATATTTATGACCAGCCCTCTTAATAAAACCTTTTTGCCTGACACAAACAACTAATAAAACCTTATTAGTTGACGCAAACATCACTGAAAACCCATTTTGGCAAAAGAAAGAAAAAAATCCCAATGATTTGTTTTGAAAACCCTTTTAACTTAATTGATCTCTTTTGACATGTTTTAAAAGTTGGGTGATGATAGTACTGCAGTATTTAAGTTTTATGAAAGCTGGTCTGGTGGTTTCCAAAATGTCAGGATGGTCGGCTCCTATTAAGTTCTTATGTTAGTTTTAATCTACAGATTGTAAAATATTTTGCGTTATAAGCTTGGCAACCAGTGTATTGAATACAGTTTGACAACTTTAATTTAAGTTTGTTTTTGTTGATTATTAAATTAGAACATAAAACATATGTGTAGGTTTTTAAAAATAATTTCATTATTTAAAATGGAGTTCTATGGAGTTCTATAGTAAATGTACTTAATATAAATAATAAGAAAACAAAATATGTTCAAAATAAATTCAAATGATTGCAAGCAGTTCACGGAGCTTTTGGGTTAACTGTACTGTAACTATAACACACATCTTGCAATATTTTTTTCTAATCATATGTCAAATTGTCTGCCTGATCTTTTTTTTCCATTGCGCTAGAGCAAGCAATACAGTGATGGTTTCAAATCGGTGACTTTATATCCAAATTTTATGAAAAGGGAACTTAAAGGAATATAAAAATATTACATCAATACTTACATTGCTGAGAGGGACAGCCACAATAATCCCACTTGCATGATTCTAGTAGAAGGGAAATATCCATAATCTGAAAAAATTATAGAAAACCTGAGATGTAACTCAAAATAATCCCAAAGACATAAATATGTATAAAATTATATCATAGAAAACCTGAGATGTAACTCAAAATAATGCCAAAGACATAAATATATATAAAATTTTAGAATAGTTATACAAAATTATCAATAGAACATATATTCAAATCTGATTCAATAATACTTCTTAACCACTTGACAGTTTTGCCTGAGCGGTACTCGGGCATGAAGTTTCTTTTTTTTCGAAATTTCGTTCAGACAAATCTGATTTCGACTTGTTGGGAGTGTTTCTCCCAAGCGTCCTTTGGGCTGATCTTGTTTAAACTTGTTTTCTCCGAACGGAATATATTTTCGTACAGAATTTATTCATTCACAGTTCGTCATTGTGTTATGTCGCGTGTTAAAAATCCAACTGTTAAGTGATTAATGATCTCTATGGCTTTGTTGGTAAGATGCCTGTCTTCAAACTCAGGGTTTATGAGTTCCATTCCATTATTGTATTTACTGAATTGATTATATTGACTGCACATTTATTGTAATTTATTTATTTTTAATGTACATATACTCGTACAACAGGGTGTGGGCAGCAAACATCTAATGCCCTCATGTCCGGGCTTGCCCTCTATTGGTGGAGGGTGTATTTTGAGTAGAGGGATGCTATGGGATGAACCCAGACCTTTTGATAGCTTCTTTCTTAAATGTATTTTTTTCGCCATTATCTTGAAATATATATTCAATTTCAGGATATATTTACGTACTATGTTGCTATCAATAAACCTTTATTTATTTATATTGGAACCAGTTTATTTTGAAAAAGGTTCCAGTCTGGTTTTCATTTCAGGCCTCTTAATATATTTATGGTAGGTTAGGTAAGATATTACCATAAACCTATGATAAATGAGCGGTATAAAATTTTTAACATTTCAGAATATAACGAAACAACACGTCTTCTATCAGCTCTAGTTGACATACTACTGAGGTTAGAGGTCTAAAATTTAAACTATAACATTGCCTGATCACGCAGTAAAAGTGGCCGGTGTATTATCTGTCCATACACGCTCTAACTTGTTCAGGTGGAAGCTTTGGGACTGTAGTGGTATAATTTTTTTTACTAAAAATGCGGTAATTTATAAAATATACTAAACAAAGTGATTATTTAGTTCGAAATCTAAAGAAATTCAATTTCAATACTAGTTAAATTGTTTAAAATTTCAAGTACAGTATTTTTCGGACCATAAGACACACATTTTTACATAGAAAAATCTACTTAAAATTGGGGTGTGTCTTATGGTTGGAAGGTAGATGATACATGGTCTCTGCAGAAATTGGGGTGTGTCTTATGGCTGGAAGGTAGATGATACGTGAACTCTGCAGAAATTGGGGTGTCTTTTATGGTTGGAAGGTAGATGGTACATGGTCTGTGCAGAAAATTATTTCAACTACCAAAAAAACTATGGTACGTGCATTTCTTTTTATGCCTGTGTGTGCATTTAATTTTAATACTATTATTTATTCCCTCTATTTACTTCATTTTAATTACCACATTTAAAATGTTTTTTATACCTTTTGAATTTCTCCACATTTATTTGATCGTTCATTTAGTGCACAAAACAAACACAGATGTTCGACATTACCATGGGAATCTCTAAAAGAAGAGACAATTATAAAGTTTTACAGTGTAAATGTGAGTGGAAGGTATAGTAGAGGAAGTCTTAGTATGGCTGGATCAAGTTAATGTGTTGAAAGAAGGAAACGTGAAAAATCATAGGAGTTGTATGAGGTGTATGGATGTAAAAGAGGTGAAGGATTTGTGTCAAGATAAGAAAGTCTGGTTCTCCGTCCTCTCTGCCTACCCCGACAGGGAAATGGTGTGTTGTTATGTGTGTATATATGATTTTGATAGATAATAGTTGAATTTGATTAAAATAAATAATAGAAATTCAAATGAAACTGAACTAACCTTACTGCATTCAGCAAAACGGGGTTTAGCAACCAAGTCACTGCAGAATTTTTCTGCCTCTTCAACAGTGATCTTGGATTCCAGGCTGCAAGCGTGCTGTTCAGATGGAGTATCTTCACATATGTCTTCTGCAATGTAACAAATTATTTTTTAACATAAATGTATTATAAGTACATAACATATATACCAATGGTCTGGTGTTCACAGTTGCTATGGAAGTGCCACATCCCCGAATGGTTGAATTTTGTTGACGCCAAAAAAATATTCTGTCATTTTTAATTTGTATGTATAGAAATTAATAGTAATAATACAAAAAAAAACCAGCTATTAGCTAGGGTACTATAAATTCAATAAAATAACTTTTAATAAGTGCAAGGGTTTTCTGAATTAATTTTTCTATGAAATTGTCTTACCTCCAACTTTATTCATCTTCCAATTATCAGCCAGCGTTACAACAGATTTAGGCACGATTCCCTCCTTAGTGGCCATGTCGTTGTCAGGGCTACCATCCAACTTTCCACACAACCCTTCTGTCCTCTTCCACAGGGATTCTGTTGCATCTATTTCCACAAGTTGCTAAAATGTATGATATAAAATATTTTGAGCAAATCAACTAGAATTTTTACACATAATTGAAGAAGAAAACACAGTTATATAATTTATGGGTTTTAAACACAAAAGTTAATGCTTTTTAAAAATGAAACACCGTTACAGCAACTTTTTACTCAAAAGTTCAAGTGATACTGTAGCTGCCAATAATGATTTATTCGTCACTCTTTGTAAATTGTAATTTATTAGATTTTTGGCTTTTTAGGTATTCTTGAAGTGTAATTTATTAGATTTTTTGGTATTCTTGAAGTGTGCACAATATTCTACTATATTTATAGTCTACGTCTTGATTGGTTGTAGTGGAGGACAGTGTATTGTTCCTCATTTTAATGTATTTATTTTCTTATTGCTAAATTCATATTATTATTGCGTGATATTCAATAAATTGATCTTTATTTTTGGTTAATATTTAAATTGGATCAATCTTTGTTTGCCTAAAAGTGTTCGAGATATGGGTGAAGTGTGCAGCTTTAGAAAACACTTAAAGACACCCCTTTTTTGGGTAGTCTTATCAAAAATTATGATTATATATGTACACTACACACATATACTCGTACTACACTTCTTAATTTGAATATGTTTCTATTACATATTGGAAGATCTACAAAGGTTTTTTATAGTTCATCTTTCCTTACATGATCACGCAAAGTCTTGCTGGGAAGACTTTGCGTGATCGTGTAAGGAACACCACAATCTGAGAGGTTTGTGAGGTCCAAGATGTGGTCAGATGAGGGCGACAGCGTCGACGATACTGGTACCAACATGTACAGAGAATAAATTCCACAAGAATTCCATACATAACTCTGCATGGGGTGCCGGATGGACGGCATCCACCAGGGAGACCCTCGAAACGATGGAGAGATAGCTGAAGCTCAGCATCACAGGACAATCCTGCAGTAACAGACTCTTGAGTCTATAGAAAGTTTAAGAAGAAGTCTTTTCTTTGTAAGTTTTCTGCGGTTTTCTTACCAAATATGTTTTCTAAACAAATGCAGATGCGAGAAAGTTCCCAATCTAATGGCAGCAACCACCACTTTCCTATCCCTATATTCAATGTTTTTTGTAATAACATATTTCAATCTCTCAATAATGATTTCGAATTCCGAGAAAGAGCAGCCTTGAGGTGAGTCGGCTCTCTAAACGATGCTATATCAATTGTATTTTTATATATTATTATCTAAGTTGGGATTCAAACTCAATATAGTTCGACTCCCAACTTAGAATGCATGAGTTGCTATGTAAGTGATCCGCCTTCTCAGCATTTATTACATTTCTTTCGATCCTGTATTAATTATATCTTCTCATTCCTTGAATTGGGACAGCTATAAGTCTCCTCCTAGTGTGCCATGATACTAGGCAGGACTAAGGATCTTAACCATTGATCTAAAAGTGCTATAGCCCTCGGGCGCCACACACCGGAGGACGCCGGTCGCCCCCACCACGCAAAGGTCTTAATTTTTTTATTTATTTCTTTTTAACTGATAAAATTATCTTTTAAATTTTTATTACATTGTAAGTAAATTGAGTTATCAAATTTATTATAATTTATATTTCTATTGTTTTATGAGGATAGATATATGATATACATGTTAAATTTATAGTCATATTTTGTTTAATTAACGTATTACCTAAATATACGAAATAAAAGTATGATGAAAAATATCACATGTAACATAGCCAAAAAAAGTATGATGAAAAATATCACATGTAACATAGCCAAAAAAATATCTTACATTCGAAAAATTTCATAATGTATAATTCACAAGACTTACATACATACTTACAAATCATGACACTATGTCCTTTGCAGGGTAGACAGAGAATAGATCTCCAAACTATTTTATCCAAGCACACAACTTTCGCCTCCTCCCCATTCACACATCTCATCATGCACAATCTTCTATTACTCACATTTCTCACTTTACCTTCTTTCAAAATCTATTTCATTTGATACAGCCATGTTTTCCTTGGTCTACTTCTTTCATGCAAATCTTGTGCTTCTGAATTGTATATTTGCTGTGTCATTATTTCATAAAAAAAACATTTTCAATCCATGCCAGTCACTCATCAGAACTTTCAAAGTAACCAAAGAGGGTAGGGTTGATATTTTAAATACTATATGTCGTGTTATTTTGTCAAAATGTCGAGTTTTTATTAATGTGTATTTTGTTACCTTGCCATCCCACTTGAGCGTCAAGCCCGTGGCCTCCAGAACGGCTTGCACTTTGTGCCCGGCCATCTGCAGGCGCAGACCTGGCAACTGGGCTGGGATGGGCAGCAGACGCTTGCCACTAAGGAACACCAGACCTCCTTCCTCTGGAAAAGATCACTAGTGTCATTGCCCAACTTCGATAAACACAGTTAATTAACATTCTATGGAAGTAATTAACAATATAGGATGATAAATAAATATACATGTCTACTACAATTTACTTGCATAAATCCATACTACAAAACCACATAAAAAAATTACATAATTTTATGTTAAAGTAAAACTAAAGGAACCATTTTTTTGTCAAGAATTATGTTTTTAAGTATATTTTTCACTGATCACTATCCTAGGTCAGGGATTCCCAAACTACAGCCCGCGGGCCAGATTTAGCCCGCGAGGGCTTTTCATCCGGCTTGCAGATGCTTTTAAAAATATTACCTATGTATGTCACATATAAAATACATTCAAATATAATTCATGACAATTTTTATTACAAAAAATAACTTATGAACATACGATCTTTTTAAGCAAACATTCGTACGCTTCGTAGCACCGATGTCTGAATGGACTGCGATGTGCTGTTAGCAATATGCGTGTTCACTCTGATGCCACTGTGGTAAAACACAGTTGCATGTATCCTCAGGGTATGCGGGAGGGTAGCGGAGACGAGAAGGATCAACTATTTGGAATTGTTTGGGCACACTCGGTAAGATTGACGCCAATGCCCGACAGGGGATTCACCGAGCTAAGATAAGCAGGTGTATATGGCACAGACCGTTCATACCTTATCAACCTTGAACAGTTTTACTCACCGGTCATCATCCTCGTGGGTTCCCATATTACAATATATTTTAAAAATGTCAATGTTAAAGAAGAGAAAGATTGACAGTGAATGTCGGGTCTTTAATAAACAATGGACAATTAATTACTTCTTCGTGCAGTGCAAAGACAAGTATTTGTGTTTTATTTGTAGAGTCTATAGCAGTGTTCAAAGAATACAACTTGAAAAGACATTATGTTAGCAAACATAGTGAAAAATTCGACGAATTTGAAGGAGAATTGCGTGATAAAATGCTACAAGAACTTAAAGACAGTTTAGCAAGTCAACAAAATGTTTTAAAAAAAGTTGCAAACTTTTGTTGCCAGAAAGTAAATATAGTAATATTAAGAATTTTCCAAAGAAAATGATTTCAATATTCGGGAGTACATACATTTGTGAGCAATCATTTTCCACGATGAAACATATTAAATCAATAATTCGCTCAAGATTAAACAAAAAAACATTTGCTCGATTTTTTTAAAATAGGTGTTTCTAATTTAACACCTAATATTAATAACAAGTAGTTCTGGCAACAAAGAAACAAGCACATTTTTCTCATTAGCCCTATTTTAATGCCGGTGGTGAATTGAAATATCTGAATATTATTTGAATAGTTTATGAAATATTTATTATGTCATTACTAAGAAAAATTTATCAGTTAAGTTATATATTGCAATTATTAGAGTTTAAATTATTGTTAAACTTATGCAGTTTTCCACGTGAATAATTTTTTTTAATCTGGCCCACTTAGCAATTTCAATACTCTTATATGGCTCTATTCTTGAAAAGTTTGGGGACCTGTATCCTAGATAATCAAACTTCAGGATTAGCTTTTCAAAAATATCCACAACAATGCTATTTAAGATCGTAGAATTCATTTTGTCTCTATAATAGGATATTTTACCTCATACAAGATAGCTGATCTGATAGAGGAATTTATAGTCTTATTTTGTAACCATTTACTTCAAGAAAGTTTCAAAATTTCATGTTAATAAACTCAAGGAATAAAGGCCTCCCAGAAAAAGTAGTCGGAGAACTACCGGGAATCAAACCCAGAATATCTTGGTGCTAAACAAGTATGCTAATCGCTGGACAATTAGACAATTTCAACAAAATGGAAGGGTTGAAGAAATGTATGCAATATAACTATCAAGAGTGTTCAGAAGAGCAGATATCGGCTCTGACCATTATTTAGAGATGAGCAGAATAAATATTCTCTGTGGATGGGGATCTGGTAAATGTAAAGAAAAGGGGATGCATGATGGAATAAGAAAGCTAAAGACTGCGTGAAAGGAAAAAATAGAGATTAATACGGCACCAAAATAATCTTAATTTATGATGGCGTAAATAATTGTACAGTACACTAAACAAAAGTTTGTAAACCAACAAAGGATTTTCTATTTTTCCCATTAGCAATTTCTATATATTTAAATATCTCTTCTAACGCTTAAGAAGTAATGTCCAAGCATACCAACCAAAAAAAATGTGGGATACAGCTATAGGGATAATCCATACTCTTTGCAATTAAAGTCAAACTCACTCAACTATTCGGGAATTCTGGATTACTCTCGGGTTCCAAAATGATTGAGCCCCATTCTAATCTACTGTGAACCAGTGGGTTATAAAGAGATCTCATAACTGTATCACCATCAAATACCCTAGAGACTATTATCACAATTCCCAGAACTTTATTCCCAGATAACAAATATTTATATATAATTTTTTGTAAAACAGCATTATTTATACCTTTGTTACTTATTATAACTATGCCAAAGTTTTATATACCATTTGATTCCAGTGTGTATTCCTTGTCTTGCAGGAATATGGAGACTCGTTTCCTCCCATCCACATTCTGTATGGCCACAGTGAAGATATTGTCTTGCGCATCCCTCACCAGAATATGGCGGCACAAGGAATTAAAGCTAATGAAAAAAAAAAAATTATAAGTAACAGAAAATCCTTTTAGTTAATATGACACCCGTCATCTTCCTACATTAAAGTGCCTCACTTTTTTGTCTTTTTTAGGAGTGTGTCAAAATGTGTTAATTAAAATATTTAACAATATATTACTTTGTTATTCCAATCCTCACATCAAAAGTGCGTCTGGTCAATTGATGATAAAAATAAGTTAATTAAGTTTGACTTATTTTATTTTACTATTTCTATCCAATTAAGGAATGATCAAGGATTATTGTTAGCAATAATAAGGATGGATAAGACTTATTTTTACATTAATTTATTGTGCACAAACATTGCGTTTTAACAAGTACAGAGTCTAGATCAGGCATGGCCAACCCAACCCGTAGGCCACCAAGGTGTTTTGTACAATCCATTAGCTATTTACCTAATACAAATCATGAAATAAATAACAATAAAACAAAGATGTTTAATGATAGCGACACACTAAATTTCCGACATGAAGAAGATTTGTATCAAAGTATAAAAATCTTATTTAAATGTGTCCAAAATGAAAGTAATATAAAACTGTATATAGACAAAAATAAATACTATGCATAGACCATAAAGAAAATGCAACATAATGTACATATTTATTTTTTACATGTAATAGGTATCCAAAATAAAACTAATATTTATTTATTTAGGTATTTATGTAATATAACACTCATATTATGTAAATTGTATTGTCAGACCCGCACTCCTCTATGGCTCCGAATGCTGGACGATGTATAACTCTTACTCTAGGCAACTAGAAACTGCTGAAATGCGCATGCTAAGATGGTCAGCTGGTGTGTCCCTAAGAGACAAAATAAGAAGCTCACGCATCTGTGAAAGCCTGGGTGTTACAGACATCAACAGCAAGATGGAGGAGAGGCGATTGAGATGGTATGGGCACGTTGGACGCAGAGCACCCGATCACATTGTGAACCAGGCAATCTCCATGGATCTTCCTCGAATAACAACCAGAGGAAAACCAAATAATTCATGGGTGGTGCAAAAAGATAACCCAATGCAGAGGCGCGGCCTGGGGGATGTAGTCCGGGACAGAAGAGCATACAACCTGAGGATGAGGAGAGCTGACCCCAACAGTCTTCGCAGACAGTGAGTTGGGATGGAGCCAGGGAGAAGATTATGTAAATTGTATTTATATTCAGCAAAAAAATAAATGTAAGAATAAGTTGGATGTCATGGTTCAGTGGTAAAATCCCGTGTTCAAATCTTTTGTACTTTGAAGCACTGTTTAGAACACATTATGTTGTTTTCAGGCATTCAAATCTTTTGTACTTTGAAGCATTGTTTGGAACACATTATGTTGTTTTCAGGCATTCAAATTTTAATGTCTATTAATTAAATGCTGCCCGCGAGTCTTTACCCAATATTGACTTTGGCACATGCACAAAAAGGTTGGCCACCTCAGTTCTAGATTGATCAAATTTAAAGTTCCAATGCCCAAGAGATCAGCTACAAGACAATTGGCATCTTTATTCTATTGTAGTCTTTCATTTAGCAGATAAAAAATAAAATACTAATGAATTTAAATACCGTATGAAGTTTACCTGAAAACCTTTCCATCAAAGGTCTTGAAGTGTGCCCCACCCCAGGTGAAGCAAACCCCTGGCTTGGGCTTGTGTAGTTCAACAGCCCGCAGGTGCTGGTTGTAAAGGTTGGGGTCCACAAAGTGATGTCTGCTGTCATTCTGGAAAGAGAGAAATGTATTAATTTATATTGCAAAGTTAATAAATAAATACCACAAGTTTGTACTCCACATTTAACACGTTGACTGCGGTATGTATTTATAGAATAGTGTAGAGGTACTGAAAAAAATCATATTTTCGAAACCTTAAAATCTTACGGTATTTTCGAAACCTTAAAATCTTACGGAAACCTTAAAATCTTAAAATATTCGGTACCATACAAACAAAGAGAATCGAATGAAGCGCAATGGGTGTCATCAGCGTCTCTACAAAAAATGTGATGACGCCCATGGGCGTCTTTAGCAGCGAACGTGTTAAAGTATTTAGAGTTAGCCAGGTTGTAAATACATATTCACTTTTAATACTCTTTGACTTTTAAAAATTGTATTATAGAATTTTAGCTAACGATAAAAAAGTGTTACTGGCACATAAACAATGTTTATATGTTGTTTATAGTTAAAGCATTAACGTTCTGGAGGTTTAAAGACATTGTAATTTATTAAAAAAAGTGGAATAAACAGTTTTTGATAAAAATAAATTACAATAAACAATGTTTATTTAAAATTCCACAGTGATATTCAAGCTTTCAATAATTTCATATTGTATTATTAATGGTAGCATCCCTACATAACAAATTACAATATTTTCACATATGTAGAAGTACACTTGAATAATATTATCACGATTAATCATAAAATAAACATGATTCATCATATAAAATAAAAGTTCATGAATTCAAAATTTAAGAGATCAAATATCAAAACAAAAATCGAATAACACAATTACTAATTTGAATTTGCGCGGCACGTCCCAACAACTAAGAATTTCGTCCGTCATCCTTTACTGTCCATGCAGTGAGACTCTGGAATCAGTTACAAACCAATATAAGACTCGCTCCGTCCTTGGTATGCTTTAAGAAGCGATTGAAAAACCTCTTAATTTCTAGTCAGTAAAATAACATGTTTCATTCCTGATTTTTCTTTTCCTTTCCTCTCCACCATCCCTTCCTTTCCTTTTGGCTAATGATATCTCACTTTATATGAAAAAGAATGTGCGGGTGATTGTCCGTCTTTGTGGGGATCGTGGGCATGTGTTCACGTATATGTTTATGGATTTCGTGGGGATGGATAGTCATTTGAATGATTTATGCGGCCATGTAACTTGCTTCATTTACTTTTGTCTGGTTGGTTGGAAGAGATTGCCGCCCGTCAGATTGTATTTGCAATAAAAGTGTTAAATAAATAAATATCGCATCCATTTTTTCTTCTAAAAATAAATGTAATTCAAGTAAAGTTTTGTCAACATATTTCCCCAATATTAAGACAAAATATCATATTTAGTAGTAAAATAAATAAAAATATATATGAATATTTTTCATGGGCAGCCAACGAGCACGAATCAAAAAAATAATATAAATGTCACTTATTTGATTTTAACATGGTCACTTGTTTACACAGATTAAGTTGTTTATGTTTGTATGTGTAATATAAATATTATGATATTAAAAATTACGATTGAAAGTTTTTAACAAATTAATTTTTCTAGTTGTGAAATTATTAAAAGTAAAATAAAAAAAGGCTTAAAAATATTTATTTATTTATTTTATTTTATTTTATTTTATTAGGAAAACATACAGTGTTTATGTCGGTATTATTACTGATATCTATGGGTTTCGAAACACCATTTAACAGTTTTCGCATATGGTTTCAATATGTACACTTAATTATGTTAGGAGATTGGTAAGAAGGCAGTAGGTAGGCTTTAAGTAATGCTGAAAATTGTTAACCAGGAGACACTCAGAGATCCACACCAAACCAGTTCCCGCATATGCGCAATCTAATCGAGTTCGTAGAAGAGTTAAATAAATCGAATTCCGGGAAGTCTTCCAGGTTGTTTACGAAGTTAGATGCTCTTACAAAGAATTAATTTTGTCTGCATTTGGTCGCACTAAAGGGGATGTTCAGCCATTTAGTATGTCTTGCGGAGATTCTGGGGATGTTAAGGTTTATGTTTGAGAGTCATTCTGGGGCATCAATGTGATATTGCGCTATTTTCGTTAATAATATAATATGTAGAACATTCAAAACCCCATACTTACGATAATAATCTTGAGATATATCGATATTGAATTTTTTAATATGGGGGAAACCCCGAAAATTTAATCACTCACTGGCGCATAATACTCGTACATAGTCCCCCCACCAGGACCAGCCATGTGATCCATGTTTTACATGGAAAATTGCAAATTATGAGAATTCATAAATACTTTTTGGCCAAAAATAGTATGAATTACGAAATAAGCATTTTGATTGTTGTTTATAGTTAAGGCATTAACGTTGTGGAGGTTTAAAGACATTTTAATTTATTTTTATCAAACACTGTTCATTTCACTTTTTTGTGACGGTATAACCCTACCGGTTCCAAGGCTTTCACCTCATCTTCAGGGGAGCGCAAACAAGACTCACAAAAAAGTGAAATAAACAGTGTTTGATAAAAAAAAATTACAATAAACATTTCGTATCATTAACAGTAGAATTTATAAAGAAATATTGATTTTGGAACTTGGGAAATGGCGAATAATATCATTTTTTCAATAAACATTGTAATTAACGGACATTAACAGCAATTGTTAAGATTAAAAATTTAAAACATGCGTGTAATTAAAAATGTACCAAGAATTTTCATGAATGATACCGAGTGTAGATCTAGTTTGTATTATAAAGTTTGTAGTCACTTAATAGAATTAGAGTCAAGTAAGATATTTATAGTGAAAATGTAGCAAAATAAATAGTGTATTTTGTAGTGAAAACTTTTTAAGATTAAAAATTTGTAACTTAAAATCTGTAATATGGATTTTTTTTTTGTCTAAAAGTTTTTTATGAAATATTTCTGTTATGAATAAGTAAATTTATACTTTATTTGTTTATTATTTTCAAGCAAATTTTTTTTTGATAGAATATTTCAAATTTTGTCTCTTCATCACATAGTAAAATTTATTTGATAAAAACCATGATTGAAAATTATACCTTAAACCCCGTTTATTAACTCTTCATAATGAAACTTGTCAATATTGCTTGCACAGTGTATGTCAGTATGGTTATGCATATGAAACTTGTCAATATTGCTTGCACAGTGTACGTCAGTATGGGTACGCATATGAAACTTGTCAATATTGCTTGCACAGTGTACGTCAGTATGGGTATGCATATGAAACTTGTCAATATTGCTTACACAGTGTACGTCAGTATGGGTATGCATATGATATGGTGGGCTAACCCTCCTGATCAAGTAAAAATTGTCAGTCATCCTGTGGATGGAAGATGTCAGTACATGTACTGTTTTATTATATGCAAACTGTTGCATTTTAGCAAGCAGATAGTCTCGAAAGATTAAACACAAAATTTCGATGGCAACGAGTTGGTGGCCATGGTCTAATAGTTAGTACTAATACCATATTGCCATTTTCCTGTCACAGAAGGCAGAAAGCACAGAGTGCCAAACTTTCCTACCTCAACACACATCCTTAGTCTCCTCTACATCTTGTCATATAACTACGGTTTCTCTGACTTTCTACGTTTTCATATTTCAAAATATCATTCACTTGATCTAACCATACTTTCCTTGGTCTTTCTCGTGCACGCCTTCCACTCACATTTGCACTATAAATTTGTTTTGTTAGACTTACTTCATTCATTCATTCTACATGCCCAAACCATCTCAGCATGCTCTTATTCATCTTACTCAACACATCAGCCTTAAGTTCACATTCATCCCTAATCTTCATTCTGTATTTTGTCAAACATTGTCACCCTGTGCATTATTTTCAATGCACACATCTCTAGAGTGTTTATTTGGTTCCTATCAGTCATTTACTATGTCCACTTTTCACTCACATACATCAAAGTTGGCACAAAAATACTATTATGGAGTATCATCTAGTAAGAAATATAATAAATAATGCTTTATAAAAAACTCTGCCTACCGAAAAAACTGCAGCAGATTAAAAAAAAAGATGTCAATCGCCTTGTAAATTTGTGAGTGTGCATATTTCAAATATAATTATTTTCATTTTTGTGTTTAAGGGTACTTTGTGCTCGTAATATAAAAGGTATAAAAACATGGCTACCATATTTGTATATAAACTTTCAGAATCATTAAAAAATAAATTATTTGAAAGATCCATTACAACTTTTGAACTTACTGTAAATCCATAATCGTCAGTGGCATCGTAAATCCCTCCAGTTTTGACGGAATGTGGATTCTTGAAACTGGTGCCATAGGAGTGCTGCTTGCTGTGGTAAAAAGTTTGCGAAGACCCTCCCATGCTGATGACTTGATGATCTCCTATGATTATACAAATATTATCACATATATTGTACCAAAATTTTGAAAGTCAGTTCTGACCTCATGATTCTCAAACATACAGTAGTGTGAGAATTAATGTGAACAAAGATAAAATATTAGGGTTTATTAGCTATATTCAAATATTTTTTTCAAATCATTCAAATATTCATTATTTTAATAAGCAATATGTCCGCCTTTAGCTTTAATGACTATTATTTAGCTTTAGTACAGTTTAGCTTTAGTACATATTATGACATGGATTCTATAAGTTTTTTTTGCAGTTTTCTAATATTTGCTCATCCCGAAATCACACGTCAATTACTGCTTTAATCATCTTCTGTTTCGTTTTATATTCTGTTTTCCATCTCTTGGCTTTATAAATTTTCCCATCCCATCAATTTTCAATGAGAAGTATTCTGCCATCATAAGCAAAAACGCAGCTATAGTTCGGAAATTCTAGGATGAGTCCTATGACAGCTCACAAATTTGCCCCAATACAACCTTATGTAATGTATGTTACCTAAATAACTTGCTAACCCAAATTTAATTACCCAAAGTCCGTTCATACAAAACCGATGAAGGAGTAAGGTGTCCGACAATCGGACCGACACTCCGAGAAAATCATAAACTTGGAGCTATTTATTAGAATTGAGGCTTATATTAAAGTTGATAAAATAATTAAAATTACTGAACATCGTTACAAGGTTGTATTGGGGCAAATTTGTGAGCTGTCACAGGAGTCATCCTAGAATTTCCGAACTATAACAGGCAATATCCCACATCAAATTCTGAACCATAATCCATAAAAAAATACAGAAAACCATTTATTTCAATACAAAATCGACATAATGTATTTTTTAATTTTACAAAATACTAGATTTTTCTAAGCAAAAAAGCAATAAAATATGATTCATAAGCAAAAAGACAGCAAGTGCCTATGCGTTTGCTACGTTTTTGCTTATGAATCACATTTTACTGTTTTTTTGTTTATGAATCACGACATTTTTAAGCAGCAATGAAAAACATAAAAGTACAGTTTTCTCAAAACTTTACTTTTACCATTAACTGCGTTTTTGCTTATGAAGGCAGTATTGTTTTCTTGGAAAAAGTTAATCGTCATCTTAGAACTGTGGCACAGTACAGAATCTTGCTGGAATATTACTTTTCCATTTACATTGACTTTTTCCAGTTCATGTTAGTGCACTTGTTCCATTACATGAAATTGATAAATGAGCTGGAGAAAGTCAATATAAATGGAAAAGTATTATTCCAGCAAGATTTTGCACCATACCACAAATCTAAGATGATAATAAACTATTTCAAAGAAAACAATATTACCCTCTTCAGATATAAATTCAATTGAAAATGTATGGGCTATTTGTAAAGCTAGGATATGAAAAACAGACTATACCATGAAGCAGAAGATGATTGAAGCAATAATTGAAGTGTGGTCTCGAGATGAGCAAAATTGGAAAACTACAAAAAAATATTGAATCCATGCCAAAATGTGCACAAAAATCTATAAAAGCTAAAGGTGGATATACTATTATAATGAATATTTTATTGATTTTAAACATGTTTGGATTTGGAACATGTATGGATTATAATGAACATTTGAATGATTTAAAATATGTTTGGATTTTTTATGGATAATAAACACATTTGTTTAAATTATTTTAACTTTGTTCACATTAATTCGAACACTACTACTGTATATCTTTTCACTAAAGTGTTCACACGATGAAAATATTTCCTATGCAATCTGACATTCAAAATTCCACTTACCAAGTACACCCATACCTCGCTTTACGGCCTAGATACGTTCCGGAAATGGCCGTAAAGTGAAAAGCCGTATAACGAATCAATTATTTTGATACAAACCCATACAAATTCAATTGGATCTGTTCCAATTTTATATAAAAAAATATATCTTTTTAATTTCATAAAGCATTTTATTTTTTTTATTTCCTATAAAAATGCTCACATAAAAATAAAAGTACAAAACTGAAATTCAAAAAATAAATATATAAATTAAAAAACAAAAGAAATTATATGCACATATGTATACATATAATAAAAAACAAAATAAATCATATGCACATATGTATACATATAATAAAAAACAAAAGAAATCTTATGCACATATGTTATATATACATATATTGTAATAAAAAACATAAAATAAAATGTTTAAAAACTGTTTTAATCTGATGCCGAAAATTAACATGAAGATTCAGTAAGCTACCATATAATATGCTGCCATCATCACTTTCCGCTGTTGTGGATTGCTGGACCCAGTTTAAAATATTGGTCCAACGTTGTCTGCTTTTACTTGCAGTGTTTTATAACAGGTAATGATTGAGTTTATTTCTCGAGACACTTTAGCGCTGCGTTCTTTGGCGGGATCATTTTGAAGAAGGATGTTCATTCCCTGCTTGAAATAAGAAAGCGCATTCGACAAGTTTTTTGCTGTTAGCGGTTGGCATATAGCAGGCTCTGGTTTTGGCTCCTCATCAAGTGCTCGTTCTGTTTCTAACTGAATCAGTTCCTCGTTTGAAAGAGGTTCTCTGTCAGCAACTAAAAAATCAATCAAATCACCGTCTTCCAAATCCTCAAAACTTAGATTGTTTGCTAAGTGTAATATGTTTTGTCGAATTTCAGAAAGAGAATTAACTTTAGGCTCATTATGCATTCTGGCCATACTTTTTTCCAAACATGGTTCATTATGGTTTACTTTAATTCCTTCCACGATTCGCTAATGTTATCTACGGCATCTCTGATGCTGTAGTTTTTCCAAAACTGTTTTATCGAAGCTTCACTATCAGTTTTATACGGTTACGAAAAGTTCTGAGTAAATAATGAGCCTTAAAAGTGGCTATTGCACCCTGATCCATTGGCTGGATCAGAGCTGTTGTATTTTTGGGAAGATACTCAATCTCCACGTCTTCAGATAATTCTTATAAATTAACCAGGTGCCCCGGAGCATTATCCAAAATGGGCAATACCTTGTTGCTCAAGTTATTGTCCTTCAAATATTTTTTTACTTCTGGGTAAAAGTATTTTCAAACCAGTCTTCAAAGACAATCTTAGTCATCCAACCTTTCTTGTTGGATCTCCAAATGACGGGCAATTGTTTCTTGTTCAGCCCTTTAAAACACCTTGGATTTTCGGAAAGATATACTAAAAGTGGTTTTAGCTTAAAATCCCCCGCATTAGCACCAAGGAGAAAAGTTGATCGTTCTTTTGACACCTTATATCCAGATGCAGACTTTTCATATTTTGAAATGTAAGTTCTTTCAGTCATTTGCTTCCAATAGAGTCCTGTCTCGTCTACCATACATTGAAAACTTGTTCAGGTCGGTATCCACCTCTTTCAATAATTCTTTTCAAAATGTTGGGATATTCTTTATCTGCGTCATCATCGGTACTAGCTGTTTCACCTTTCATTTTTAAGTTGTGCAAATTGTGTCGATTTTTGAATTTAAAGCATTTTTTTTGGCCGTATAACGAAACATTGTGGGCCATAAATCGAAAAGGTGCCATAATTTAAAAAAGCCGTTATAGCGAAATGCCGTATAAAGAGCGGCCGTATAGCGAGGTATGGGTGTACAAACATCTTAACATATCTTCTAAAGAATTGAAAATATGTCTTAAATCCACAAATGTCAAAAATACTTCATAGTAGGTATAAAAATAATCAAAAAAAAGTCAAACACAAAAAAACTTCCAAGATTTCAAAACGGTATTTCAAAATTTCAATCCTCATGCAAAAACATCTTCACGCAGAAACATCATGGATAAGATACATTTGGTGCAGAAATATCAGGCAAAAAAATGTCCTCACACAGAAACATCCTCGTGCAGAAACCACCTCACGTAGAAATATCTTAGAGAAGAAACATCTGATGCAGAAATGTTCTGGCACAAAAACATCCTTACGCAGAAACATTGTGGAGAAGATTTATTTGGTGTGGAAACATCAAGCACAGAAATGTCCTGGCAGCTTAGAAACTCTAGTCCCCATTGATAATATAGGATGATAATATAGGATGATAATATAGGATGATAATATAGGATGATATGTTTTATTCCCCCATTTAGTTCATAACAGCCTGTTTCTGAGTGGCAAAATTTAAACCAATTCCAAGCATAAGATTATTTATCCTAGAACGCACTAATATTCATTTTTCATATTTAAAAAATAATGGAAATATGAAAACACATAGTTACCAAAGATACACTGAGGTATGGGTTGAGGCAGAAAGACCCCGCTGGAGTACTGACAGGTATAAACAGCCGAAGGGGGCGAATCAAACTGGATACCGCTGGGGCACTGTAGACTGCAGAAGATACTGTCATGTTTTCCTGAGCAGTTGTAGCCCCCATTGAAGCCTAGCTTTGCAACAGAGCAAGCTTCCGAAGCTAAAATTAAAAATTATTTTAAGTAATTGAGATGCTTTGTCCAGTGAAAAAATTTCTCATCTTCTTCATCAAGAATCTGTGTTTCAGACGCTCTACCTCTGTGCTTAAAGTCAGCTAAAACTCCTGCTAGTTTGAAGTATCCTTTTAAGGACCTTCTGTGTCTTAATTAGAGTAAAACAACATTGAAATGTTAAACAACAAAAATATGAGGACAAACAGTGAGACAACATAGATATTGTTTATTATTTAATATTATACCAAAGTCAGTGTTGTAAAGTAAAACGTTAAAAGTTCCGCATTTTGTCATAAAGTAACTCTCATACTATTTTTTACTTAGATTACTGAGTAGCATGCTACTTTAAATTGAAAAGTAGCTATATACTCCCATAGCTGAGAAATTTGTGACGTATAAGATATTGTGAGATAGAAACCGCAGATAGGGTAGAATTACAAGAGTTCCCTATATGGCAATGCATGAAAGACTATCGCATATTATTTATAGTTAATGTATTAATATTGTGGAGGTAATTTGTTTTATCAAACACTGTTTCTTCCACTTAATGTAACGGTAACATATAACCGTACCGGTTTCAAGGTTTTAATCTCATCATCAGGGAGTACAAACAAGTCTTGTTTGTGCTCCCCTGATGATGAGATGAAAACCTTGAAACTGGTAAAGTTATACTGTTACACAAAGTGGAATAAACAGTGTTTGATAAAACAAATTAAAGAGACTATAATTTTTCGGCCTGGTCTTATATAAAATACAATAAGTTTGTTAATCCTTGGAACCAAGATGTCAGCAGTCCTCATGTAAAAAAACTAAATAGTTTTATATGATCGTCAATAAATGTTAAACTTTCTACAACTAAGCCACTGTCATACATTTATCAGTATAATTTAATATCCTGGTTTAAACTTACAAAATTGACACTGTGGTCCTCTATAGTCCTGTGGACACTGGCAAGTATTGAGGGAGAGGCAGTTGCCCCCGTTGAGGCAGGGGGGCTCACATATAGGCTCGCAGTCCGGCACTCCCACCATCTCTGAACGTGTGGGGATCCAGTTGCCTTCCTTGCACACCAGATTTGTGATGGACGAGCCATCAGGGAATTGATGGCCCTTCATGCAGGTGATAGTGCAAGACCTAAAATATGAATGAATAAGTAACGGATCAAGATATTTTTTGCTGATATCATCAAAAAGTACTTGAAGCTTGTCTATGTCTTGTTTTTATATTTGGTCCCCTTATAATTGGTAAAAACCTAAGTTAATCCTTATTGGCCCAATGCGCCAATTATTACAGTACAGTAGTACCACATTGCCAGAAGAGTGCAAGTCATTTACTGTTTCAAAGCTCAAATACATACTGAAGCAATGGCTCTTTTCTCAGGGCATTGCTGAATCTGAGAGTTTTATTGCACATTTGGAAATAGTGATGGGGATCTCGTGATCTATGGGATGGTTACATTTAAATACAGAATTCTTAATATCCATACATCAGTGGCGTGGCGACCATAAAAATAACATAACTATACCTTTCATCATACTGTGAAAACACAACCGCATCCCCTAATGGTTGAATGTTGTTATTATTACTGTTATCTATTACTGTTTGCTCCCAGTTGTGCTGATAATTTCTACTTTTAAGCATGTTAGATACAATGCTAACAATCAGTGGTCATGGTTTATCAGTTAGTATTCATGCTAAGCAAAAAGGCGCTCCAAGTTTAATTCCTGGAGGATTCAATTCTTGATCATTTTACATTTGAATTTATGTTTTTCTATGGCTTATATGTTGTGAATCACAAATTTTTTGTTCAGTATAAAATGTAAAAAAATAGTGCTATATAAAACTCTGTATAATGAAAGACTGCAGTAGATAAAACCATTCCAATCGTCTTGAAAATTTTATCTCCTTGCCATTGGAACACGGGGTTTTCTCTGTCAAGACTGTGCTTGCTGAAGTGCAACAGTTTACACACAATAAACCAATGCATACATCTATTTATTTATTGATTTAAAATCCATTTTTTCAGGTCCTTTATACATTACAGGTTTCCCTAATTTGTACAAGGACCAAACATAGCACATACAAAAAAACATGTATTAAACAATTCAAAGTTTTAAGACTTATAAGGACAATAGTAAAAATATATGTATGTTACACTAAAACATTATGACAAAATGTAGCATATTAAATAATACAATTTTTTTTCTTATTGTATTTCAAGTATTACACTAAATTACGAATTTTTTACTGAAGGAGCTGAGGGACACATGAAACACATCTATATGAGGATACACAAGGTTATGCCATCATGAGGGATAGCCTATCATATTGTATACTTTTAGGTATTTCATTAGGTCCACCTTTATATTATTTGCTTTGTTCACTATGTGTTTTTACGCTTTCAATTAGCTCATAGTTTTTGGAAGCTTATTGTCAGACAAGTAAGCAACATGTATCCAACGTGTCTATGCTGGTTTTCGTTGTCTATGTTTGCTCTATTATTCACAATACTAACCAAGTGTTATGAAAAATCTAGCCAAGTGTTAAGAAAAATCTAGCCAAGTGTTTAGAAAAATCTATTTGCACAAATGTCCAAGTATCGATTTTCACTTAACTTTATGATATTAAGCATGAAACTAAGTGCTTCAAAATAAGCCCATATATAGGTGTTTAGTATTTGCTGTGGACCTTAAGTAGATAATTTTTTAAATTTTTTTATCCATTTTGCACGGATTTCTCCTGTTACACAAAGAGGGTTTACTCCTAGCGTTAGCTTATTCGTTAGGAAGAATATCAGGCAGGATTCTTCTCACACTGCTAGACGGTACCGATAATATATCTACAGTGTCATTCAGTTGGTTCAATATCTCTATACCACGTGTGACTGAGTGTTTAGCCATGATATTCGTCCTGTAAGTTGGTATGTAGAACAGAGGGTGACTCCTTGCACGGCTATATTTATTAGGTAAATATAAACTTAGTGCTTCTAGAATCGCGGGACAGTTAATGCAACCTTGAAAAACTTTAAGTAGGAATATCGCAATGGATTCTTGCCTTCTTGTTTCGAAGCTTCTATCAGTGAGAAGTTTGACATGGTGAGTATATTTTAGATAATCGCCCATTGTTCTGTACCATAGATATCTGAGGATTTTTTTTGTATTTGTTCTATATTGATATCAGAGTAAAGTCATCAGTGTATTGCATAGTGTTATATAGTAAAACAAAATATACTTCTTTTATTGTAATTGATGTGCTTTATTTTCAGAACAGGAATGTAGGATTATTCGGGCACTTAGAATTAATGAATTAAGAAAAACTATCAAAACAAATTTACAGTGGGAACATGATTGAAAGATGAGGAAAACTAAATCAAATATGGTCAAACCGAGTGAATGATACTTTGAAAGAAAGAAATGTAAAAGTTATAGAAATCAAAAGAGCTATTTAAGGTATCTGGATGTGGGGAAGAGGCAAACGATATGTGTCATGATCAAAAAGTAAACGTAATGGAATTCAGGTATGTTATTCATATGTTTTGTATATAACAAATACGTCAAAATATACCATGTCACTTATCTAAAAAAATAAAATAAAATTATCAATCAAATGATTTTACTTACGTAGAAGTGCAACTCCTTTTGCTGTTCATAGGCAGTGGAGGTGAGTTAAGGCAGGGCTTCTTTTCAAATTGGCACTGGGGACCGCTGAAGTTTTCCGGGCAATTACACTGACCCGGGGCTACACAGATGCCGTTGTGCTGACAGGGCATAATACAAACGGCTGAAATATAAAATCGAATGTGGAACAAAACCAAAATTGAAAGTTATCATTAAAACCATTATGACATATATCTTTTGGAGTAACCATAGAAAATAGATATTCACTTTTTTTTACATACTTACGCATATTTTTCTTACTGTCACTTTTATAAATCTTATCATGCATACTTTTATATTTTTAAGAAGTTCACTCTTATAAAATTTTAATAATTTGGTCAAACCACATTTTTCAGATCTTCTCAAACTTCATATACGAGTATAATACCTTCTTTACAAACGGAATAGATTTTCACTTATAATAATATTAGTGTTTCTTTATTTAGTACTACATCTTTAAAATTGCATGTTTTCTTTAATGTATTCATTCCTTATTCTTTATCATTCATTGTTTTACAACAGATATTTGTATTTTTTCTTTAATTTACTCATTCCTTATTCTATACCATACATTGTTTTACAACAGATATTTGTATTTTTTCTTTAATCTACTCATTCCTTATTATATATCATACATTGTTTTACAACAGATATTTGTATTTTTTCTTTAATGTACTCATTCCTTATTCTATACCATACATTGTTTTACAACAGATATTTGTATTTTTTCTTTAATGTACTCATTCTTTGTTCTATACAATACATTGTTTTATAACAGATATTTGTATTTTTACTTTAATGTACTCATTCCTTATTCTATACCATACATTATTTTACAACAGATATTTGTATTTTTTCTTTATGTACTCATTCCTTATTCTATATCATACATTGTTTTACAACAGATATTTGTATTTTTTCTTTAATGTACTCATTCCTTATTCTATACCATACATTGTTTTACAGCAGATATTTGTATTTTTTCTTTAATGTACTCATTCCTTATTCTATACCATACATTGTTTTACAACAGATATTTATATTTTTTCTTTAACGTACTCATTCCTTATTCTATTCTATATATCAAATATTGTTTACACTTTTACAACAGATACATTCTAAGCAATGTTCACCATTTCTACTGCACTTATTTGAATTTCATCTCTCTTCTGCCAAGTACAAGATTCACTTGCATATCTAAAGCTATGACTAAAATGCCATTATGAGCAGCAAGCTTTGATTTTTTAATATAATTTAACACAGAAAGTGTCATATGAATGTTACGCAGACTTTTTAACATTTTTAATAAAATTTAATATTACTAAAGATTTTTCAGTTAGCTTATTTCAATTCTGATGTAAATGGACCAATTTAGAAATATTTAGTCTAATGGAAGATCACTAATTAGTTCATTCATAGGACATATCCTATAAATAACATAATAAGAGGAATTTTTAGCGAACATTAAAGGGAGAGGTCCTTTGAGCTGCATCGGTGATAGATTGGGAAAGGAAATAGAAAAAAAGTGTGATGATAGGTTGAACCTGTAATACCCATCACCTCACAAAATTTTGCTACCAGGACAGAGTCAGGTAGCAGAATCTTGTGAGGTGATGGGTTAGATAAAGGGATGAAAATTAATAATTGGACCTGTAATACCCATCACCTCACAAGATTCTGCTACCAGGTAATACCCATCACCTGTAATACCCACCACCTCACAAGATTCTGCTACCAGGACAGAGTCAGGTAGCAGGTTAGATAAAGGGATGAAAATGTATTATTGGATAACCTTATAAAAGATACATTGAATAACAAAAAAATATACATACGTAGACAAACTGGCATAACTTGCCACGTTTCCACAGTCCACTTGCCATCAGTGCAGACCACAATGTGGCTGCTCTTGCCATCAGCGAACTGGTAGTCTGGGATGCAGGTCAATCGGCAACCACTGTATATGGAGCACGACATGCGCGCATTAGAGGGAGTCTCAGGGCGGGTCAGACAACCTAAGTAATATATAACACAATCAGTTTTGTAGACAATTGGGTTCATCTTTGTTTTAAGACCCATTTTTAGTTTTGACATCTTTTTACAAATTGGATTGCATGAATCATTAACCTTTTTTTTCCTGTGCTAAAAACATCTGCCCGTTCTGGTGCTGTGTATTCAATACACATGTAAAAATGAGCGATTTAAAATCGAAAAAATAAGAATATTCATAGCCAATCGCTTAAATTAATTAAATTTGAAGTCAAAAGTGATAATAATTGAAATTTAATAGCTGAAAATATGAAAAAAACATCGGCTGGCATTCATAAAACGGGCGAAGCGACCACCTCAAACGAAAGCCCGCGATCTACTGAAGCGAGAGAAGCGAGCGAACTGAGATTCTATTTCTTGTGTTCCCATATACCCAAGTAGAGTGAGAGTGAGACGTGAATAGCGTCGTTTCCTCACCCATAGCGGTTTTTTAGAATGAATATACCTACGTCACACACTGGCACACGTTTGATTGTATTGGTGAATTTATTCCCGATTTTTACAAAATATCTTTGATGTGGCAGATAAGTGCTAATTATTATTAATATTATTTTTTTCATTCACTGCGTAAATGTATTACGGAGGAATACCTAAAATCTGAATCCAGTATTTATTAATATTTTCCATGCTACTTAGGTAGTAAAGATGTGTTTCAATAACCACCTTCATATATGTCATATCATGCTTTAGCACTTTGGAAAAGAATGAACTGCAGTACAGTCATTTTGCGATCTCAACTAACTCTTTAGTGATGGAACGATCGGTGAAAGTCAAGTTCGAAAATGGTTCAATCGTTTCAAATCCGGCAACACAAGCTTAAAAGATGTAGAAGGAAGAGGTCGTCTATCTGATTTGATAATTAGGCTCTTCAGATGGCTGTGGAAGAAGACAAAAGCTTGATGATAAGGATGCTTTCGTTTTTGAAGAGAAGCCATGACTGTTCACCAGATGTTGAAGAAAGTGACTTAACCACTTAACAGTCGGATTTTTAACATGCGACGTAACACAATGACGAACTGTGAATGAATAAATTCTAATGAAAATATATTCTGTTCGGAGAAAACAAGTTGAAACAAGATCTGCCCAAACTACACTCGGGAGAAACATTCCCAACAAGTCAAAACAAGATTTACCCGAACGAGGCTCAAGCTCGTCAGTATAAAAAGACACTTCATGCCCGAGTCCTGCTCGGGCAAAACTGTCAAGTGGTTAAAGAGAATTTATCACCCCCTTGCTTATCATGAAGCACACAATAATCAGTCATATATTTTATTTTTAATAAGCTTACTTGATTTTTGAATACTTATATACGAGGCATATCCAGAAACTAAGTGTACTGAATTTTTGTAGGTTACAATTTTTTTTATTTAAACAAAAAAATTACGTGGTTAACGTAGTACATATGTAAGCTATTTTTCGACATAGTCGCCATTCCTCTCAATGCAGGTGGTGAAGCGGGGTATCAACTTTTTTCTGCCTTCCTCGAAGTAGTTTCCCGCCAACTCCTCCGTCCACTTCTCCACCTCCTTTACCTCCTCGTCGGTTGAAAACCTTTTTCCACCCATGTACAGCTTCAGGGAGGTAAAGAGATAGTAATCTGAAGGTGCTAGGTCAGGGGAATGTGCGGGATGGTTCAGGACATCCCATTTAAACGAGGCGAGCAGTTCCTTCGTGGCGTTGGCCGTATGTGGTCTTGCATTGTCGTGCAGCAGGCAGACTCCCTTTGTCAGCATGCCTCTCCTCTTGTTCTGAATCGCCAGTAACGAGTTTCAATCTCGAAGTTTCATCTCCAGTAACGATGGAGCGGAGAAATTCATCTCCATGGAGTTTGCAACGCCTCAAAAACTCTTGCCTTTTTACAAAATTTCGCACTTGTGCGGGATATTGGTTTGACATTTTTCACAAAACGTGTTGACGCGTCGACACTTCTCAACGTACTGATCTCGAACCGGTTTCGTTGTGGAGGGGAAGGGTCAGGCTACACGGAAGTGTAGCCAACATGTTGAAAATAAAGTCCATCCGGTTGTGAGAGCCTCAGTACAATTACTTTCTGGATACGCCTCGTATTTTACTTGAAATACACACTTTTATAAATTAAAAATGAGTTAAACTTATTAAATTATCTTGAATAAAGTAAAAGTCACATAAAAAAATATCCAAAAAGCTTCGTTATCACTTTTGCAAATGATAAATTTATGAATGAATTAAAATGATCAGTGTTTATCTACGTAGGATTCCAACAATAAATTGCACTATCGCAATGAATTCCCAATGAGGTCACATGAGCCACGCATGTCAGAGAAATGTCCTAATTGTGATTTATCTATTACAGTTTCCTGTTGGGATGCTGCGTAATTAAAACTCTAACAATAAGTAGGAGTATTTACTTACGTAGTTGTAAGTTGGGCACACGGAAAATTGATTAGATAATTTTACCACATTTGTGCAAATTAAACTTCCTGTATGTTTGTTTACCGCTGATTATATATGTGGACCAGACTTCTCAGGTTACTTCGCTGTGATAAGAGTAAATAAAAATATTAAAAATATATATATTTGAAACATCCACATCTACGAAACCCTGGGTTGATCGATTGGGATCAGAACTTTAATCCTAATGAACTATACCACACAGATTTGCTTTTATATTAATGAAATTGAACTGAGTTTGCAATAAATTTCACAAAGTAAAAGCTTTAATAATATATTGGTATTTTGATTTGTGCTTTATTGATAATCCAAGAGATTGTTAATTTTGATTTTAATAACCAGCTTACAAATAACAAAAAGAATATTCCTAATGAAGGATGATTGAAAAGGCTTGTAGTTACAGTAAATTTGAAAAGATGACGTACAAGAAGATATCTTCAATGTACTGGACTAACCAAGTTGAGGATACAACAGAACTAATCTTAACTGTTACTCTCTTAAATGCAAACTTCAAAGTGTAGAAATAGATAGAACGGATTAAGCAAAGACTAATTACAGGAGTCACTCGTCAATGAGTGAGGAATTAAAAATATGATGGAAGAAAAGATAATTACTTTATCTTTGTTTTATAATCAGAAATATGTTATAAAAAATACTCATTTCTTGTTTACTTTTTTTCCCATATAGTTTGAATGTACAGTAAAACCTAGCGGGTTTCTGTATCTTCTAATCAACTGGAAATGTGTTAAAGAAGCCTTAAATTAAAACCAGACTTTTATTTTTAAAATAATTTGAGTACCAAATGTCGTTACGAGGGTTGCTACTTAAGTTTTGAGACAGACAAGTAAAAACAAATATTTATCATCGAAAATGGCTTTATTGTTTTTCAAAATACTCTCCATGAAGATCAATACACTTTTGCATGTGTTTGAACCAATTTTCGAAGCACTTTTTCCACTTCGAATGAGGTAACTTCAAAACATGCGTTTTGAACGCATCAACCGCTTCTTCAGGCGTCGAAAAATGTCGACCTCGCAATTTATTTTTGATGTTCGGAAATAAAAAGGTCATTGGGTGGCAAATCAGTGCTATACGGCGGATGACCCATCAATTCGATATTTTGAGTGCTCAAAAAGTCACTTGTTTGAGCCGATGTGTGAGAGCTCGCATTGTCGTGGTGGAGAATGATCCGTCTTCGGCGGTTGGTTTTCCTCATTTCTCCGAACACTTCTGGCAGACAAATGGTGGTGTACCATTCAGAATTGACCATACGACGTTCCACTAAAGGCACTTATACCGAAGAAACAAGCCACCATTTGCTTCGAAGTGCTTCATGCGCGAACAACTTTTGTTGGATTTGGCTTGTCTTGAAAGACCCATACAGTCAACTGCTGTTTAGTTTCTGGCTCGTATGCATAGATCCACGATTCGTCGCCTGTCACGATCTTATAGATGTCTTTTGAAGCACCGCGATCGAATTTTTTCAACATTTCTTTGGACCAATCGACACGAGCCTTTTTTGAGCGATTGTCAAATTATACGGTATCCAACGCGAACTTTTTGACGGCCAAATGTTCATGCAATATTGAATGTATGCGAATGGAATTAATGCCCAAACATGCCTCAATCTCACTATAGTCACATAATGATCTTGCAATATCAGTTCACGGACAGCATCGATGTTTTCTGACACAACAACCGATTTTGGACGACCTTCACGAAATTCGTCCTGGAGCGAACTACGACCACGATTGAATTCGGAAAACCAATGAAACACGGTGACCTCGGATGGTGCTTCATCACCAAAAGTCGAAGTGAGTTGACCGGCACACTGTTGTTGAGTTAGTCTACGTCGAAAATCATAAAAAATCATCGCACGAAAATGTTCACAATTTAATTCCATTTTTGGCCGAGATGAATTTTTCAAGTCACTGTAAACAACACAAATAGAACTCGTTTGACAATTTTTTCTGAGCACGTATACCATTAAAAACGTCAAACTTTACGATGCTGATGTCAGATTTAACGTATCTACACTGGTGTTGCCAAATCTCAAAACTTAAGTAGCAACCCTCGTAATTGTTATCAAACCTGTTACCCCCCGACTTGAAAGATAAGTGTACAAATTAGGTCACGGAGGTCATATATTCGATATTATGAAGAAAAATACATTTCAATTGACTAAGGGTAATTTATCCACATAGCAGCATGCTCACAGACTGTTGCAACTATATTGGATCTTAGTCAGTCTGTAAAACTGTTTTAATAACAGCAAAGCTTCTAGTCTATGAGGACAGATCAATTATCTTTTCAGGTGAATCTTAGGTATAATGTAGTTGATCAAGCAGAAATTAATGAAAAGTTATACAACCAAAAATAAGGTAACTCATTTAAAGTAGCAGATAATCATAGACAGTCATGTGGAAGCTCCTTGATTGAAAGTAGCAAGCAAGATATATTTAGACACAACAAATGAAAATCTCAAAATACATTACCTCCTCGATAGTTTCCAATTTGTGAAGAGGTTTCCTTGCTGGTAAGATCGTGGACCTCACTACCCCCGAAGGTAGGCCTGAAAGTGTAGTTCAATAAATAATAATTAATCATTATCATATTTCAATCCATGATTATCTTTATTTAACTTCAAAGGTTAACACAAATACTGTTTGCAAAGTTAACAAGATACTAGGATTCCTCAGTCTTTGACTGTATATGTGGGCAGAGAATTGTCAACTATGTATGACTGCCAAACCATGCGGTTTTCTAAGGAACTCCTTGCCCTTAACTGGTAAACATAAATAGTCATAAAATACTTAAATGACCGTGATAACGGACTCATCTTCTTAGTCGTGTTGTTCAGAGCTGAGCGTCATGGATCCCAGATGATTGATTAGATTCATTCCACTCATCTCGGTCTTGAATCATGATGAGTGCAGCACTCAATGAGGAACTAGTCATCGCTTTAATTTGGTCTATTCACCTTACTGGATATCCTCTTGCTCACTGCCCCTCAGCAATACCAGCTTCTCCAAACTGTCTTCATCCTTTCTAGTGATATATCTGAAGTATGATAGTATTCTCTTCTTGAATGTCATTGACAGCCTTTCTATGACCCTGAATGATAGACACATTTGTGCATCTGAAAGTCCATGGGATGCGAAGCATTTAACGCAAACATCACATCTCGAAAATCTTATTTACTTTTTCTTCACTGTCCATGTTTCCACAAGACGAATTTTGGAATTGAGAAGAATAGATTGTATATTTTTTAATGTCATTGTGGAACGTGAATGTGGAATTATGACTGGCTTTAATTTTTACCAAGTTGTGACTCTTCTCATCTCTGTTAAAGATTAATTACAGGCGGCCCTCGACTTTCGCATATTCTACTTTCGCACAATTCGCTATTTCGCACATTTTTTAAAATTAATTTTTTTTAATATTTTTGTCGATAATTCTAAAATTGTTCACTTCCATGCAGTCACTCCCACTTTTTTGGAAGAACTATAATATATGGAACGCAATAAACAATATTGGAGACTCGTGGGCTGAAATAAAAGAGTCAACAATGAAAGGTTCCTGGAAACAATTATGCCCACAAATGATGAGATTTTATAAATTTTGAAGAAACTCCGAAAACTATCACAGATGAAATAGTTAACCTAATGAATGAACAAAACTTGGACGTCAACAACGAAGATGTTAATTAGTTGATTGAATCTCACTCAGTACCTCTGTCATATGAATACTTAATTGAGCAACAAGAGTTAAATAAAATACACAATGAAAGTGAGGAAGGAAACTAATAACATCGTCAAGACTTTGACAATCAAAAATATGAATGAATCCTCCATGCATCTTGACAAATTTTTGACTATCGTGGAAGAATGCAATCCCAATGGAGAATGTATTGTATATCTCAAATGCATATGGCGATTGAGAAAGACACAGCATGTTATAGAACTCTTTATCAAGAAAAGAAAAAAAAGGGTGGTATTCAACTAACTCTTGACAAGTTTATAAAGAAAAAACCTGAAAGCACTTAAACACGCCTCGTTAACTTAATTATGTATATTGATAAATTATTATTTTTAATATACAAGTATTATTGATAAATAAATATTATTAACATATGGATAAATGAATATTTTAAAATACAATTTTTGATGTTTTTTTTACATCCCTACATAAACTTTCGAACATTTAACATTCGCACACATTTTCAGGAACCAATTATGTGCGAAAGTCGAGGGTCACCTGTATTATGATCTCCATAATTATAAAAGTGATAGAAAAGTGTGAAAAGAAAAGTAAATGCGATATATGGGTGAATTATGAAAGATTGGAGAAAGTTGAAGAATCAAGCTGTTTGGGTAGTATGTTCTCAAATTATGGAAGAGTTAAGAGGGATATCAAATGGCATGTAGTAATAGGAAACAAAATCAGTGGGGCACTAAAACAATCAAACTGGACATTATCAAAATCGACTAATGTCCACAATAGTGTTTTGGTGTCAATTTTGAAATATGAAAGTGAAACGTGGATGTGGAAGAATACTGATAGGGTCCGAATAAATGCTGTAGAAATGTGTGTATTGAGAAAAATACATGGAAATACAATGTATGACAAAATATGGAATGAAGTGATAAGGGACGAATGTGAATTTAAGGCTGGTGTGTCAAGTAAGATGAAGAAAAGTACGTTGAGATGGTTTGGCATGTAGAATGAATGAATAAAGAAAGACACATATACAGTGCAGACGTGAGTGGAAGACGTGTGAGAGGAAGACCAAAAAAAGCATGGTTGGATCAAGCGAATGATATTCTGAAAGGAAAACTTGTGGAAAGTAAGAGAAATCGTAGAAGTTTCGAGATAGGAACATCTGGCGCTCTGTACTCTTTGCCTACCCTAAATAGTAAATGGCAAGATGGTAAACCTGTAAGTATGGATCGTCATAACTGCAGCTTTTCAAAAAGTCTAGATACAGTACAACCTTGTTTTTTTCAGGTAACCTGACAACTTTTTAAGAGTTTGTGTATCCAATAAATGTCATTATATAGAATTGTTTACTTTAGCTTATAAGCTTACATGGTCCAAGTATGAGCTTCAAATTGAAAAATAAAATCTTTTTGCATCCAAAAAAATAGTTAAAATCATATTATTTCTTTATATTGAATCATAATAGCTTGATTAATTATAAACATTAGATATTGGCCGCATTTGACATGACCAAATTCTGGACCAAAATGTTTTTAAAGCAGTGATTGTGATACAAAATAAACAAGCATGATTTATTGAGATTTCTGTGGTTGATAGTATTGCAAAAAAAATCTGTATTCCTTACACTTTATCAATTTATGGTAGAGCAATTATAATTATTTCAACGTTCTGTGCCTTATTTTTTTCTACCCACGTCCTGAATTCTTATAATATCTAGAATATAATTTCAGATAAATTTTGTGATAAAAATTTAATCTAAAATTTGATACATAAATATTTTTTTTCGAAACCACGAGAACTGCAATACAGGTTCTTATAATTAACCGCGAAAGCCGCAGACGATAATATTTCTTTCAGGAGTTTGTTATCAATTGCCACTTACTGGTTTTATAAATTAAGTAACATAATGATAGCTTTTTATACGAAAAACAGGTTTCATCAATCTTTTTTAAACTCAGGCGAGAATTATCCTTTTGTGGTAAAACACAATATAGAAAAATAATTCATTTTCATTTGTCTTTTTACAGACAAAACCAAAACAAATGTATGAAAATAATTATATATTTTTTATGGATGACAACAAATATAACCATTTGATAGTAAAATTAGTATGAAATTATTCGGGAAGAAATTTATATGAAGTATACATCTTGGTTTGTATCATAGTTACGCAACACAGCTAATCGGGTATATAAAGTATGCATCTTGGTTTGTATCATAGTTACGCAACACAGGTATCAGGTATATAAAGTATGGATCTTGGTTTGTATCACAGTTAGGCAACACAGCTAATCGGGTATATAAAGTATGCATCTTGGTATCGGGTATGGTTCGGTTCAACACAGATATTGGGTAAAATCCAATAATGATTATGGTCAGATGAAATATGGTGAACGAGATTTATAAAAAATTATATCAGTGCGAAAATTTGTACAAAGAAACCATACGACAAAGACAAAAATTCGACACAAACCAAAATAAGATATATATAGTGTATGAAGATGATGCATTAAGCGATTTTGTGTGTCACATGTGGTTAAAAAAATCCGTAATGGTGATTCGACACTCAAAGATGGTGTCTGTTAAGAAAGGTCAATTACCACTGATGATGACCAAATTAAGGCTTTGATCAAGTATAACCAGCATTATACGAAACGAGAGATTACTAAGATACTGAATATATTGAAAAACCATCATCCACGTGAATTTGGTGATATTAGGAGTACAAATTAGTTTGGTCCGTTTCCAAAAGATGGCTCTGGCTGTTATGAATGGTTCATAGTGACAGCCGATTTTGGCGGTTTCAGAGAGGTTAGACATCTGCCAATAATAGGTTGCGGGAGGTTTAAATTTTCTGCTTTAATTGGAAGAAAAGTGCAGCTGAAGCCCATCGAATGCTTGTCGAAGTTTATGGTGACGCTGCTCCAACTGATAAAACATGTAGGGAATGGTTTCGACGTTTCAAGGATGGATATTTCAGCGTCGAAGACAAGCCTCACTCTGGACAGCCAAAAAAATTCGAGGACAAAGAATTAGAGGCATTACTCGAAGAAGATCAGAGTCAAATGCAAGAGGAGCTTGCAGAATCATTGGGAGTGACTCAATAAGCCGTTTCCGTACGATTGAGAGCCATGGGAATGATTCAAAAACAAGGAAATTGGGTGCCTTATGAACTGTAATGCAATAACTGATTATTTTATTGTGCAATTAAAATCTGCCAAAATTTTGTAATGGTACGTCTACAAATTAAATCCCTAAAATGCTTTTTGGTTGAGGACAGATGAATACCAAAATGACTGATAATTCCATCAGATTTTCCTTTTAATTTTAAACGCCTACAATTTCCGGTAAGAGTCTGCTTCAGCATGATTATAAACAAGGTAGAATGAATGACTAACAATTAACATAGCTGGGATTGCTTCAGCATGATTATAAACAAGGTGGAAGGACTAAAAATTAACATAGCTGGGATTGCTTCAGCATGATTATAAACAAGGTGGAAGGACCAACAATTAACATAGCTGGGATTGCTTCAGCATGATTATAAACAAGGTGGAAGGACAAACAATTAACATAGCTAGAATTGATTTGCGTTAACTCTATCTTTGGTTATCTCTAAATAAAATCTCCTTATATTAGCTCCCTGCAGTCAAATAACAAATATTGTTTACATAATACTCCAGTCATAATGTTTTTGATATTAATATGTCAATAATTTCCATTTATTCATATTTATTCGATTATTATATTCACCTATCCTGACATATGGTATACCTATATAGTTCAATCACTAGTTTCTTATTACGTAGAAAGAGTTCGATTGTAGCTTTTAAAATACATTATTTTCCAACTTAATTATAGAGCTGAAGAAAATAAAACTTGATTTTGATATTGTATTGGAGATTGAGTATTCACATTGGCTTATTCTAGCTGGAAAGCCTGGCAAAGGATGTTCAAAAACAGTAACAAAATACTTGTTCATTATTACACTTATATAAATAACAATCTGGAATAAAAGTATTTAAATGTAGCATATTTCTCCCAATATCATTCTTTGGTTAAACCTAATCGAATTGTTTCAGTAATTTTACTTGTAATTTTACCCAGAATCAAGTATAATTTTTTTATCAGCTTGTCTTCAAACACTTGAGAAAGTGGCATACAGTGTTTTTTTTAATAGTCAATCCAATCCACCCATATCTAACATTAAACCTGCGTGGTGGGATGCCTATAAGTGAGACAGGATGACGTTTTATTGAAGCTTTGAAGATCCTTTTTTTCATTTTGGGTGATTGATTTTGTTTTTATAGAAGCACTGTCTCCTCCCTGAATGATTATTGTAAAAGCAGGAATAAATTATCTGGTGCGACGAGAGGATTTTTAAAATTGTTGTGGGGACGTTGATCTTCCGTCAAGAGGGCTCGCCGCCATTCTACAGAAAGAAGTAAGCTCTCTCTGTATTGAGAGAAAAGTATGAACCTGACAAATAGGATTATATCTCTATGCATTATTATTAAAAGAAATTAATATTTTAATAAACAAACAAATATTTTGCCTTGGGATAGTTTCCCATGTCAAAGTCATAATCAAAGTTACCAGTCTCAAGGACAGACTGATATACACATCAGTCTGTCCTTGAGACTGGTAACTTTGATTAATTATTTTTGTTAGTGGCGAGTGAAAATGAATTGCAGAGTTTGATAAGTAAATTGTATGAGAGATGCGAAGAGAAAGATATGAGAATGAATGTTGCAAAATTTAAAGTAATAGTGATAGAAAAATATGAAACGAAAAGTAAATGCGACATATGGGTGAATAATTAAAGATTGGAGCAAAATGAGGAATTTTCTGCTATTTCGGTAGTATTTTCTCAGATGATGAAAGAGTTAAAATTGATATCGAACAATGTGCAGCGATAGGAAATAAAGTCAATGAGGTACTAAAACATATATATATACTAAAAGCACAATCACAGTACACTGTCACTATAAAAAATTTGAAATAATACCGTGTTTACCCAATAATAATAATGTGCTAACTATCACATATCAGAAGATCTACAAAGGTTTCATTAAAAATCGTCTTTGTGCAGAAAGTTTTCTGCAGTTTACTTACTAAATATATTTTACTGAACATATGCAGATGCAAGTAAGTACCGATTCTATTCTTATACTTAACTTATATATATTTATATAAATAGGGATCCTGTATTAATATTTTGTATCCTGATCCCATGTTTGAATGTAATAAACTAGAATTGTGTTGAGTCCCAGTCCTGTGTTTTCACCTCTTATAAAAAAGAGCATATTTCTGGCATCTAACAAATATTTTTGTAAGCAATTTAATGATGGTTTACTTCTTTCTAACAAAGACCCTAGATAATGAAAACATGCATGAATAGATTTATGATGGATTTTGACATCGCATCATCAGTGTGCAGTGACGTATCAGATCTTGAAGATTTTGACATATGAATCTCAGGCCACTACAGTTTCCAAGTCCAAATTGAAAGGAAAGGAAATAAAGTGCAAGGCTAAGCACAACAAGAAAAGTGAGACCCGGTACATGTGTAAGGAGTGTGATGTAGCTCTCTACAAAAGATAATGTTAGCTATAATACTAAATTGAACTTAATTAGCTAAGTATTTTAAATAAATATACAAAGTCTCAATACAATATTCGTAATAGTTCCTTAGCTATAGCAATTTTAGTAAACCCAATTCCTCAAAAACAAGCCGGGTACTGGAAAAGGTGGTCTTGATTTTGATCTGGTCTTAAAGTGTTGATTTTATATCTCTATTTTATTAAAAACAATAAACCTTTTTAACACTGCAAACAGAAAATTACATATTCGTAATACAAAAGTGTTATATTGGTTGGCATGTTGATATAGAATGTAATACATATTTTTTCCTCAAACATATCTGAGTTGAAGTTGGCGCTAGATGCATCAATTTTCACGGTGCATATCACAAGTTGTTTGATTCTTAAGAGAGCAATATATAACACAACCTCACACTTTGGATAGTAAATTATTGCTATATTGTATAACATACTTTATTATTACAAAAAAAATACTTAAATAATTAGAATAACATACCTTTTCATAGTTTTCACACCGAAATTCTTGACAGGTAAGAAGTGGCCAGGCATATTTTTGAAAATTTCTGGGACATGTTGAGGCACGCCTACATCTGATTGTCTAATATGGTGAAAAGAAATAATTTAGTTTATTACCATTACAATAACTTTGTATAACTAAATTATAATACAGGTGCTTCATTTTAAACTTTGGGATTTGTTTTGAAAAAAAATCTCATAATGTTTAGAAACTTGCCTATATATTAATTTCAGCATAAAGGGAATTATGTTCGAAAAAAAATATCTCTCAAATATCCCCCTCGGTTGTTCTTGCAGTTGACCATTCTTTTAGTGAAGGTTTTAATAACATTGTACACAATTGCAACCCAATTTCATCGACAATTCAACTAATGTTATTCTGGAACCGTCGATCACCAGTGGATCGTTCACGTAGACTCTGTCCTTTATAAAACACCATCTAGTCTAGATCACACAATCTTGCCGTCCAATTGATGTCACCATGCTGCTGCACTGTGACCATGCAATAGTATCTTTGCATCAAGAACCAAACTGGAAGTCTCAAATTTACAGATTAACCCTTTTAATCCCACAGGGCGTATCATCGGCGCCAACTGGTTTATTGGAAAAATACCATGAGGCCGATCATCAGCCTCAAAGTTTTCACACAAGTTTTTATGTTGAATATATATTTTTTTAAACTTTGAGAATCATTCACTTTTAAAAGAATGCATTTAAAACTAAATATTAACTGAGATAAAAAATAAAATATAAACTACTATTTTTTTTGCCAAAATATGCTGGGATTAAAAGGGTTAAGTTGCAAATTGCCGTGCCACTTGGTACATGATTACAATAAAAAATAACATGAAGTTTGCAAATCGTATTTACAACTGAATGCGAATTTTTGTAAAAGGTTTGCATGATTTTTAAACTATAAGTTCTTTTGCTATATGATGAATTTGCCTGATGTTTAGATGACAGATAAAACAATTTTAGGTTTGGTTTAAAAATGGTGCCAAATTGAAATCCCCTGATCCAAAATGGGACATCTTTATTTAAATAAAAATGTAATACTTAAATTTACATTTCAAAATTACACAAAAAAAAATCTTTAATTTTAACCAAGTAGTCTCCTGGCAATACATGTTAGTTTTTAAAAAACCTTTCTCTCTCTCTCTTCCTCATCATCGCCTTTCATATGTATTTTTTTAACCTGGCATGTTTATTGCCATGTGACAATCTCTTCCAACCAACCAGAAAGATGTTTTAATGGGCCCTAAGTGAAAATCAGACTGGAATCCCATTCTTCCATGTAGAAATATGATCAGATGCTCAAACCATATGGACGTTTTTCCTCTTCAGTAGCTTAAGGTTTACTTCCTCATCATTTCAGTTTTCACATCTAAGAGTAAACGAGGCATTCAACTATATATGGTATACACGAACCGGATGGTATAAAATTTGCTAAAATGATAGTTTGGTGCCAATTTTGATGTATGGGAGCGAAACGTGGACGTGGGAAAATACTGATAGGAGCCAAATAAATGCTGTAAAAATGTGTGCATTAAGAAGAATACATAAAAGTGACAATGTATGACAGAATACAGAATGAAGTGATAAGGGATGAATGTGAACTTAAGGATGTGTTAAGTAAGATGAAGAAGAGCACACTGAGATGATTCGGGCATATGGAATGAATGAAGGAAGAAAGACTAACAAAAGTGAGTGGAAAACGTATAGTGCAAGTGTGGAAAACGTGTGAGAGGAAGACTAAGGAAAGTATAGTTGGGTCAAATGAATAATATTCTGAAAGAAGGAAATGTAGAAAGTCAGAGAAATCATAGTTGTATAAGAAGGTATATGAATGTGGAAGAAACTAAGGATGTTTTTTTTTTTTTACCTGGCTAGTTTATTGCCATGTGGCAATCTCTTCCAACCAACCCGAAAGATGTATATGGGCCCTAAGTGTTAACCAGACTGGAATCCTATTAAAAAAATCGGTTCCAGCGGGGGTGGAACCCGCAGCCTCCGGATCGGCAGACAAGTGTCACCACCAGGCCACGGATGTGTGTCGAGATAGGAAAATCTGGCACTTTTTAAATTTCAATTAATCAATATTTCAATAAACTATAATGTCTCAAGTAATGTACAATATATACCTGATTTAACAGTTTTCAGATTTAAATTTTTTTTATATATTAAATGGTTTATCTAAAATTTAAGATTTAGGCTTAATTTTGTTGAAAAAAAAACAAAAAGTTAAAGATGTTTTCATTATATTATTATTAAAATAAATTATTAATACAAATAATTATTTATTTTCAAGTGATACATTTCACCTGAACTGTTTGCCCTCAATTCAAGTGAAATGTACTAATTGATAACAAGCAATTTGTTATTTTAATTGGGTATAACTTCAACATTTCTTAGTTGGATATAACTTGGTGATAGAAAATTGGAGTGTAGAAAATTTCCTAAATTAGTGAAAATAGCTCAATTTAAACTGAAAGAAGAAAATTAAGAAAAATAGAATTTATTACCAACTGACGCAAAAAAACAACTTACTCATTAGATTCCCTGTTTCCATACATTTGATGACCGAATCCGTAACCACCTTTAGTAAAGATAACATTGTTCATGATCAGCAAACACAACAAAATCTTGTCCTTAAAACACATTTTGAAGGGTTGTTTTAACCCAAATAAAAATTAAAAATAATTGTAATTCAAAACTTCAAATTCATTTCGGCCATGGCTCAATACAAGTAGAGTTGTGGAACGGCCAGGAATGAATGAAGCTGTGTTACGGGTTGTGAGATAACTTTCCTAGGTGTTATCAGAACACGCACTTAATTATAACGGAATTGGTGCACTAACATATATCTCAACAGGATGTCAGGAACTTGGACTACTTACAGTAAAAACTGATTAGCAGGAACTCTCGACTGTAATAATTCTTGCTACCTATTATATTTAAATATTTTGTACCTAAAATTCAGTTAGCAATTAGAAAAAGATATTGTTGTCATCCCTTTTTTTCAGGTAAAGGAAGCAATCAACCTCATTAGCGCAGATCTCTATTTATCTCTATCTTTAATTTTTTTTTTCACTCCCAGTGAGTCCAGTCCAAGTCTTTCATAACAAACCAATCCACCTGCTTTCTCAAACTCCTACTTGGGTGCAACGTTCCCTCTTAGGTTCGAGCGTATGCGGCCGAACATCCGTTAAAAAGTGTCCGCACACATGTTTCCATCTTCCTCACACATTTCAAAGAAAGGAACTTGTAACCATATTTTGTTTTGCGCAATTATATATTTTATGATGGGTTCTCAGGTTCCTTTCTTTGAGATATGTGCGGAACATGGAAACACCATATAGTCAACGCACCGTAAGGAGCCTCTTTTTTTCTTGCACATATAAGTTGATGGGCCACACACACGATGAAAAAAATAAGGGGAACGTTGCTTGCGTGACCTACTGATTTTTCTTCTGGACTAGCTTTGCGAATTTTTAATTCCGCAATTCGTATGATATGCTTCAGTTATTGCAGCTGATATCTTCATTCATTATCGTTAGAAGGGGTTTTGAATTAGAGGTTCTTACAGGTTTCTGTATCTTTGAATGACTTCCCTACAGTTCTGTGTAAAAAACTGATCTCTTCTGGACCTAAGTCATTAATCTTTGGTATCACTGTAGCAACTTCTCCAATCATTGACGCCAACTTAGAAAAATTATTAGCAGAGCCCAAGTAAAAAGTCCGAAATCACCTCACGAGCCTGTGCAAAGGTTTCCTTCACCCACAATATTTATCTATCTTGGTTCGCTCTAATCACAACTTTTAAATGAGCAAAGTCTATTTTTTTATTACAAGTTACTTAATTGAAGGGTGCAGAGGAAAAACACAGAGTCACAAAAAGTAAATTTTTCATGAGGAACAATTTAATGATGAAATTATGTATATTTTTCATTGAATCGAATAAAAATCTGTATTACTAACACTATATGCATCACTAATGTAGAGTCTTTAGGAGATTGCGTTCGGAGGAAGAGATGATGATGATTCATTGATAAATAATAAAACACGTTAGATTGCAATGCGGAAAGAGAGTGTGCAATTTTTATAGTAACGTAGGTATTTATATCTTTTTAGAATGTGCGCGAGGATGCGCTAGCGATATGCCTACGTCTCGTTTCTGCAAATACAAACAACTATTAATTGTTGTATGTAGGTATCATTCAAATACGGAACTGGCGAGATAGCCGTGGTGCGTTCTCGCTCCGGCGTGTGATGCGGTCCGCTCCGGGCTGCGGGTTGAATGGCCGGCGTGTGAACTCTGGACTTGAATGGCCGGCGTGTGAACTCTGGACTTGTTTATTTATATTTGTCGAGGAATCCGAAGGTCATTTCATCGGTCATTGACCGTATGTATGAATGCCCACAGTTTTCCCAGTAGGCGATCGCCACAAGTCGCCACAATGCCCACAGTTTTCCGAGTGGGCGATCGCCACAAGTCGTTGAAAAACAAAGAAGGAAGAAATCCTGGTTTTTAAGTAATTTATCCATTGTATTTCTTGTGCTTTTTATCACATATATTCTTTGGAGGACTCATAGGGTTTCTTTGGAGTTGAAACCTTAGTCCTCGATCCAGTGTTTTGAATTCATATAATTTAATAACACTTATTGGCTCATAATCATTTTTAAAGCGTCCGATGCAATATATTTCTTTAGATTCAAAAATATGGTAGTCACTTGCCAAATGATAAAGGCTACAGAATCAAACATTACCTAATCATTATTTTGTAGTTGAATAGTTAGACTTGACACAAGGCAATTGAGGAGGTAACATTAAAAAAAGATCATGTCCATCGGATACAAAAAATGAGTTGATAAAGCAGATTTCTTCTTATCGATGGTACGGAGCCATTTAACATTTTCATTTTAATGAAAAAACCACATAAATCATTTTAAAATCATAATAAAAAAACAGTACTTTTTCAAAAAGAATCTTGTCCAGGCTTCAAATCAATCAAAAAAAGATCATGTCCGAATTGACCAATCATAGCTTTCCGATTGTATCTAGCTTTATACCAGTTCATCAGCAACTGTTAGTTTTAAATCGTACGTGCAGTGTAATGTCATTACACAGCTTTATCTACTTACTTACACATATTTATAGTTTTATAGTAATATTTCTTCTCATTTTGTAACACTTGACTCATTTTATTTGATTAAAATTAAAATAAATTACTCTACCCAATTATTTTTTGCAGCACCTGTATATTATTTTTGAAATCAAACAAAAAACATCATGTCCCAGACCTGTTCAATCAAAAAAGATTAAAGTAGAATTGTTCACTCAAAAAGGATCATGCCCATATTTTAAAGTATAATAGAATAACTATTTTAATTATTATGATTAGATTTTAAACAACAAATCAAGTCACCCAAGCGATAATAAGGATTTCAGATATTTTTACAATGAATTATTACATCATATATTTTTAATGCAAACAGTTTTTTTGCGATTTCCCAACATTCTGATTTCGTGGACATGTTCTTTTTTTAATATTACCTCCTAAATTCTGCAAAGAGGTATTTATACAAAAAAAATATCTGCACAAAGACCGTTCTTCACAAGTCACTGTGCTGATTCAACCATTTCTGTATTAGATGTTTCATTTCTAAAATGTGTAAATACGAAATACGATAATGTAAAAAAATATATTGTTCTTTAATAATTTTGGATCAAAATTAAAAAAAGAAAACAATCAAAATTGAGTTGCATTAATGTTTAAAAAAAAGTAACTTAATTACATTTTGCTTTATCAGTACCATGATGTTTTTTTAAACATTTTAGTTTCACATATTGTAATCAAAATGTTCAGTATTTTTTTCCGGCAAATTTGCAACCATTCCAAATAAAATATTAAATATTGTGAAAAAACAAACCAGGATTTATAATAGTTCTGAAACAATTTCATAATAAATTGCCAAGGTGACTTGAATGTTACAAGGGCAATGCATCCGCATATGCCAAGGACGAACAAATTTTAATGAATATTTTAATAATTGACATTTGTATCAGAAGTTTCCAAACTTTAGTATCGACATTAATATTGAAGATTTAAGTATTTGATAGTCATACATACATACCATCACACTGTATCCTTATCGGAGTAGGCAGAAAAGAGAGAGCGCTAGATAATGCTATCGTGACACATCCATCTCTTATAAAGGATCTTTCAAATTGAGCGGTTTTTTTAATTCTTAGATAAAACATAGATGGCGTCGCGAACTTGCCTAGGTCTTGTGACATTTGAGAAGTATAATGTATGGCATTTATAAAAATAGAGTCATATTCAATATAACAACGCATTCAAATTGTTGAATTATTTTATGTATCGTAATCTCCGGAAACGGTGATGTTAATTGGCCACCAAGATCATGTGATCTGACATTTTTGGACTATTTTCTCTGGGGTTATGTGAAAAGCCAGGTTTATAAGAATCACCCTCGATTAATTCCTGAGCTAAAGGACGAAATTATTCGCATTATTGGTGAGTTAAAACCGCAATTATACCAAAATGTCATTGAAAATTTTGACAAAATAGTGGACATCTGTGGGGCTGCAAGAGGTGGACCTTTGGCACAAAACATACATTATACTTCAATGATTAATAAAAAGTTTTTTGAGATCAAAGCAAATTGTGTCTTATTCAAGAATTTAAAAAAATAGTATTAAAAAAACCGCTCAATTTGTAAGACCCTTTACATCCATCTTATACAACTCACACAGGTCATACAATTTCTCTAACTTTATATTTCCTTTTTTCAAAATATTATACACTTGATCTAACCATACTTTTCTTGGTCTTCCTCTCCCCCGCCTTCCACTCACATTGTGAGCCCTTGTGTTCCTCGAGCCCGTGTCTCAGATTTTGTAAAAATATGCTACGGGTTGCGAACAAAATACATATTTTTTGAAACTTAGTAAAAAATATAATTTTCATTTAATATCTTAAACAAAATAATACATTTATTTTTATTTTAATTCACTCTTTACAGATGTCTATTTTATAATTTATATCTTATAATCTAATATGTGTCAGCTACGATTTTATGAAATATTTTAAAGGTTAATTAAAAAAATAAATTGGGGGGTCAATGCTCTAAAATAACAGCCCAGCTGATTACTGTTAATAGACAATCGTTAAAAGTCTTCAGTGTTCAAGTCAACTAAATGGCATGTGAACGATCACCATGTAATGAGCAATGGGAGCATTCACTTCATCTATAGTATTTAAAACAAAGCTTTTTTTAAAAAATAGTGACTATATTCTTTGATGACATACATACATAATATCACGCCATTTCCATGCTAAGGTAGGCAAAAGACAGAGCGCCAGACATTCCAATTTCGACATACATATTTCGCCTCTTTCACATCCGTACGCCTTCTCATAAAGTTCCTATTTCTAACATTCCCTTCTTTCAAAATATCATTCACTTGATTCAACCATACTTTGTTTGATCTTTCTCTTACACGCCTTCCAAAATAACATTTGCACTATATATTTGTTTATTTAGTGTTTCTTTATTCATTTGTTCCACTTGCCCAAACCATCTCAGATTGCTTTTCTTCATATTACTCAAAACATTAGCCTTAAGTTCATACTCATCCATAATCACATTATTCTGTATTCTGTCATACATTGTCGTCACCCTTTTTCGACTCTTTTCAGTCTTATTACATGTCCACGTTTCACTCCCATACATCATAGATGGCACTAAAATACTGTTGTGGACTATCATCAGAGCAGATTTTGATTATTTCCGGTTCAAGTATATATGTTTGACTATCCCATAGAATTATTTTCCTATCAGTGAACACCATTCGGCATCTCTCATAATTTTACCACTATCTGAGAAAATACTACCTAAATAACAATTATTTCTTCTTCTTCTTCGATGGCTCTACTGCTCATATCAGGCCTTCGCCTCCATCAATCCTCCCCTCCAATTCCTTCTGTCGCCTTCCAATCTGTCACTTGTAGCAGTTGGGCCGCGTCCTTTTTCACTTCATCCTCCCATCGCAGCCTAGGTCTACCGACCTTTCTTCTTCCGCCTGGATGACCCTCAAGGATCCTCTAAGGTACCCGTGATGACGGCATTCTCTGCACATGCCCAGGCCATCTCAGCCTGCTCAGTCTGGCATGTACAGAGAGCCTGGGAGCTTTATATATGTTATACAGCTCATAATTGTATCTTATTTTCCAGGTTTCGCCATCGTTCACGGGTCCCAGGATTTTACGTAACACTCTCCTCTCAAATGTGTCCAGCATCTCTGCGGATCTTGCTGTCATCATACACACTTCGCACCCGTATGTCACTACTGTCCTAATTATGGTCTTGTACAGGGTGATTTTTGTTTTTCTGTGGACACTTCTTGATTTAAGTACTGGGAGAAGAATGTTTTGTTTCCTGTCACAATCCTTCGTTTGATCTCTATGTGTTCTTCATTTTCCTTAGTTATGGTGGATCCCAAGTAGGCAAAGTCATCAACTACCTCAAAGTTATATATATATCTTTAAACTGAGTGCTGTGTTAAGGGTTATTGTCCAGGCTTCTAGATTGTTTCATTATTTTCGTTTTGCCTTCATTTATTTCCAATTCTATCTCTTTGGCTGCTGTTTCTAATGACTTGAAGACTTCTCCCACTGCTGTCAGGGATCTTCCCACTATGTTGAGGTCGTCTGCGTATCCAACAATCTGGCTGCTTTGGAAGTATATGTTGGGGTTTGTGTTGTTGTGGTATGTCTTACGTATGACGTGTTCTAAACATAGGTTGAAAAATGGTACTAAAATACTGTTGTGGACATCATCAGAGCAGATTTTGATTTTTTCCAGTTCATGTAACATATACTCGTATATGTTTTACTATCCCATAGAATTATTTTCCTATCAGTGAACACCATTCGATATCTCATAATTTTTCCATCTGAGAAAATACTACCTAAATAGCAATTCTTTAACTTTCTCTAATCGTTCTGTACTCACCTATATCACATTTGCTTTTCCTTTCAAACTTTTCTTTTACCATAACTTTGGATTTCGCAACATTTATTCTCAGCTCTTTCTCTCAACATCTCTCATGCAATTTACTTATCAGACTATGTCATTCATCCTCATTTTCACTACCATGTTATCAGCATACAGCGATCCGCACATTTTCACTACCATGTTATCAGCATACAACAATCTGCACATATTCACTTTCGTTATGTGTATATTATCCATTGACCTCTGTAGTTCCTTCACAAATTAATCTATGTCAATATCACAAATAATCAGAGTGACATTGTATATTTTATTACACTAAATATACTTTATATTTCACTAACACTTGTTATATAACAAGTAGACTAGATTTAAAGCATACAAGCTTCTTCGTAAAAAAAGTTGTATAATTGTTAATATCTCCCAAATCATAACAGGGAAAATTTGATAAAGAAGATATATGGATGAGAAAAAATGTATATGCCATGATCACTATCCCTCATTTTGATATTACGAGGCATATCCAGAAACTAAGTGTACTGAATTTTTGTAGGTTACAATTTTTTTTATTTTAACAAAATAATTACGTGGTTACCGTAGTACATATGTAAGCTATTTTTCGACATAGTCGCCATTCCTCTCAATGCAAGTGTTGAAGCGGGGTATCAACTTTTTGATGCCTTCCTCGGAGTAGTTTCCCGCCAACCCCTCCGTCCACTTCTCCACCTCCTCCTTTACCTCCTCGTCGGTTGAAAACCTTTTTCCACCCATGTGCAGCTTAAGGGAGGTAAAGAGATAGTAATCTGAAGGTGCTAGGTCAGATGAATGCGCGGGATAGTTCAGGACATCCCATTTAAACGAGGCGAGCAGTTCCTTCGTGGCGTTGGCCGTGTGTTGTCTGGCATTGTCGTGCAGCAGGCAGACTCCCTTTGTAAGCATGCCTCTCCTCTTGTTCTGAATCACCCTCCGCAATTTTTTTAGGGTCTCACAGTATCTTGCAGAGTTGATGGTCTCCCCTTGAGGCATATATTCAATTAAAATTATGCCTTGACAGTCCCAAAACACGGATGCCATGATTTTCTTGGCTGAAATTGTGGTTTTGAATATTTTGGCGGAGGGTGAAGAGGTGTGACGCCACTGTTGAGACTGCCTTTAGGTTTCAGGCGTGTAGTGTGCAACCCAAGTTTCATCTCCAGTAACGATGGAGCGGAGAAATTCATCTCCATGGAGTTTGCAGCGCCTCAAAAACTCTTGCCTTTTTACAAAATTTCGCACTTGGCGGGAGATTGGTTTGACATCATTTTTCACGAAACGTGTTGTCGCGTCGACACTTCTCAACGTACTGACCTCGAACTGGTCTCGTTGTGTAGGGGAAGGGTCAGGCTACACGGAAGTGTAGCCAACATGTCGAAAATAAAATCCATCCGGTCGTGAGAGCCTCAGTACACTTACTTTCTGGATACCTCGTATATATTTATTTTATTGACAATTAATTTTACAAGTATTATCTGGTGAGTTTCTTGCAGATGACAACTTTTTAAAACCAACAAAACAAAATAAGATGAATAAATCCTACGATATAAGAAACACTCAATTATATGTCATCAATGGACGGACAAAAAAAAAACAACATATCTTTTTGGTTGATTTTTATTTAAAATATACAATTTTTATTTAATATATATTTAAAATATATTATTCCAGTGCAATGTTTTTATCAATTAACAAACGTTTGTAAATTGATAAAAACATTGCACTAGAATGATATATTTCATCTCTTATTTATGATAAAGTTGTAACAAGTTTAGATTTTAGCAATGTTTATGCATTCAATGAAATTTATAATAAACTTATTGTTTGCAACTTTAAATAGATTTAACCATTTTAATCCCAGCATATTTTGCATAAAATGTGCGAAAAATCCCAAGCAATTTTTGACAAAAAAAACAGTAGTTTTTTATTTTATTTTTTATCTCAGTTAATATCTAGTTTTAAAAACCTATTTTTTTATGTTGACCTCCCTGCAGAGTTTAAAATAATAAGTCATTTTCATATATTGGTTATATTTTTTTATAAAAAAATATACATTTTGAGTTTGATTAGTTATAAACCCAACAATGCATGTTTTTTTAAAAAAAAAAAAACAATTGAATATGAAAAAAAAAATGTTCTCAGTAGGAATAAAGAAAAACTGGAATGAAAAACAAAAAATTAAAAAATAAATTTATATTTTTAACTTTACAAGAAATCTAAAATAAAACTAAGTTAAAAATTGTTAATCTTTTGTTTAGACCCACTTTGCCGGACGTAATCCGACCCTTTTTGAGAAGCATCATAAACCACACGTCAACAAGTCACCTGCAGGTATTCAACATACAGTAAATGCATTCTTTTAAAAGTGAATAATTCTCAAAGTTAAAAAAAAATTCTTTATTCGACAATTTTTTATGAATCGGTCCTGTGGGGTTTTTCGTATGCACCAGTTGGGGGCGATGATCGGGCCCAGTGGGATTAAGGGTTAATAAACTATCAAATATTTGAAGTGGCATTTTTTACCTGGAATTATAAAACAATATTTATTATAGATAAGCAGTTATAATATATATGGCAAATAGTAATGGTTTTAATGTAGAAATGCACTATTTTGTATAGAATTGTATTACTTAAGGCAATTTAGCAAGGATCGGAATCAATTTAATTGTTAGGTGTCAAGTAACGAGAATATAGAAATGATGTAATTTTTTGTTTTAATTCCGATTAATCATTTCTTTTGTGTGATGAATGTCACTATTTTTCACCTCGATACTGCGAAAGTCGTATGGCAGTATCATGGTGAAAAATAATGCATTCTGTTTAGCCAATATGATCTTTTTTTCAATTAATGCCCGATTGAAATTGTCTAATTGTTGGCAATACTTAATGGGATTTATTCTCGTTTGATTTTAAAAATCATAATATATAACACCCTTAATATCCCACCACACACACATTAACTTTTTCTGGGTTAATTCTCCTTGGGGGATAAAAATGGGGTATTGCTCTAGGGGTGTGTAAAACAGCAATAACTTTCACGTCAACTTAGTATAACACATCGATCAATAAGTCCCAGGACTAACTACTAAAACAACATTTGTTTGCCAAAATTCTTCTTTATTCATCAACATAGTCTCCTTCAAGAGCGAAACATTCATTCCAACGCTATCCTAACTTTTCTATGCCAGCCGTGTAGGACGATTTATCTTTGGTTTCAAAATAGGCGTTAGTTTCGACAATCACTTCTTCATTGGTGCCAAATCCCTTTCTCTGGAGCATCTTTTTGAGGTCTGCGAACAGTCAATAGCCGCTGGGGGCCAAATCTGGAGAATACGGTGGGTGCGGAAGCAATTGGAAGTTCAACTCATGCAATTTGGCCATCGTTACCATCAACTTGTGACGGTGTATTGTCCTGATGAAAGCGAACTTTTTTCTTCTTCATATGGGGCCGTTTTTTTGCAATTTCTGCCTACAAACGCTCCAAGAACGTCAGTCGCTTCGGTTGACTTTCACCGGCTGCTCTCCACTCAGCTGACTGCCGATTTGATTCCGGAGTATAGTGGTGGATCCAAGTTTCATCCATTGTCACATACCGATGCAAAAACTCCTGTTTATTTCGCGTAAACAGTGCCAAACAGCCCTCTGAATCATCGATGCGTTGTTTCTGTTCCATTGTTTGCAAACGCGGCACCCATTTCCAAAAAAACTTTTTCATGACCAAATATTCATGCAAAATAGTGTAAACACTACCAAATGATATATTTAGGATGTCAGCTATCTCACGCAACTTTACTTTGCTGGTGTAACAGCCTCATTTAGACGACCAGAGTATTCAGCATCATGTGTGTCTGTATGACCGCATTTGAAATCAGCATACAACCGACAAATGGTTGTTTTCGACAGAGCAGAGCCCGGATAACACTTTACAAGCCATCGCTGAGTTTGAACGGTATTTTTTCCCATTAAAAAGCAATGTTTTATCAACACACGAAATTCAGTTTTTTCCATTGTTTTGAAAATAGCAAAAGTAGCATCACTAAAACCACTGTAACTCAATGACCCAATGTCGGAATGTCATGAAAGTTCGACATGTAAATTCTAAAGGCTGGTACTAACTGAGAATGGTATGGATTTGTTATTAGAGGCGCCATCTGTTGGTTAGTCCCGAAACTTATTGATCGATGTGTTATATGACAAGTATGTATGTTATAAATTAGAACTTTTGTACAGGAATATAAAAATTTATGTGAATTATTCTCATTATCAGCAGTGAAGTGAGGTACTGGCATTTGGGCAGTTACCAGGGGGGCCATAACATGAGGGCGTCATCATCGCCCTTGACACTGTTTCGGTTCTTAATTCCAAGTTTTACTTGGACAAAATTGAATAACGAAGAATATTGAAATTCCCACAAACAAATTAGCTAAAGGTACCAAAAATCTAGCAACGCCTCTGATTGTTATAACAACTGTACCTAATACTTCTGGTCCTAGGAATTTATTTCTTGTTTTATCTTTGATTCCTATTTAGTTAGGTTTTACTTATTTTCAATAATTACTTAGGAATTACAGTTAAAGGTCACTAAACTGAATTTTATCTTCCTGAATTAAAATTGCCAACATGTAAATTATTTCCAGTAACTAATTAATGATAATGAATAAATCACCAAATTTACCACAAATATATTCAGACTAGTTGCAACCCATGAAATATTCACGGAAGTAAAACAAATTCTACATTTATGAAAATATATATTCATAAATATAGAATTTGTTTATATACTACCTTGATCAAAAAGTTTTAGGACCGGCCACCGTGTGGCGCTGTCAGTCACCCGATTGGAATTCTTTTTTTTTGTTAGGTTACTACATCTGTCATTGACACTTCCCTCCAAATTTCAGCGTCATAGCTTGACATTTCTAAAAGTTACGCTGTACTGAGTACATCTACCTTTGTGCGTGTTTTTGATTTTTTACAAGTTTGAAAATGGAATCAACTGTGCATCAACGAATTTGCATTAAATTTTGTCTGAAAACAGGATTTAACGGTCCGCAGACCTTGGAAATGTTGGAGAAGTGTTTCGGCAACGATACACTTTCGAGATCAAACGTTTTTCGGTGGCACGAATGCTTCAGAAGTGGTCGTGAGTCGGTCGAGGATGACGAACGCAGTGGCAGGCTGTCGACGTCGAAAACCGATGAAAACATCGATAAAATCAAAGAAATGTTGGCCGAAAACCGCAAATTGACCATCAGAGAGCTAGCAGAGGATTTGAACATCGCTTATGGATCCGCTCAAGACATTTTGGTTAGTGATTTGGGCCTCAGACATGTCGCTGCAAAACTGGTGCCGAAAGACCTCAATTTCATGCAAAAAAAGGACCACGTTGAAATCGCGAAAGACATGATTTCCAAGGCCGAATCCGACCCAACATTTATCAAACAGACCATCACTGGAGACGACATGTGGATTTATGAGTATGACACGCAATCCAGACATCAAGCGAGTGAATGGCGTGCACCGAATGAGCCGAGACCGAAAAAACCACGTCGTTTTCAGTCAAAAAAGAAGGCGATGCTCACGATTTTCATGAATTACAACGGTGTTGTGCATCATGAATTCTTGCCAGAAAAACAGACAGTCAACAAAGAGTATTATTTGGGCGTTATGATACATTTGCGTGAATCAATTCGCCAAAAAAGACCGGATTTATGGGCAAACAACTCTTGGATTTTGCACCACGATAACGCAACGTCGCACAATGCGATCCTTATCCGTGAGTTTTTGACCAAAAACAACACGAATACTATCCAGCAGACTTTGAATTCACCTGATCTGGCTCCCTGCAACTTTTTCCTGTTCAACCGACTTAAAAAACCGCTTCGCGGAACGCGTTACAGCACCCCAGAGGATGTCATGAAAAAATCGAAGACGGCTCTGATGGACATACCGAAAATTGAGTACCAGCGGTGTTTCGAGGATTGGATCAAGCGCTGGCGTAAGAGCGTTGCAGTCGATGGAGAGTACTTTGAAGGGGACCATATCGATTTTGATGAATAAACTTGTATTTTCGATTTTATGAATAAAGTCCTAAAACTTTTTGATCAAGGTAGTATATCATTTATACATCGTCCCCTTTTACACCGGTTCAAAAATTGTTAGCTAGATATTTAAAATTCGTTGAGTTATCACGGACCCACCGAGATTCAAATTTCGAATTACTTACGGAGAGAATCCAAATATTCCTCTCTCGCTCTCTTGTATTCAAAATTCAATTCTCGTATTCTTTCTTCGACGACAACCATCGTATGAGTTTTGGCCTATTTATACTACGATACAGATGTATAACAAATATTTATTTGAAATACGGAGGTCAGTTTGATACTACATATATTTTAGAACCCGAAGTTTCCAAGTCAATTTTACTTAGTTTACTTTATGATGACGAATCCAAAAATTTGCATTCTTCAAAAACAAGCATTTACTATAAAACTAATAGCAATTTAGTTTCCTCCTGTAAAACTCTCTTGAGATGAAATACACTTGTAGCAATAAGATTTTATTTTAATTTAAAAAAAAAAAATAGATACGGTATTGGCCCGACTGTAAGGCGAGGTTATCAATAATACAAGAATCACAACATTAAGATAACAAAATGATTTCAAAACCAATTATTTAATGGCCCCATAAATAAAACGTCTTCATAAAATTTTATCTGAATATAAATCCCATGACTGTTTGTAATAACCGTTGGTTCTTTTGATATCATAGTAGGAGTGGCAAAATATTTATATTTTACCAAAAAGATAAAATACATTAGTCAACAAGTTTTTTTCAGTTAAATAATTTAATTCCAATAAAAAAACAACAATGGTGGAATTTATTATAAAGAATATTTTCAAATATAGAATTTATATAATTTAACATTTTTAAATACAAATTAAATAAAAAAATTTATTTTATCTTATTTATATGTTGATCGGAAAGTAGTTTCGTATTTCTTAGATAGACACCAGCTAAGACAAAATTTTCATTCCAAACATGCTGAATGCATATTATTTTGAAAAGTAATAATAATTGAGCAAATTTTCCGGCCATTGTTTACTCAAATCGCTCGAGCATTTCTTTGGCATCGTTTTGAAGATGGAACAAAATAAGTTTTTCTTTTCAGTGCTTGTTGTGTTTTTATTACCACAAAAGAAAAGAAGTGACACAAATATGACAACACAGTAAGTGATTGTATGTATTGAAAAATTCCACAATGGTAATGCGACACTTGAAGATGATTTCCGCTCTGGAAGGCCGAATATCACATATGACAGAGAAATGAAAATGAACAACAACTTCAACATTTATGAAAGCCGTGCGATCATTCTCCTGTAGTGAAAAAAAACCATGCGCTCAAGTTACGGTCGCAAACAGAGACAGATCCATGCCCTCACGTTACAGTCCCGAACTGTGACAGATCCATGCCCTCACGTTACAGTCCCGAACCGTGACAGATCCATGCGGTCATGTTGTGGTTGAGACTCTGCTGTAGGCCGGCGGTATCCAACTCGCAAACATTTATAGCAAAGTCATCTACGAACAAGCCTTAAAGATAAAAACTGCAATGTTTTCAAAACGTTAGCATTATAAGCCAAAACACTCCGAAAAACTTTATGTAACTGAAATGAAGAATCGCAAAATCTTCAAAACATATTTGAAGAAAAAACAGTGTTCGACAACACGAGTAATTGCCGAAATAGTGAAAATATTGAAAACCACCGTCACCAAGCCTCAAAATGTTCCACCAGCATTTCCTTCGCCGAATTCTTCAGATCCACTGGAGTGATCATGTCACAAATGTTTCGGTCCTGCAACACTCCAACTGTAAACCTATCGAGGATATGGTTATAAAGGCGAAATTGCGGTGGACAGGGCATGTGATACGCATGGGCGATCACAGACTCCCAAAACGCGTCTTGTACGGGGAAGTGGGCAAGCGATAAGTTAGTGGGCAGAGGAAACGCTATAAGGACAGTCTGCGAGTCGCTTACTTTGTGCGGGGCGCCTGAGGATTGGGAGCAGGTTGCTCGGGACCGTGAGGGGTTGAGAGCCGTATCTTCATGGGCTGATGGTGTCTCAGCGGCTAGACGTATGAGAAACAGACTGTGCGCTGCGAACATGCGTCAACATGGCCAGGCGGCTCAGCAGGGTCCACATGTCTGTGGCATTTGCGGGAGTGCGCGTTTAGGATCGGGCTGTTCTCTCACAGAAGATCACACGATCGACGTGGGAGAACGGTTCAGGACTGACGTTGGAGTGGCGAGGGTATCCTCGACTGCGAGGCCCGGCAATGATGATGATGCAATTTTGGGGTTGATGTCTTAAAAATACGAAAATACTTTCCAAAAGCAATATTTTGATGTAGCTATATACGGACGGAAAATATTTATTTAAAAAATCACCAATATATACAACCTATCATTAATTATATTATATAATACTGATACACCTTTTAATATAGCTGCCATTTTTTATCTACTCACATTTCCTGCTATTAAATTTTCATTCACTTAGCGCAACTGTTCATCCACCATGTCTCATACGTTCATATTGTGGATTTGTTTAGACAGTCTTTTATCACTCACGTCAGGACGTTAGCATATTCTACTATATGAGTATGTATATATTCTTTGAAACACATGCATTTCACAGGATTTATTCAGTCTTTCATTCAATTCATTTCCAAATCCTCATTACATTCGTCTAAACAATAACAACAATTAAATTTAAGAAATTAAATAGTTTTATATAATATACATACATACCATCACACCATCTCCCTGTCAGGGTAAATAGAGAAGACGGAGTGCTAGATTTAGAACACACATTTTTAGCCTCTTCTACATAAATACAACTTCTACGACATTCTAGGTTTCTTCCTTTCAAAATATAATTCACTTGATCCAATCTTACATATTATGATTATATCCAGTGTGTTGCAGCCAAGCCATTAATTATAAAAAAGCTCCTAAATTTAAGGTGCATTAATATACCAATACATAAAAATCAAGTTCAATTTATTCAAATAGATCTTTAACATACATACATATCATCACACCGTATCCCCTGCGGGGTAGGCAGAGAGAGCTGATCTCCAAACTTTTATATCCAAGCACACAACTTTTCCTTCCTTCAAATTCAAACATATTGTCATACACAATCTTCTTTATTCACACTTCTCACTTTACATTGTTTCAAAATCTGGTCCATTTGGTCCAGCCACACTTTCCTCGGTCTACCTCTACCACGTACACCTTGCACTTCTGCCTTGTATACTTGCTTAGTCATTATTTTATTATTCATTCTTTCCACATGTCCAAACCATCTCAAAGCTTAATTTTCATCTTACTTAAAATATCCATTTTATCCATGCATTCATTTCTTATGTCAGCAATCCGCCTTCTTTCAAACATTGACACTCCACAAATTTTCCTTAGTGCACGCATATCCACACATTATTACTTTTATCCTTCTGCCAAGTCCAAATTTTACTTCCATACATCAAGATCTTTAACAATAAAAAATATAACCGAAGTCATTGATATTGCGAGTGTTTTTTCCGGCCACTTTCGGCACAGAACTCCAGTGTATTAGCCAAACAGCTGTGCACCTTATAAATAAATTGTGGCTATCAAATTTTTCAGTGATGATAAAATCAGAATCAAACAGTTTTCTTGAAAAAAATAATACTTTCTCAGTCGTTGACAATTTACATACTAATAACAAATTGATTAATAAAACTATAAAAACTTAAATAGAAATTACACTCGACATAAATAATTACTGGTAAATAACACATCGATCAATAAGTCCCGGGACTAACTACAAAAACAACATTTTTTTGCCAAAATTCTTCTTTATTCATCAACATAATTTCCTTCAAGAGCGATACATTCATTCCAACGCTTTATTAACTTTTCTATGCTAGCCATGTAGAACGATTTATCTTAGGTTTCAAAATAGGCGTTTGTTTCGGCAATCACTTCTTCATTGGAGCGAAATCTCTTTCCCTGGAGCATCTTTTTGAGGTCTGCGAACAGCCAATAGTCGCTGGGGACCAAATCTGGAGAATATGGTGGGTGCGGAAGCAATTCGAAGTTTAACACATGCAATTTGGCCATCGTTACCATTGACTTGTGATTTCGCGTAAACAGTGCCAAACAGCGCTCTGAATCATCGATGCGTTGTTGTTTCTGTTCCATTGTGAGCAAACGCGGCACCCATTTTGAAAAAATCTTTTTCATGACCAAATGTTTATGCAAAATAGTATAAACACTACCAAATGATATCTTCAGGATGTCAGCTATCTAACGCAACTTTACTTTGCGATTTTCCATCACGATATTGAGGGTTTTTTTATGTTTTCTGGTGTAACAGCCTCATTTGGCTCACCAGAGTGTTCAGCATCATTTGTGTCTGTACGACCGCGTTTGAAATCAGCATACCACCGACAAATTGTTTTCGACGAAGCAGAGCCTGAATAACACTTTTCAAGCCATCGCTGAGTTTGAACGGTATTTTTTCCCATTAAAAAGCAATGTTTTATCAACACACGAAATATGGTTTTTTCCATTGTTTTGAAAATAGCAAAAGTAGCATCACTAAAACCCCTGTAACTCAATGACACAATGTCAGAATGTCATGAAAGTTTGACACGTAACTTCTAAAGGTCGGTACTAACTGAGAATGGTATGGATTTGTTATTAGAGACGCCATCTGTTGGTTAGTCCCGGGACTTATTGATCGATGTGTTAAATAAGCATATGTTGTATAAGCTGGAATGACTTATAAACAAATTAAATGTAAATGCAAGATGAAATTACAATATTTAACATTGCATGAAACTTCTTGAAATTGTATCAACATCTTGTTAACAATAGATTCATCCAATATAATTTCCGTCTTATAAAATTACACTTTTATTGTACACAGTAAGAACAAAACAAGAATAATTATATTCAAGATTATACGAGGTGGCAGGAAAAAAAACTGACAATCTTCGCCGAAAATAATGGAAAAAACTAAAACAAAATTATCCTTAACATCCTTTTTTTTTTTAAATACAATTGCAAAAGGGTTTGTTTTTTTTCCATCTGTTCACTTTTCTGCAAATGGCAATAAGCATTAGCTACATTGGCTTGGCATGGGGAGATGTAAAATTGGCACCACGACTCCAAAACTAACCAAAGAATATTAAAAAGTCAAGTAAAAAATACTAATAAAACTAGAATGCATGGTTATGTAATATGAAAGTACAAAATTGAGGATAAAAAATATAAGTACAAATAATAAAAATAATTGATAATAAATCAACCGCAATGCACACGTAAGTTTTAATTTACAATTTCACGCTAGCTTATATCAAAAGTAAACACTTAATCCATACGTGCCCAAATTATAATTTATGACATCGTCGACCGAGATTTCTAGTGGATAATGAATTCAAAATTGTTAACAGTTGGTAACTGTTAACAAAATTGGTAACAATTATCTGTTACATACTCGTATAACCAATTATCTGTTACATACTCGTATAACCTATTTAATTAGTTTAATTTTCTGATACATATTATATTACGTAATCAAATAAATAAATATTTAATTTTAAATAATATTTTGAATTGTTATAAATAAAAATCGAGTTTTTACTGTCCCAATTAATTAGCAACCTGGTTAACGAGAGTCTAATGTATGTTAGATAGCCTATATGTAAAAAACTAATTGCATCACTTAATTTCAATATTCACAACTCTAATTGCATCACTTAATTTGGATGTTCAAAACTCTAATTGCATCACTTCATTTTGATGTTCAAAACTCTAATTACATCACTTCATTTTGATGTTCAAAACTCTAATTGCATCATTTTTTCAATGTTTAATAAGTTCAATGTTCAAAGCTTCAAGATCAACGTTCTTTCACTTGACCAAGTAAGATAAAATTCCAACAAATTTAGAAGAATATTTAATATTTTGATATATCAAACCATAAAAAAAACATTTAGTCAAAAGTAAGTATTTTAACGTAAAGTTCAAATATTTGGGTGCCATATCGTCCTTATCGTTAAGCTAGCCACACAGCACTTGTATTTTCAAATAAAATTATCCAACTGTTTTGACTAATGCATTATGGCAGTATGCTGAGAAAGATATACTTCACAAGTAACAATCATAAATTCATAAAATTAATATTTAAGAAAATAAAATACAGGTTGGAAATTTCAAGATTAATAAAAAAATTGCAAAATGTGCCCATCCATTGCCAAAGTTTAAGTAAAACATGACAATTATGCAGAATGGACTGACCTAAATAACTTTTTTTTGTTTATTTCAAACATAAAAAAAGAATAGATAAATCATGTACGCGTGCAAAATTATATTTTGCATATTCCATAAATACCCATACAAATTGGTGAAATATTTCCTCAATTATATCAAAAAAGGAAAATGTGAGTCGGTTAATTTTTGTATAATAATATTTAATTTGGACTGATAAGGGCTACCTTTAATTGAGAAATATTTTGATTGCTCAAAACCTTACTCTTATTATTCAAAGAATAAATTTTGGAATCAAAATATATATAAATAAATAAAATAAGTACAGTTTTTTAATATATTCTGCGTAAGTACAATACCATTAGTGACCCATTTGAATATTTTATTATAAACAAAAAAAAGAGCAGGAAAGAACTTTTTCGCTTAGCGATGCAGTGGTGTAATTACTCAAATGCAGTGCATTGTAGCCTACATTAAATAGGAACCCAAAAGATCTACACATCACAAAACGTTTGCTATTGATACTAGAACAGTAAAGCGCCAATTAACCGGAGTTCAATTATTCATGAGTCGGGTTAGCCATAGTTCTCTGTAGTACAAGTTTTTCTATAGTAATTCAGAAAAATATTTTTGTCCACTTTTTTAAACAAATATCAACATTTTGCAAATTAAAAACCAAGGACCTAAAAACTGTTATAAAATCTATGGTTTACATTTTACCAATTGATTAACACTAGTAAGTTGGTAGTGTTTCCGTGTCCACTACGACACGAAAATATGTGGATCCGGAGTTTCCCAATGTAATTTTCGCAATATAATACCAGTGTTTGACGGTTGTATCTGTCGAACGTTGAGAAAACTTGTTTGTGTAGTCGTCTTGCGTAGCAAAATTTATTTAACATTTCAACTCTTAAAATATTTCAATTTAGATGAACCGTGTTTTTCAAATATCCGGGCACGAGTGTCTCCCAATTACCACGGATAATTGGCACTCTACTGTATTGTTACTTTTTCCAGTCCTTATATGAACTAATAATTTTTACCATAGCAAGAAATGACACTCAAAAATTTAAAAAATTATCACTCATGTGCATTACAAAAACACGTATAAACATTAAGAATGTGTACAATAGCATCCCACTAATACATTGGATACAGAACTAGGGCATAGTTGAAAGCAAAGCAAGGCGTTTTTCAGTTGTGAGCAGGGCTGGATTTACTATAAAGCTGGAGGATATAGACCAAGGTTCTATAGTTAGTAAGAACCCAAAAACTTTTATTAAAGAATTGTTCCTTCTACTTAATGGATAAAACCACATATTACTTAATATTCTTATATTTTATACAAAAAACATTTATAAGGGCCTTTTTTCCATTTTGTACTGGGTCCCAATTTTGGTAGTTACACCACTGCAGAGCTGATATATTTATTTATTTAATTTTCAGTGAATGTTGATTAAGTATTTACAATATGAATTTTATGTAATATCTAATGTATAGATACTTAATACTATTTAACAAAAGATAAATAGTGGATCTTCGGTTCTTTAATGTCTCACATTTCGAACTATTCAGTTCTCAAACATAATTTGGTTCTCAAACATACATTTTCATGACAATATCATGTCTTACATCAGAAAAAAATTAAAATGCAGGCAATAACAAACCTCATTGGACAGATTTTTAGGGAGACACAAAAGAGGAAAAGCCTCAGAAGTAGCCACCTGACTTTTTATGCAAGATGGCCGACTACCTTTCCAAACAATAATACCTCTCCTCTTCTCCTCTTCCTTCACCACCTTCCACTTAAATAAATATAGGTTTATTGATAGCAACATAGCATGTACATATATAAATACATTCCAAAATCACACATATATCTCAACATAAATAGCAGAAAATACATTTAAAAGAGAAACTAAAGGTCTGGGATCATCATATATCATCCCCCGGCCGAGATACACTCCACCAATAAAGGGCGAGCCCAGTCGCGAGGACATCATATGTTTTTCAGCCCACACCCTTACGCCATCAGCTTTCCTCAGTAATAGGTAAAATACAGCAAAATTTTAATTTATTTAATCTATTTATTGTGTTGCCACGTTGTGTATTTTTGGGGGTCTGGAACGGATTAATTCCATCTACAATACTTTTTATGAGAAAAATTGATATAGTTTTCAGAGCCTTCTGGAAGATTAAGTTCGAAAACCGAGGATCCACTGTAGTTGAATATATAATATTGAATAATGCTGATCTAAATAAAATCTATCAGAAAACTGAGGATCCACTGTAGTTGAATAAATAATATTGAATAATGCTGATTAAAATAAAATCTATCAGAAAACCGAGGATCCACTGTAATTGAATATAATATAATATTGAATAATGCTGATTAAAATAAAATCTATCAGAAAACCGAGGATCCACTGTAGTTGAATATAATATAATATCGAATAATGCTGATTAAAATAAAATCTATCGGTCAATTCTTAAATTTCATCACACCAATCCAACTGTCCTGTAAAGTGCAACAAAAATAGTATAAAACATATTTTTTTTAAATTTGTTCTTCTTCAGTATTGCATTTATATAGACAATATGGAATTTTCAAATTTTAGTTATTTACATATCTTATCTCAAATCATCAAAAATATCACATTGGATATTTAGAACTTTTTTTTCTTTACACTAATCAATATACATTATTAAACATGAATAAAAATAATACTTGTAAATAAATTCTAAAGAAATTAACATCTATTGGATGGAATGTATTAGTAACTTTATTTTATTTAGACATATTTGGAATGCAGTATTTGTGTAATAATTTGACTTTTTTAAATTAGTGACTTTAAAATGTATCCATATGATAGGATGGAATTTTTATCAAAAAAGATTAAAAAAATTAAATAACAGCTTAGCTTATCACAATTTTAAAGTGTAAAAAACACATTAAACATGAAAGATTTTTAATATTTATTAAAAAAATATATATAACCATAAAGATGATGTGAGTATGTTGAAGATAGGAGCAGGGAAACAACATTGAGATGTAAAATTGTGTTCCGCCATCCCCACTAGCCGTCAGTTGAATGGTTGAATTAAAATAGGCACTAAGTACCAAAAAAAAAACTAAGTATGCAGTTTCATTATACTAGGCGTATCCAGAAAGTAAGTGTACTGAGGCTCTCGCGACCGGATGGATTTTATTTTCGACATGTTGGCTACACTTCCGTGTAGCCTGACCCTTCCCCTCCGCAACGAGACCGGTTCGACGTCAGTACGTTGAGAAGTGTCGACGCGACAACACGTTTCGTGAAAAATGTCAATCCAATCTCCCGCCAAGTGCGAAATAAATAATGCCGGGCAAGAGTTTTTGAGGCGCTGCAAACTCCATGGAGATGAATTTCTCCGCTCCATCGTTACTAGAGATGAAACTTGGGTTGCACACTACACGCCTGAAACCAAAAGGCAGTCTCAACAGTGGCATCACACCTCTTCACCCTCCGCCAAAAAGTTCAAAACCACAATTTCAGCCAAGAAAATCATGGCATCCGTATTTTGGGACTGTCAAGGCATAATTTTAATTGAATATATGCCTCAAGGGGAGACCATCAACTCTGCAAGATACTGTGAGACCCTAAAAAAATTGCGGAGGGCGATTCAGAACAAGAGGAGAGGCATGCTGGCAAAGGGAGTCTGCCTGCTGCACGACAATGCCAGACCACACACGGCCAACGCCACGAAGGAACTGCTCGCCTCGTTTAAATGGGATGTCCTGAACCATCCCGCGCATTCCCCTGACCTAGCACCTTCAGATTACTATCTCTTTACCTCCCTGAAGCTGCACATGGGTGGAAAAAGGTTTTCAACCGATGAGGAGGTAAAGGAGGAGGTGGAGGAGTGGACGGAGGGGTTGGCGGGAAACTACTTCGAGGAAGGCATCAAAAAATTGATACCCCTCTTCACCACCTACATTGAGAGGAATGGCGACTATGTCGAAAAATAGCTTACATATGTACTACGGTAACCACGTAATTTTTTTGTTTAAATAAAAAAAATTGTAACCTACAAAAATTCAGTACACTTACTTTCTGGATATGACTCGTATATGAATATAGAACGAAACTGCATACTTAGTTTTTTTTGTTTTTTTTTTTAGTACTTAGTGCCTATTTTAATTCAACCATTCAGTTATAGAGCCACTCCAGTAAAAAAAGGCCAACAAAAGTTCTTCATATACAAAAGTTGATCATATACAAAATAATGAGATTTTTATATTTTGTTGATTTTTGTTTAAGCCCATCTTTTTTCTTCACATTGGCAACACTGTCTGTGATGTACATTTCAATTTTCAGCCATATTGGATGTGCAGTTTGTGTTTGATAGGCAAGTATTTACAACGCACTTTGGTACATTTGCAATTTTTTCATTTTAAAAATGATTTTTTAGTGGGGTTTTACGCCGTTTAAATCGATTTGAATAGTGTGCAAAAAAACTCCTGCATTTTGCTTCATGATAATGCACCGGCTCATACTTCACTTCTTATTCGTGAATTTTTGGCCAAAATCAACACCGTTGTGATGCCTCAGCCACCGTATTCACCAGATATGGCCCCCTACGTCTTTTTCCTGATACTGAAAATTCAGAGGCCATTGAAAAGACAATGTTTTGTGATCATAGAGATAAAGGCAAAATCACTGGGTGAGTTTAAAGGCTATCCCCAAAAGTGTGTTCCACAAATGTTTTGTTGATTTGAAAAAAAAAATGGCAAAAATATATTTTATCCTATGGGGACTATTTTGATGAGGGTGATATGAATATTTATGATTAAATAAACACTTTTTGATAAAAATGGAAATTCTCGTAATTTTTTTATCAAACCTCGTATTTTATCAAAACTCGCGTAGAGATAAGCAGAGGTAATAGTAACCTTGTTGACAAACTCATAACCAAATTAGAACCCCTTTTTTTGGAACAATCGGAAATCAAACACTCTTCCAGGTGTATCTTTCCAGCATTGTTAACACATTGACCGCCTTGTCAGTCACGGGTGACTGACACTGGAATACTCCAATGGGGCGGGGCTATATCTGTCACCAGTGGCTGACACTGAGTACCTACTTTAACTTGCCATTCAGTGCTGTCAGTCACGAGTTCTGTGTTAAACGTTACTGGGATTGCTTGACGCGGCCCTTCCGCATGTTACCGCAACTTGGCCTCAGAGTTATTTTATGACAAAAATTGTTGGCAGAGAACGTGTTAAGTAATGCGTTATCAGTAGAGCAATTCATCATTATACTTTTGTACTTAGCAGCTTAAATATAATTGAAAAGTAGTTGCAATAATGCACCTTTAATTGAAAAGTAGTTGCAATAATGCACCTTTTTTTCAAAGTAACGTTTACAAAATTGCCTCTAATAAACCGGATCGTGGGAGTTTCCTACAATATGATAAAGTAAGTTAACACCACAAAGAGATGTTATTCCCTCTCATTTCTTCAATTTTAAATCCACAAATTGGTGTAGACAAAGTCAATTCACTGAGGAGAAATGTTTATGTTTTATTATATAAAAAATATATCACATAAAGCAATGGTATGACACCTCATCTATGGCATTAGGCCCTTATTAAACATATTTTAATGACCTCTTGTGTCATTGAATGATGCAACCCCGAGTAAACAATATCATCGAAATGTGTTTTGAACGAGGGAGAAACACCGTAGGTGAAGAGCCACAAAAATGGAAGTGTGGGTCTTCATTCTTAAATTTCTTTTATAGTCAATAAATAAATAGAAGTTAATAATATCAAAAATCTTTCATGATATAAGTGGAAGACGTTTTTATACTCTTGTAATAAAATTTAATATTAATTTCATTTCAACTGCTTAAGCCCTTCATTAATATACACCTAAAAGATAAAAAATTAAGTTTTTCTGGCACCATAGTTGGACAACATGGACTCCAACACTTCAGGCATGTTTGTTAAATTGAAAGACTTATTGGGTCCGCCGAGAGATAGTGTTTTATCAGCTCCCCAATCCCTCTTCTTACTGAGACCCGGTAATGCAGTGGCATTTCCAAACTTGATGTACCAATGCTCTTCGTACTGGGCATTGGACAAGTTAAGTGGAAGACCCTCCTGGCGCAAGAAGTCTTGCCACACTTGGGTCTCCGGGATGCTCGTGGGTGGAGGTCTATTTCCGAGAGCACCATCCTTGAATACTCCCATTGTGTATATCATATAATGGTAGGTGTACATTTCTGTAGAACTAAGCACCTGTTGATAAAAAAATAGTTTTTTTAATCAAACAATTTTAATAGTAAATCACCTAAAAATTATTCCATACATTACAAATTCATAAATTCAGTTTGATTTATAAAAAAAATAACAAAGACAAATAGAAGACTATTAATAAGATATCACCTCAAGAGCCCTTTGTTCTTTAATTTAAACTTAGGGATGAGTACAGGTTTTCAGGCAATGTCCTCACCTGGGTTGAATCTTATTCGTCAAGTATATTAGAAGGGAATCCGTTGTTGTTAATAAGACAATATCTTCTGAGGATATTGTTAAATATGGTGTACCACAAGGGTCAGTGATAGGGTCATTGCTTTCTATTCTTTATGGACAAGTGAAGCGAAGTCCATCTATAGTCCTACTAAATATGGTGTACCACAAGGGTCAGTGATAGGGTCATTGCTTTCTATTTTTTATGGACAAGTGAAGCGAAGTCCATCTATAGTCCTACTAAATATGGTGTACCACAAGGGTCAGTGATAGGGTCATTGCTTTCTATTCTTTATGGACAAGTGAAGCGAAGTCCATCTATAGTCCTACTAAATATGGTGTACCACAAGGGTCAGTGATAGGGTCATTGCTTTCTATTCTTTATGGACAAGTGAAGCGAAGTCCATCTATAGTCCTACTAAATATGGTGTACCACAAGGGTCAGTGATAGGGTCATTGCTTTCTATTCTTTATGGACAAGTGAAGCGAAGTCCATCTATAGTCCTACTAAATATGGTGTACCACAAGGGTCAGTGATAGGGTCATTGCTTTCTATTCTTTATGGACAAGTGAAGCGAAGTCCATCTATAGTCCTACTAAACTGTTTCATTGCATGAACAAATTTTTCACTAATTTTATTACTTTTAATCTGTGTGTTAAGTTTTTGTTCTTATTGTGTAAATACATTTAATGAACCATGAATTGTTCTCATTGTGTAAACACATTAAATGAACCATGAATTGTTCTTATTGTGTAAATACATTAAATGAACCATGAATTGTCAAATATTAAATAATTTTTTTTTACTATGCTTATTTTAATGTTGAATTAATCATTATGAATTCCCAAGTTATAACCCCTTTGCTTTCTAAAGGGAGTTACATAAATTGTCCTATTGAATGATTATTATTATTATTTTTATTATAAAAGGCAGCTCATAAGTGCTTTTGAATAAACTCAGGTGGAATAATGTCTGAAAATATATTTAAAACCAGGATGTAAGTAATAAATAACAAGTCTATTATTCACCAGAAAATTTGGACCGGTATTGATGCCTTTGATATTTGAGAAAATATCTAAATGACAACTGATTTTGAATTGGAATATAGTCAAAATTTACTAAATAATGAAAAAAAGGCTTAAGAAACAATTGAATATTTTTTATTACAGTTTTCTATCTTCATAAAACCTGAAATATTATTTTATTTATAATTATCAATAGAGTTCTGAAAGAAATAAATAAATGTGCCATTCAATAATTAATCAATCATTGTCAGAGTAAACCCTGATAATTGCATATTGACATCCTGCATGTGATAAGATACAACAAATCAATAAATTCAGAGTATTTCAAATTCAATAATATGTCCCAATAATGCTCTTCAACATGTCAGCATAGCCAATGTGGATATGTTGCTCCCAATCTGGATGTGTTGTCTCCCAATCATGCTCTTCAACATGTCAGCATCACCCATGTGGATATGTTGAAGTTAAGTTCAATTCGATCCTACCACCCCCGGGCTGTTATAGGGAAAAAATAAGTCTCCATTCAGCGTGCCCTGCACTAGAAGTAGAAGATTAAAATTTAAAAAAAAAATTATGAGCACGACATCACTTAGTAATGAAGAAGGCACTGCCCAAAGGGACTCCGGTGGTGACACGCCTGGGTGTGAAAAAAAAAGTGAAACCAGACTTCTGGAGGCCTGGAGTTCAAACAGACTAGTAAGTTACAGAAACATATCATTCACTTGATACAATCATACTTTTCTTGGTATTCCTCTACAACGCCTTCCACTCTTTCTATTGTATGAGTATTTTTTTTAATTAATTTCTTTTATATGCCTTAATCATCTCAGGGTGCTCTTTTTCAACATATTCAAAACATCAGCTTTAATGTTCACATCAGTTCACATTCATTCCTAATCACTTCATTCCGTATTGTCATAACACATTGATCAATAAGTCCCGGGACTAACCAACAGATGGCGCCTCTAATAACAAATCCATACCATTCTCAGTACGTACCAACCTTTAGAAGTTACGTGTCAAACTTTCATGACATTCGGACATCGTGTCATTGAGTTACAGTGGTATTAGTGACGCTACTTTTGCTATTTTTAAAACAATGGAAAAAACCGAACGTGTTTTGATAAAACATTGCTTTTTTAATGGGAAAAATACCGTTCAAACTCAGTGATGGCTTGAAAAGTGTTATCCGGGCTCTGCTCCGTCGAAAACAACCATTTGTCGATGGTATGGTGATTTCAAACGCGGTCGTACAGACACAAATGATACTGAACGATCTGAGCGCTGTTTGGCACCGTTTACGTGAAATAAACAGGAGTTTTTACGTCGGTATGTGACAATGGATGAAACTTGGATCCATCACTATACTCCGGAATCAAATCGGCAGTCAGCTGAGTGGAGAGCAGCCGGTGAAAGTCGTCCGAAGCGACCAAAAACTCAACAGTCAGCCGGGAAGGTTATGGCCTCCGTATTTTGGGATGCGCATGATATAATATTCATCGATCACCTTGAAAAGGGAAAAACCATCAAAAGCGAATATTACATAACGTTATTGGAGCGTTTGAAGGCAGAAATTGCAAAAAAAGGGCCCCATATGAAGAAGACAAAAGTTCTCTTTCATTAGGACAACGCCCTATGTCACAAATCGATGGTAAAGATGGCCAAATTGCATGAGTTGAACTTCGAATTACTTCCGCACCCACCGTATTCTCCAGATTTGCCCCCCAGCAACTATTGGCTGTTCGTAGACCTCAAAAAGATGCTCCAGGGAAAGAGATTTGGCTCCAATGAAGAAGTGACTGCCGAAACTAACGCCTATTTTGAAACAAAAAATAAAAATCGTTCTACACAGCTGGCATAGAAAAGTTAGGAAAGCATTGGAATGAATGTATCGCTCTTGAAGGAGACTATGTTGATGAATAAAGAAGAATTTTGGCAAACAAATGTTGTTTTAGTAGTTAGTCCCGGGCCTTATTGATCGATGTGTTATATTGTCAAATTTGTAAAGTGAACGAAGAGGGTGACAATTGAAACAAAAAAAATCATGGAGCCTCTCCCGTCCCCCTGTTCAGAACGCTCGTAACTTTTCGGACTTCCAAGTAAAGGGTAACCCAGTATGTACATGCAGTTGGCATATAAAATTGGAGAGCAGACATCCGAACATATTGGGAAGATTGCTGTTGGAGATCAGGGTCCACTTAGAACTGTTAAGCCATTGATTATGAGGAATTTCCTTTGTGTACCAAAGGGTGCATACATTATAAACATAAATTAAATATAACTAAAAAAAAATGTTTAATTAAGATCAGTTTAAGTTGAGTTTTTAGTATTTAAAATGTACTCACTGGAAATGTAATGATCTGTTCTCCACAGCACTTGACAGGGTACAGTGCCCGGTTATAGTATATTGTAAACAGCTGAGTAGAACCCATCGGGAACATCATCTTGTCCAAGTCATAGCCCAGGAAGGCTGTGTATCCATATTTATCCCTTGTGTCTACAGGTTCAATATTCATACTTCTTAAATGTTTACCTAAGAATAGGAAAATAATGTTTAAATAACGTGAAAATGAAAAATAATCTACAGATATAATCATATATATTATATATTAAGAACAAGAGATATAAGAAAAAAATTGAGAGATGTAATTTAAAGTTGTAACTTTACTTCAGAAAATTGCTGCCGAAGTTGACAGAACATATCTAGTGAAACATATACAGTCAAATCTCATCCTAATGAATACCGAAATAACAAAATTTTCAGTATTACAAATTATTATCATAGTCCCAAGCAAAATTACTTAACAACAGTATTAAATGAATCTTGTTTTAACAAATAAAAATTCTAGTATAGCGAAAATATGGTTTAAGCGGTCTTCATCGAAGTCCACTGGTCGTCCGGAACGCTCCATGTCTTTCAGGTCGAATTTAACGTCTTTGAAACGCAAAAACCATCGACGAGCTGTCCTTTCATTCATAGGATCTTCACCGTACACTTCGCAAATATCGCGAGTAGCTTTGGCAGCTTTATTCCCTCGATTGAACGCGAACAGAAGGAGATATCAAAAATGCTCACTTTCGTCTACTTGACATTCCATTTTGAAGGCTTGTAATCAAATAAAATAATATATGTAACGTAAAAGCAAACACAATATCTTGTAGAGCAAAAAAATTTCTTTCGAATGACGTATAACATTTACCATTTTGTTTTACTTTTGGTGCTCATTTTTTAATTGGAAAAAAACGGACACAACTTATGTTAACACCTAATACTTTTTATGTTTCCAATTGTATATGTAAAGATATTGTTTTTATGCATTGCGATTAATCAACAAAAATATACTAATATGCGAATAAAAATATGTTGTTTCTAGTTTTGTTTTCATAGTTGTTTCCATATAAGTTCATTATAACGAGATTTGACTGTATATATACACATAACATCATGCCATTTCTCTGTTGGGGTAGGCACAGGACAGAGCGCCAGACTTTCCTATCTCAACACATCTTTAATCTCTTCCAGATCCATACACATTCTCATACAACTTATATGATTACTCTGGCTTTCTACGTTTCCTTCTTTCAGAATATCATTCACTTGATCCAACCACACTTTCCTTGTCTTCCTCTCACTCGTCTTCTACTTATATTTGCACTATATATCTGTTTTGTTAGTCTTTCTTCATTCATTTGTTCCACATGTACTTAACGTACTCTTTTTCATTTTACTTAACACATCAGACTTAAGTTAACATTCATCCCTCATCACTTCATTCCATATTCTTTCATACATTGACACTCCGTGTATTATTTTCAATATGCACATTTTCAACAGCATTTATTTGACTACTTTCAGTCTTTTTCCATGTTCATGTTTCATTCCCATACATCAAAAATGGCACCCAAATACTATTGTGGATTATCATCTTAGCAGATTTTGAAACTGTTCTGTTCAAGTATGTATTTTAGTGCCCAATTCATTTTATTTCCTATCACTACACACCATTCGATATCCCACTTAACTCTTGTCCATCATCTATGAAAATACTACCCAAATAGCAGAATTCCTCAACCTACTCCAATCTTTCATTATTCACCCATATGTCGCATTCACTTTTCCTTTCACACTTTTCTATCACCACTATTACTTTGGATTTCACAACATTAATTCTAAAATCTTTCTCTTCGCATCTCTCATACAAATTACTTATCAAATTATGCAATTTATCTTCACTGTACGCCAACACTACCATTTATATAATCATGCTAATTTTGTATCGGGGTAGGCAGAGAAGATCAAATATTCCTATTAAAGCATACTTCTTTCATCTCATATATGGTGCAACATCCTTCAGTTTCTCCTAGTTTTTCCTATAAGATATTATATCATCCATTTATTCCAACCTATTTTTCTAAGTCTTCCTCTACTCACACGAAAATTTGTTGATTTTATCACCCGTGCATTCAATAGGTCCAAACTAACACAGCGTGTCCTTTTTCATAGTGTGACCATAAAAAAAATCTAGGTACTTTATTTCTTTCTATTATTCATTAACATATAAGGGGCAAATGTCATAGAAAATTCAGCGAAAATTATTTAAATCTCAAACTGAAGTAGGCACGAGAGAAGCATTATTTGCTCTTCAAGTTCTAATTTAAAAATACAGAAATACGCAACAAAAATGTATTCCTTTGCTTTAGAGTATGAAAAAGCATTCGACATAGTAAAATTCGAGATATTTATAGAACATTTAAGAAACACAAGCTTAGATAACAAAGATATAAATATATTTAAGAACTTGTATTGGATCCAAAGGGTAATAGTGAAAGTGGAAGGTGGAAGAAACAGAAGAAATATTGATTAAAATGGGAGTATGTCAAGAATACATTGTTTCTTCAATGCTGTTAAACCTATAATAAAGACACTTGAGGTGGTGGAATATAACAACAAGGTCAATGGTCAAATGATCAACAATTTAAAACATGCAGATGACACAGTTTTTAAAGTGATATGCAGATAACTTACATCATCTAAGGCAGATCTACAAATAATAGTGGGTCAAGTAGATTAATTCAGAAATTAGAATTGGGATTAAACATAAATGTTCCCAAAATTTTCTAACATACAAAAAAAAAAAATTATGATGGTGCCAAGATAGGCAAATTTAAGCCCTGGTATAAAAAATACTATTATTCGAGTACGAGTTATTCTGTAACAAGTATGTTAATATTTATTTATACGAGGGTCATCTAGAAAGTAAAGTTACAAGGGCTCCTGAGGCCGGGGGGAAATTTTTTGTTTCGAAGTTGGCGCACCTGGCGTATAGGGGGATCCTAACGGTCAGTTTGTATGGTCCCGCGTGTTTGTCAGCCATTTTGTTCAGTCACAGTAAATTCTTCCGATGGAGGTCGTCGCGCGCTCCCGCCACAAAACGTCCGTGCGAGATCCGCACGGTCATCCATTTTTTGACTTTGCAGAGCAATACCGCCGCGAATATCCATCGGAAGCTCGTGGAAGTTTATGGTAGTGATGTGATGAATCGACAACATGTCACGAAGTGGGTTAGGTTGTTCAGAGAAGGCCGTACTAATACTCACAACGAGGCAAGGCAGTGATTTCTGACGAACTTGTGCAAAAAATTGAAGAACAAGTGTGAAATGACCGCCGTGTGACGCTTGACGACCTTCACGAAGAATTTCCTGACATTTCTCGAAGTCTCCTTGGTGATATCGTGTCGGAAAAACTTGGTTACAAGAAGTTGTGTGCGAGATAGGTGCCCAGAATGCTCACACCGGAGCACCGTCAAAATCGCGTAAACGCAACGCGTGAATTTTTGGATCGTTTTGCACAGGAGGAAGAAGCTTTTCTGGACTCTATCATGACGGGGGATGAGACGTGCGTATGTCACTACACCCCAACAATTTTCCAACGATCAGGAGGTCGAGGAAGCTGTGAAGAATTGGCTGAAAGAGCTGGCGGTGGAGGTCTATGAAACTGGCATACAAAAGCTGGTGCCCCGATTACAGAAATGTTTCGATCTTGACGGCGATTACGTTGAAAAAAAGTTTAATATATTTGTGAAGTATCCTGTGAATTTCAATTAAATACAAGCATTTTTTGATTCTATGACCCTCATACATGACAAGAAATAATATAAATACATAATTTATGAAAAAAACAACAGGTAATAAAGTGGACATATAATTTATAGGGATCTGGGTTTGTTGCGTTTCATTTGACCTAATGCCTGTATGTTACTGAGGATATGTAACGTGGAAAAATAAGTTGATGTTTTTTTCCTATTGTTGATTTTACAATACCTGGTTGCAACTTTCATCAACTAGATAAACAGTGAGACTCAATTCCATATAAGTATCGCGCGAGCGAAACCCCGCATACTTCTTCATTCTAAATAGACCAAATCCCACAATGTCCCTGCACATAAGCAACAGAAAAACACCACACTCAAGAGTTCACCAATCCTTTGCTACAAATCACTTCTCCTACAAGACAAGTACTCAAACTCCTGTGGCCATAACAACCAACCTTCGATCCAACTGCCTAATTTTTTTGCCCCTTTTTGCCTTTATTGAATTCGGCACACCATTGTTTGTAATGGGATCCAAATAGACATATTGTCTTTGGTCAGATGTTCTAGCTCTAGCGAAGGTAAACATTTGATCAGTTGCCATGCGTGTCATATATTGAATAAAAACCTTGGTTTGCGATGGACAGAACAACGGAAGTTGGATTCTGAAATATCATCAAGGATTCAAAAAACCAGAATAGAAGATGCTCGTACCAACTTCAACAAAATGGAAAATGAACTTTGCAATAAAACTTTAAGCAGTGTTACATCTGGGCCCTTCTCCTGTATGGTTGGGACGGGTTGATCATGGCTAATAAATATAGAAAATGGACAGGTGTCCAATGTTTGAAGGAGCTGTTTTGTCTTGCCAGAAATAAGGAGCTAACTTTCAACCTTCATTAGTTGGAGAAGATAAATAAATAAATGAGGGCATTTCCGACTAATTTACAACAGTGAACTAAATTAATTTTTTTAAAACTTACCAAGGTATAGATCTTCCTGTTTCCAATATTTTCCCCCAGTCATACAAGTCGATGTGTTTGGGAACTTGTCCACAAAACGTTGCAATGCACCGTAACTTAGCACAAATCCCGAAGAAGCTATGTTGTAATCCACATTCCAAAAGTTGATGGCATGGCCCAAATAGTGACCCAGTTTAGGATCCAAAGGAGCCACTAAATATCTCAGATTCTCAGCTATTACGAACATATCATCTTTCACGAAAAGTGCCCACTGTGTCTGTGGATAATCTTCCAATATTTTCCTTATAACATCACAAAGGAGATGGAAAGAGGATGTTGCGTTAGATTTATTAGATAGTTTAGATCGAGTGTTTGCATTTTTGGAGTAATAAATAATGTTGTTACATGATCTCGACCATGTTTCATTGATTGCGCGAGCATTTTTTGCATTTGAAGTATATACAACACAAACAACATTGACTTTTTTATATAACCATTCCGATTCCATTTCTCCTTCAATATTGGCGTACCGAAGTTCATCATCATTGAGTAAATATTTGTCTACATTCATACTATTAAACCATTTGTTATAGTCGCTTAAAGGCATCACAACTTTCTCATTAGTGGGTTTTGAATATTCCACTGGTGTGGAAAACATAGTTTCATCAATTTTGTATAATATACTAAATATAAACATCCCGAAGAAAAAACTGAAGAAAAATGTTAGGATCATATGAAATTCAGGAGCCATCGTGTATTAACGAAAATTAATAAGTTTATTATTAAATATATTTAGTTAACGAAACAATTGAAGTATAACCTTTAATATATAATAAATAAAGTTAAAAGTTGTCCAATCACTTCAATCAACTCATAGTAGAACATTGTCAAGTTAACAGTTCAAGTACGAGAATAAATTAAAACGAAACTGAAATAACACCGTTTCAAAGGTAACAATAAAATCATTAACGCATATTACGATCATCTATTATGATATCAAGTTTATAAACAACTGAACTGTGAAAATTAGGTAGTCAAAAAAGTTTGTCAACTTTCGAATGATATTACTTTGACATCTAAAAATAAACTGTCAGAGACAATACAAATCCACTATCTCTCAATCAGAGTTTCGTTACAAACAGTGATAATTTGAAATATATATTCCTGTGCAATCTAAAGTGCGCTTGATGAGAGTTTGCTCTCTGAACGTCGTTATATAAATTGTTATGATGTGCCCATAGGCGTCACCTGTCTACCAATCACCCGTAATGAAATTCGCCGATTCCAGTCGCGAGCCCCTCGCCGTCCTCCCCGGACCAGCTTTGCCACTGCCTAGAGCCACCTTGCCTCCCGCCCGGACCAGCATTGCCGCTGCCTGACAACGGCCTACTGTATCGCTTCTACATTCAAATTAACAAGTCGCATTGAGCCCCTTGAATATACTCCTCCAGTCACAGTAGTAGTACCATAAAGACATTTCTATTACTGGGAGGTGGTATCAGTCATTTTATGATTAATAAATTTGCACCTTAAAGAAAATCACTAAACAATTGGGCTTCAGTTCAATTGCTTAGTGGTTTGCTTAAACTGGAGCAAGTAACCAAATCTTAAATATGGATATAAAAGGTCATCATTAAAATCTACTCAATACGGCAACAACTCCCAAAAATAAACTAGTGGAAAATAGTTGTTAAAATCTTCGAACATAACAAATTCAAAACTTAAGGTCCCATGCTTACAATTTTTTAGTCAAGTGACACAATAAATTAATCAAACTAAAAACATGCGACCATCTAAGTATCTTTAATAGTATATCATATATGCACCTATTAAACAAAATGGACTTCGAACGCTGAAAAACAGTCGATTTCCGATACGTAACTGTGTCAAAAATTATGATTATTTGTACTATTGAAAAATATTTTTCCTTAGATTTAAGTTGTTCTCAGTAATTGAAACGAAATAAACATGTTATGATAAAGCTTACGTAAAAATAAATAGTAAAAAAAATAAAAGGTTATTCTGCGATTGTGAACTTATGACTGCGTGGTATGGGCAAGCTATGAATACTATTGATGGGATATGGTAATGAATGTAAATTAATACTTGCTGTAATTATATGCTTTTATGCCGAAAGTATAGCACGTACTTTGACTAAATGTTTTAATATTTCAAATGAGATATACAAGGATGCGTTATATCCCCTTGATTGTTCAATATACTAGTACATAGATTCATGTATGAAATAACTAGCGAGGCCAATGGGTGAATATAACGGATGAATGTGTGGATTGTTGTATCCTGATTAAGGATGAATTAGTCTGATAAATAAATTGTATTTGAGATGTTAAAAGAAATATATGAGAATAAATGCTATGAAATCTAAGGTCATAGTGATAGAAACGTGTGAAAGGAAAAGTTAATGTGATATATAGGTAAGTAATGGAAGATTAGAGCAAGTTGAAGAATTCTGCTATTTCGATAGTATTTTCTCAGATGATGGAAGAGTTACGAAGAATATCAAAAGGCGTGTAGCGATATGAAACAAAGTCAATGCGGCACTAAAACATATATACAGAAACTGGGCAGCATTAAAATTCTAAGATGGTCTATGTCTACAACAATGTTCTTGTAATAACTTGGATGTTTATAAGTGAAACGTGGACGTAGAAAAATATTGAAAAGAGAAGAATAAATGCTGTAGAAATACGTGCGCTTAAAGAATATATGGGGAGACAATGTATAAAAGAATATGAACTTAAGGCTGAGTAAGAAGTATTGAGTGTTGAGTAAAATGAAGAACGCTCTAATGAAGAACCCTGAAATTGTTTGAGCGAGTGAAACGAATGAATAATGAAATACAAACAAAATACATGTTAAGTGCAAATGTGAGTGAAGTTGGATCAAGCGAAAAATATTTTCATAGAAGGAAAAATATGAAATAAGAAAAATCGCATGAGCTGTATGAATGCGGGCGATGCGACATGTGTGTGTCGAGATACGAGAATCAAATGATCTGTCCTCTCTGTCTACCCTAGCAGTTATATAATAGTTATGAAGATTTTTTAAATTTTAAAATTATTTTTTTCTACAGATTTAAAAAAATCAAAACTGATCTTAAAAAGGGATACACTTTTTTAGAAATGTTTAGATTCACTGGTGATTTTATTTTTGTGTTGCTATTTAAAAAAATGCACCTACTTATAATTATCAAATTTTTGTGTGAACCAAGTACCATGTCTCAACTCTTGTATAAAAAAATAATCATTTCTAGGGTATAAGTACTATTTTCTTTGATAAATCTATGACTTTTTGTTGAAGTGCATATCTTTGATAAAAAAAACGTACATTTTTCATTTTAGTGACTTGAAGTCAACCGCGGTTTTTCATATATTTAAAAGTTTGTAGAAAAAAGTAATTTTTTTAATCGATTATCAACCATATTGCTATAAGTATTCAATAAATTAAAAAGTCAGTTGGAGTAAACGGAATATAAAGTCATTAAAATTAAGCATTTAGGGATTAATATTAAAAATGGAAGAACATATTTTCCCAGAAAAACAGATAGGAAGACCTAAAAGAAAAGTGAAGGTTATTTTTTTTTCCTTATTAAAATCAATGGATTTAAGTATAATTGGATATGATGAAAATATTTACAAATTATGTAAGCTCATAAATATTGATTTGATCAATATAAATTACATTTTTTATAAGAGGAAACGTTTTGAAATATATTTTAAAACAAGTGAAATATAATTTTTATTTCTTGAGAAATTATAAACTAAAATAACAATGTGACAAAATGACTGATCCACCATTTTTATTGTTAACTGTAATAGATAATAAAAACTTTTGTCTCTATACCAAAGATTGAATTTTAGATCAGTTTTGGTTCTACTTGATATTTTAAACAGTAAAAAGATGTTGCAATTAAAATTTTACTCGAGAAAATAAACATTAACCAAAAGTTAAGATTAATTTGTTAAATATTATGCAATAATAATATGATTGTTGCAATAAAAAAAATATTCATCTTAAAATGACAATAAACATACTTTTATCAACTTAAAACTAATCGGGAAATAGACTACATATACGAGTATATACGAGTATAATAGAATATTGGAATACACAAATAGCCAAAATCTCGTAAATAATAATTTACTTTAAATAAATTTGTGGTATGTATAGCCTGGTTTTTATAAATATCATAATAAGGCACTCTTGAAATACATATACACATACCATCACACCATTTCCCTGTCGGGGTAGGCAGAGAGGACAGAGTGCTAGACTTTCCTATCTCAACACTTGACTCAATTATTATCTTGGTATCTCAAAATGTGAACTGCTAATTGATCTAGATGATCGTAAAAATTACAACAGGGCAAAAGGACAAGATTTACTAATAAAGCTTCTATTGCCAGAGTGAAATTGGATAGTTCAATAGCTTTGATACACCCACAGGGAGCCAATACGCCCCCTCATGCAATGTAAAAAATAAAATGTATTTATTCTCACGGGGGTATGAGAACCATCATTGTTGACAATTGGGCATGTAGGCAGGCTTTAAGAATCATGCAAGGGCTCATCACTTGCAAGGGGGGAAGATAAACAAATAATATTATAAAAACTTTCCATCAAGAATATATGTTCGATGCAATAGTTTGGGAAAGAAAAGAGCTTTGTATTAATTTTAGTTTTGTTACAGAAACTAAATTTACCTAAAAAATCGAATAGACTTGCTACTCGCATCCTTGACAGATATAAGGATTTAAAAAAAATACATCAAATGAAAAAGTTTACAGCAAAAAAACAAACTGAAAAGATCTTTTCAGAGGTAAGTATAAAATAATAAATATCAATTGATACTTTTATTTCAGAAAAAGAATCAATAGTAAACTTTCTGGGTGGTATTTTCTTTTCATATACAGGAAGTATAATTTGCAATATAATCAGTTATACATCCATCGACAGTTCTTTATATTTGAGAAAGACGGTCTGTTCTCTCCGTAGATGTCTACTGTATGTGTACTAATTTATTACACTTTAGGAAGGCAGCACTAGACTTGGGTTTCCCAACCTTTTTTCGACCAATATACTTTTTGAACATCTTTGGATAAGTCAAAGCTTCCCTGGTTTAACATTAGATATTTTTAGTACTTGCAATTTGGAAAAGGTGAAAAAAAAATGCATTCAATAAAATCAAAGTTGTTTTGTTAAAACAGTTAATTGTGTTTGTTATAAAATTATAACAAAAATCGTTATAAAATCTGGAATTTACGTAAAAATTATCATCATATTTATATGAGTCATGTCCTTAATTTATTTATACTTGGATGCAGTTTTATAATAAAAACTCTCAAATTTCCATGACTCTCAATGTCTAACGGATTTTTTTTTGGTAAGCATCTAACTTACCATACTTAATCCTGTTTTAACAAGGCACAAATTACGGGAAAAGCTACACATAAAAGCAGTTGTGGAACAAATTGACGTTTATAAGTGAGCTATTTCGCTTGAGGAAAGTTGATATCTAAATGAGGCTTTATAAATTGTCCTTTAATCAATATTATTGTTATTTTATTATTATTACTTGACAACCTCTGTGGCCTAGTTGGTAAAACACTTGTCTCCTAATCCGGAGGGTGCAGATTTGATTCCTATTGGCACCAAGATTATTTAAAAAAAAAGGATTTCAATCTGGTTTTCACTTGAGGCCTCTTTAACATATTTCTGGTTAGTTGGAAGATAGTGGCACATAATAAACCCGTCAGGTTGTACTGTATACAACAAAAGTAAAATACAATACAAAACAATACTTGTCTAGACAAATTAAATTTGGCAAGGATTTCTTAAATGACAAACTATCATAAAAAAGTAATTTAAAAAAATATTTAACCTTCACCTGAATTACTCAATTTTTTTATATAAATAAATCGAAACTAGAAAGTAATATTTTTATCTCTATTCTCCTCAAAATTCGCACATTAATAAATGCAAAGTAATATTTTCAGAAAACAAAAATAAAAAATGATTTAATGTTGTGGAACTGTCTAATTATTGAACACATAGATGGATTAAAAACTATCGAATACTCAGAAGCAATCACTATTTTAAACAAATTAAATAAAATAAGAAAACACTGTGAATCGGACGTTGAATATTTTCAGGTAATAATTTGATGAATTAATAAGAAAATGCGTAGTTAGGTTCTAAAGTTTCTAGCCTGAACAAGTTGGAGCATGTATAGTATGGACAGATACCACGACAGCCACGTCAATAGCATGGTCAAGCGATATTACAGTTGTATGGATAGATACCACGACAGCCACGTCAACAGCATGGTCGAGCGATATTAAAGTTGTATGAACAGATACCACGACAGCCACGTCAACAGCATGGTCGAGCGATATTACAGTTGTATGGATAGATACCACGACAGCCACGTCAACAGCATGGTCGAGCGATATTACAGTTGTATAGACGCATACCACGATAGCCACGTCAACAGCATGGTCGGGCGATATTACAGTTGGATAGACGGATACCACGATAGCCACATCAACAGCATGGTCGGGCGATATTACAGTTGGATAGACGGATACCACGATAGCCACATCAACAGCATGGTCGGGCTATATTACAGTTGAAATTTGATACCTACACCCTCAATAGTATGTAAACAAGAGTGGATAGAAAATGTGTTGTTTTTTTACATTCTAAAATGTTAAAAATTGAATATCGTGAGATTATCAAGTTTCTTTCATAAGAAGGGAAAAGCCTGATAGAAATTAAACAATGTTTAGATACTATGTTCAAATAAAGCATAATGAAATAAACATACAGTGCAAATGTGAGTGGAAAGTATGGTAGAGGAAGACTAAGGAAAGTTTATTTTGAAAGAAATATAAAAAGTCAGAAAATTGTAGGAGTTGTATGAGAATATAGAAGAGGTGTAATATGTGTTGTGATAGAAAAGTATGACACTCTCTTCTTTCTATCAACTATGACAGGGGATGATGTGATGGTACATTTTATTTAACCAGACTTTATGAAATTGTCTTCGTTACATTTGCAAAGAAAATCATTGTCTTTATACAACAATATATGTGATATTTATAATTTCACTAATGAGTAAATGGACAACTTAAATAGTCCTCAACTATTATAAAGTATAGCACTAGTACATTGTTTTTGAATCTATGAAAGGCAGCTCATAAACATGCAAAGTAAATTCAGGTGGATTGAGGTCTTCACTTTGAGCGTCATAGAATGGTGTATATTTACACAAAACTTTTTATATTTTTTCAATAAATATATGGAAAATCTTTTTTATCAACATTTATCGAAAGTCTTTTATCTCTTCACATTTAAATGCTTGATTTTGGAGATCAAGTGTACCCTGTTTGAGAATGGAAAGTTAAAATAAGATGTTATATGGCTTTTAATTTTATTTTAGGTTTGGGAAAAATTGCAAAGAAAATCATTGTCTTTATACAACAATATATGTGATATTTATAATTTCACTAATGAGTAAATGGACAACTTAAATAGTCCTCAACTATTATAAAGTATAGCACTAGTACATTGTTTTTGAATCTATGAAAGGCAGCTCATAAACATGCAAAGTAAATTCAGGTGGATTGAGGTCTTCACTTTGAGCGTCATAGAATGGTGTATATTTACACAAAACTTTTTATATTTTTTCAATAAATATATGGAAAATCTTTTTTATCAACATTTATCGAAAGTCTTTTATCTCTTCACATTTAAATGCTTGATTTTGGAGATCAAGTGTACCCTGTTTGAGAATGGAAAGTTAAAATAAGATGTTATATGGCTTTTAATTTTATTTTAGGTTTGGGAAAAATTGAAATACCAATTGAATTCAATAGCTTATGAGCAAGAATCATCCACTGATTCTGATATACAGATTGAAGGGCATCAAACAACATTTGCAAATATCAATGAAATCAATCTTCCATCAGATCAGCTGAAGAGTATCAATAGTCTGGGAGGAAAACAGCAAACTGAAGAATTAGAGGAAGAACATTCTGAGTCACTTATAGATTTAAACAACATGACAGCTGCTTTGTATATTGGTAATAACGATGAATATGAAAAAATGTCTATCGTAAATGAAGACCAAAATTCAAATGTATTTCAAAGTAAAAGTCTAAGAAATAATACAGTTAATGGTTTGGAAATTGTTACACCTCCAAAACAAGACAAACGAACTTTAAGCTTTGAAGATACTCGTATGTTTGAAAAAAATATTAGCAATCCAAAAGAACTTGAAAATTTTCAAATTGGCAATAATAAAGCGGGTGGTACACTACCAGTAAAAATTAAAAAAGGTATTTTAAAAAAATATAAGCCTAATATCAAAAATGTTGATAAGAATTACCAAATTATTCAGAATGAAGGAAATGAAATTCGAAAATCCCGTAAAAGAAAATCAATTTCATTTGCTTGTACAGATATTATTCCTGATTCTCAAAATGTTGTGATAAATAATCATTTTTCAAAAATATTGAAATACAGCAACAATAATAAATCAAAAAGAAATATAAAATATAAGAATGACAAGAATATGAATAAAGGAAAACAATCGGAAAACATCGATGAATGTCTTAAAAAATCAGAAATATCATTAAAGAAAAGAAGAAATAATATGAAAGATATAAGTCAACAAAAAAGTGATTCTGTCAAGATAAAAAAACTTGTAGGATATGCTAAAACTACCAGTGTAGAAATTCAATGCGACCTTTTGAGTATAACAGAAGATATTGATAAATACAGTTACAATCAAAATACTATTGCCAACACCGATAATAATATTCGAGATGAAACTGAAGACCTTGACATTGCAGCAATCGACAACTTGACAAAAACTCCTTGCCCTGAAGAAACAATAAAAAATTTCACGAACATGCATATCTCTAATATACCTTCCAATATGAATATTTCTTATGAGTCTTCCAATGCTTTAGATTCAGAAATATTTACTTTTAATTCATTATCCAATCCATCACAAGACAACACCTTAAATGATTTTTCCATTACTCCAATTTCCACAGCTTTGAACGACTCTTTCAATGTTCTGATTTCTTCAGCTCCATTGAAACTATTGAATGCACCTTTTGATGCATCAATTTCACATATAACCACTTTGAATGCATCTTCAAATATTTCAATTGATCAAGTAGCTGCTTTGAATGTTCCTCACAATTCTCCAATTTCTCGAATGACCACCTTGAATGTACCTTCTGATGCTCTAAATTCCCAAATAACTGTCTTGAATACTCCAATTTCACAAACAAGTATTTTTGAGAGTCAAACAACAGATTTTTCAAGTCAACATATTGAAGATGTGGATAATGTTTCTAATGAGAAAGGGGAAGAAACTTACCACAATAATGATACCAAACAAATGTATCATTGGTTGAAAAATATAAAGGGTTTTGTTAAAACTACTAAAAAGGTAGATGAGGAAGCAGTAGCAGCAGACTCCAATTCATTTTGGTCACAATCCACATATAATCTGAAAGACTGGAAAAATGATTTTGACTGGTAAATAAAAAATACTTCACAATTATTTGCCATTGATAATTTTTATTATATTTTTCATAAAAAAAGAACAAGAGTCTTATTTTATTTTAATGTTTTTCAAAATATTCTTAATTATTTCGCAAAACTATTTTCACTATCCAAATATAACATTTTTAAACTTTTCAAATGTGTATATTTATCTTGATGAGATATAACTCTTCTTTGAAATTAGAATTCTTCTATCCATTTAGAGCGATCCTCGAGACATTCTGTTACTCTAAAACTTTATAGCAGCGCCCATACTTACTAGTAGAGCTTATCCATACTTACTAGTCAATTCAACAATACCTACCACCACCAGCTACCTCCTGACTATATGTCTATGGAACTGTAGTATGTATCTTACGTGTGGTTTATAAAGTTAGAAATAACACATTGTCCTCTAGAAAATAATCCTCTGTTTCCCATTCTATTTCTTTTAAAATTAATGCGTGTTCACATGAACAAGTCGCACATGCACTGGTCAAGATATGTGTAAGACAAGTTCAAACTGATAAGTTGCATGTCTTGGTATACATCGAATATAACTAGTGCTTCACTGTGATCTTTACGTCATTACCTAAACAACAAAACAGTTGCCCTTCATATACATACTCTGTAACAAATTCAAACTGTTTAACTACCCTGTTATTGATGGAAAATAGTAGATATCCTTACTCAATAAGGCTTATCGTCTTTGTGCAAGTATGACATTTTTGCAACCATGTGTACATCTATCAACAAGATATTATGTTTTCGCAGGGAGATTGCGAAGTCTCAATTTTGTTTTTTATCTTTTGGAGGGGTATTAATTCCCATTTATTGTATTAATTACATTTCTAGGCAATTAGGATAAAATATTTTAAGAATAAGAATATTATACGTGGGTCGTCCAGAAAGTAAAGAACGTTTTGGCATAACTAAATAAAAACGAGAGATATCAACACAAAACTTTATTTACAAAGTCACAGTACCTTACTCTATTTTTCAATGTAGTCGCCATAGCTGTCAAGGCACTTATTGTAACGTGGAACCAATTTTTTAATTGCGATATTATAATCTAAAATTTGAGCCAGGATGTCACTTCTTGTTTGAGGTCTTCGTTTGCGAATTGTTTTCCACCTGAAAATTGCTTTAGTTTCGGGAATAAGTGAAAATCACTTGTTACCAAGTCAGGGCTGTAAGGATGTCCAAAAATTTCCCACTTAAGACGTTGAAGTTCTCGCCGTGTTCGTGCTGATGCATGAGGGCGCGCATTGTCATGAATCAAAACCACCTTTCCCGACAACATTCCACGTCTCTTGTTTTGGATGGAGCGTCTAAGTCATTGAACAGTTTCACAATAGGCCTCTGAGTTTATTATGTGTCCTCTTGGCATAAACTCCACGTGGGTCAAACCCTTTCGCTCCCAAAAAACTGTTGCCATCACTTTTCTGGTGTTGAGATTCGGTTTTTCTTTTCCGAGCACACATTTTTTTTGTAGCCAAGGTGCTCTGTCACTATTTCATGTAGAAGCGATCGTGAAATTTGTGGGAAAGATTCATGTACTGTGCTTAAAGTTGCCTATAAATTTCGATAGGCCAAACATTTTGTGCATTCAGAAAACGAATGACACTACGCACTTCACATTTGGCGGGATTTTTGATGGGCGCAGCCATTTTGAAAGGTTACAGAACAAAGACGTACGACCGTTCAGCAACAAAACTCGGCTCGCACTGAAGCGGGGGAAGGATCTAACTGGCGCGCATACGATCTCGGTGGTGGGGGATCGGTGCAGGGCGTGGTGCGCAATAGTTCTTTACTTTCTGGACGAGCCTAGTATATATTTTTTTATTAAGAATGAGAATAATATCTTATTTTCCTATATTGATTATGATCAAATAGGCATTTGGTTACTTCGACTACATACTTTTCAATCCAAAATAGACAATTTCCTTTTATGTTCTTATATAAACTACATTACATATTTTATCTTGAATATTTTATCAGTAATATAGAAACAGCCTCAAAGATCAGAAGGGATGTCATGATATGGTTGTGGAGAAAATTTTTTTGGAATTGCTTACTGACATGATTAAAATACTTTACTTTTAATACTAAGAAATATTAATATTACAGCGGTTTCGCAGTAAAATATACTTTCAAAAGTGCTGTGTTTTTTAATTTAGAAAAGGCAACATACAAGCACCCCTAAATTTAGGTGTTGTAATGATCTATTCGGTATGACGCTGGTCTTCAACCCAAGGATTTGGATTCATGATAACATAAGGAATCCAATCTACTTAAGAGTCTGTTGATAGACAATGTCAAACTGTGAGTGCTCTACAGTGGTTCGATACTTGACTGAATTAATGTAGTTGATGCAATGTTGTCTCCTGGACAAAGAATAACTTATGTTTATTGTATTTTTATGTGTAAATTGCAACCAGTAATCATTTAAATACTGGTTGATAGTGTTTTAACGGTGGTTTCAAATCCCGAGTTAGAGCAACCCTTGATGAGAACCTATTCATCAAAGGGTATTACATAAATTGTGCTTTTATTGTTATTATAATTGATTTTATGTTTAATATTGTTTAATGAATTAAAAACCTTGAAAGGAACTAAGGTATATGTACTAATTGTAAGTTTTCTTTTAAGAATAAATATGACCAAATTCATAACTATCCTTATACCCCCCCCCCCCCCCCCCATACTAGATGGAAAAAATGCTTGTGTCATTCGAGGGGAGTAGTACAGTGTGAGGTTTCATTTGAACACTTCTGAATTTGTTGATTTTCTTGTAAACTGTATGTTAAATTTTTGTTAAACTTCTCAAATTGATAATGTAGTAATGAATAGTAAGTACATAGACATTCGTATTGATAATTGAGTGTTAATTGTACAGTAACGATACAAAAAACATACTTGACAAAAGTGGAAAACTGAAAATCAAATTTAGAAAAAAACTCTCGCCAATACAGATATAAGAATTATTGAATGAATTGGTAAACTAGATTTGAGTATATCTTAATAATCTTTGCCAAGCCAAAAAAAAATGAAAACATATCACATTCTCATTTTGAATGACTGCAAATAATTTCATCACCATAAACAATGAAACGGCGATATGTTATAATGTAACGAGACAATAGAGAGATAAAAAACTAACGATCAACTTACATTTTGAGCATGTCCTTCTGAAAAATGTTTGGTTAACACACTATTTTTAATAGTGGTTAATTTAAAACATTGAAAATAAATGTTTTTTTTTTTAATTTTTTGAGCACACTTTACTGTTAAAGCTTCGATTCATTTATAAAGTGTTCAATATGAAATAGATAAATAAAATGAGTTTGTGATTTACAATTGTTTTATTGAAGGTAAATGTATGGAGTAAGAATTACATCAATAACTTACGTTAAGCCACACATCAATTGAATTTATGGATACAAAAACTACTAACATTTCAATAAATTCAATCTTAAAATTAACATAAAAAATATGGCATGAACTTTAATAATCAAATTTGCACATATCTTGGAATAATATTCAATCTAATTAACATAATATATTATAAAGTATTTCAAAATATAATACACACAATTTTAAATAGTATTAAACATATAAATAATACAATTAATAATAGGCCATTAGAAACGCACGGCCGTTTTACATATATATTATTTTTTAGATCTTAAAAACTTGAAAGATAGAAATATCAAAATTTATAATTAAGAGCCATGGAAAATACTTGATTCATAGTCTAATCAACATACCCTACAAAAGTTAATTCAATTCCTAAAAATAGTTTCACATAATATGTAAAAATGTGCACCTCAAAAAATGAACTGTTGATTTGATTAGCTCATAAATATCATTAAATTTCTTAAAACAAACAGATAAAGTTAATGTATATGAAAACCGATTGTGAGAAACCTTTTTTGTTAAGAAAAGATAAATTAAATACAGTTATACCCTGAAGTTACATCACTTTCAGTTCTAGAGAGGTGCTATAACTTGAAAATGTTCATAAGCAGAGTCCCGATTACTATTAGGCATGCCTGGGGGCGCCAAGCCAAAGGGGGTGCACAAAGATTCATAAATAGGTTATAAAAATATGTACAGGAACGATTTAGATTAATGTTTATGGTTTATTGATAAGTTCATTTCAGTTAATATTTAAAATTTAATGATAACTACGACTGTTCAATGCTACAGCTTGGCAAACTAATATTAAATGAAAAAATTGACTGTTTATTCAAATATTTATTTAATTTTTGCAAACCATTAAAAAATTGTTCTGGGGTAAATAGTCTTTCATTATTGAAATGATTAAAACATATTTGAGACCCACGTTAAAACAAAACAGACTAAATGCATTTCCCATATTATCGATGGAACATTTTTTTATTAGGAATTTGGAAATAAAACGATGCTTGGGGACGCAAGTTGCAAACTGCCTAGAGACGCCATCAATACAAATAAGGCCCTGTCAATAAGTGCTACAGCTGTGTTGAAGAAGTTGCTTTTACAACTGAAATAAAAACCTTATAGTTTGAAAAGTGATTTCTTGCTGTAATACTATCTGTTTTTAGTCAGACATAGAAATGTGTCATTTATGTGTATATTGTACATGTGATTAAATTGAATTGATGATAGGGATATAATCAGTGCATATAGTGCTGAGTTTTTCCTATACTTGTCATATGTCTGATGGCACAATTAACAATAGTAAGATAGCAACACTTCTTTTGCTAGCATCATGTCACATAAAAGCCTTGATCCTGAAACAAGTGCTGAAACTTCAGATCAAGTGGCAGTTAAAATTTATTTGCAAATAGAAAGTGCCTTAAGCCACATATGCCTGTATCTAGCAATAACAAGCTTTGAAAGTTTAATTAAAATATTTTTCAATTTCAGTCTGTATGATTTCAAATGTATTTATACTTCTAAAAGATGCAATACTGATAGTACTACAGTACTTGAAGTCTCTCGACCTTTACAGCCTTAATCTATAATTTAGGGTTATTGAGATTTGACTTTTCATCATATTTTGCATTATCAGTTCAGTGCATTGGCAGCTGATCAAATTCTCCTTAAAACACGTAGATAAGTGCTTCTATGTCTTATAATAGGATCATTACAAATATTCCTGAAAGTTTTAAAACCTTTATGACAACAATATATCAATATAGATGCATAGAAGCCCATCATCATCAGTCATTTTATAAATTTACTGTAATACAGCATAACCCTAAAATTATAACTGCCATACTATTTTTTTTATGTGGCCCTATTTAATTTTTTATATTTGGTACAGTTCGAACCCATTTATACAATGTTTTTTTTCTTTCTCAATTAACATTAAAATTGTCATTATTTATTGTTGGTATTGTATGTTATTTTATTTCCCCGAAATCAAATAACTATACAGTTTTTTTGTCTTCTATAATTAAGTTTAAAATAATTTCGAAATTTACAAATTTTTCAAAAGCAATATTTTGATGTATATTTAATTCACCGTTAACACCTTAAAGACGGGTCCCGCGCTAGCGCGGAAATTTTTATTGTACCGCTAGGACGGGTCCTGCGTTTGCGCGGGTTTGTATACAGTCGAACTGAACACCATCTCTTGGAAAAAAAAAGCAACATATTTATTCGTTTAGTTTATTTAGGTATGCTTCAAACTTTAGAGTCAATTCCTGCAACATTTGAACTCCATTTCTAAGGTTTTTACGACTTTGAAATTTGACCTGATTTCGCTTTTTTTCAAATCATGTTTTGCATTTGTGCGATTTTTATTTTCGAATTGATTTTTTTGGAAAGGATTTATTTTTCATCTACATCTTTCGGTTAAATTTGAAAATAATTTCAATGTGGTCGAAGTTTTTTCAATATTCAGAGTTGATCGACATTTTATAATAATAACTTTTTATAATTTTATAATAATAAAAAAACTTTTAATTTGTAAATAAAAATAGTTACGTGGATTCTTTAATCGCAAGAGCAATTTTTTATCGCATAGTACATTCTCATTGACAGCTACTGTCAAATTTTAGCCGAATCGGACGCGTTGTTTTGTTTTGACCGCGTGTGGAAGCGAGATGTGTCCGCGGATGAGAAAAATGGAAAAAGAGCAATATCGGTCGGTGATTCGATTCTTGTTTTTGAAAGGGAAATCGCGCAGCGAAATCAAAGAGCGCTTGGATGCTGTGTACGGTGACTCTTCTCCTTCGATGGCGACCGTCAAAAATTGGTTTAACGAGTTTCAACGTGGTCGCACGTCGGTTTTTGATGAGCCACGCCCAGGTGCCCCGGAAACGGATACCACGGAGGATAACGTGACAAAAATCCACGATCTCGTATTGGCAGACCGCCGATTGAAGGTGCGCGAGATAGCTGAGACAGTAGGCATCTCAAAAGACCACGTGGGTCATATCCTGCATGAAGTATTGGGCATGAGAAAGCTGTCGGCGCGATGGGTGCCGCGTTTGCTCACTCCGGACAACAAGCGCAACCGTGAGACCACTTCAGAGCAGTGTTTGACGATGTTTAAGCGCAATCCGAAGGATTTTCTGCGTCGTTTCGTGACCGTCGACAAAACATGGATACACTGGTACACACCCGAGACCAAGGAACAGTCGAAACAGTGGACTTCACCCGGCGAACGTGCTCCGAAGAAGGCGAAGACTGTCCTATCGGCCGGAAAGGTGATGGCCACCGTTTTCTGGGATTCAAAAGGTGTGATCTACATCGACTTCCTGGAGAAGGGCAAAAACGTCACAGGGCTCTACTATGCCGAATTATTGGGCCGATTCGACGCCGAATTGCAGAAAAAACGGCCCCATTTGACGAAGAAAAAAGTGCTCTTCCATCATGACAACGCACCGCCTCACACCTCCGCCGTCGCCACTGCCAAATTGGTAGAATTAGGCTACGAACTGCTGCCCCATCCACCGTATTCTCCGGATTTGGTTAACACCGTATTTTCCAAATTTTTTGTTATTCTTTTGTAGGCTAAGTACTTATCGGACCACCCTCGTATTTAAGCGTAATTATACATAAAAATTTCGTTTTTATTTCACCAGAACTTCAAATGCATCCTATTGTGCACTATTTGAAAATTTCATTAAAATCGATTCACCAATAAAATATTTTCGACGATTTTAATAAATTTTGGTAAACATGCGTTTTTGCACGAAAATTGCCCGTCCTAGGCAAATATCTATTGAAATTATCGCCCGGCCGTAAGGTGTTAATGTAACATTTTCAACAATTAATGCAAGTATAATACATTTGTATTTGCTTTAGAGCTAGATAAATAACTCTGTTATTCCACTAATTACTCGTACATTAATCTCCGTAATTTTATAATATTTCTACTTCTTATCTCGAGGTTCTCTTTTTCTCAAAATAGGAGATAGAATCACGTATCAGGGACATACATACATATACATCATCATGCCATGTCCCTTGCTAAGGGGGCAGATAGAACAGATCGCCAAAATTTTCCATTCAAGCACACAACTTTCGTCTCTTGCACATTCATACATCTCGTCATGCAAAATATTCTATTATTCCTACTTCTCACTTTACCGTCTTTCAAAATCTGATCCATTTAGTCCAGCCACGTTTTCCTCAGTCAACCATACCTTGCATTTCTGATTTGTATACTCGCTTAGTCATTCTTTCGTCATTCGTCTTATCCACATGTCCAAACCATCTTAAAACTCCTTTCTTCATCTTACTTCATCTAGTATCTCCATTTCACTTTAATACAAAAAGGTACACTATTATGTATGTTATTGTCATTTTTACTACTGTCGATAATGTGCAGTTGTTGTATATTACATGAAGTGCTCCATTTACCTTGTTCCCTATCGCTGCCCTTCTTTCAAAGTCCCTTTCAGCTCGTCCATCACATGTTAACATACTACCCAAATAACAGAACTTATTGGACTGTATCAGGGAGATTCATGTATTAGTGGAATAACAAAGTGATTTATTATCAAATATTCAATAAAAAATGCTACAAAGTTAAAGCCAAAACCTTTGATAAATCCTTGTATTTTGTTTGAAATATTATTATCCTCCTTTTTTGGCGATCCCCGAAAAACCTAATTTAGGAGTTTTGCTGTATTAAAGTCTAATTTTACTATAGAAATACCAACTGGAATTATTAAATATGCAATTATTAACTGTAGAGAAAGAGAAATAATAACAAATTATTTAAAAAAAATGTTTTTATAAAGTGGATTCAAAATCCTCACTCATGCATTTATTCTAAATATTTAAACTAATAAGATATAATATTTTAAAGACTTAATTGAGTACTAGTAATATTGATATTCAACAATAATAACCTTTCAGAATTGGGTTTATCTTTGGTTTAACCATTTTTGAGACTTCTTCATAGGAACCACAGCCCACCTACTTAGCAACTAGTTAAAGTTGTGAAATCATATTAAAGAAAGTGTTAAGCAAAACTAATAACATTGTTATACATAAGAATCTGACTCATGATCGAGTATGATTGTCAGACACCTGCGCATGTATTGGTTTGTTGTGTGCAATCTGTTGCACTTCAACAAGCACATATTTGTGACAGATCAAACTCAAAGTTCTGATCGCAAAAAGATTCAACTTTGAAACTTTTGACCGACAGGTTTGATATTCTGCAATCTTTTCAGTAGGCATAGCTTTTTATGTCGCTTAATAGTACTAGAATAATTTGTGATAATCAGAATATAAGCTACAAAAAACATAAATTCAGACGCAAAATAGTCTAAGAGTAAAACCATTCTAGAAGCGAATCCGCCTTGAAAAAAAACTGGAGCACCCGCTTGCTTAGACTACAACCGGCAAAAAAAAAGAAAGAAATAGCAATTATAATCAACTATAAAAAAAAATAACGAAAATGATTTATTAAATTTATTACAAATATGAGGAAAAAATATTTAATATTTTACAATTTATAAGATCATAATCATGTACATACTAATAAAAATTACACATTTGTTATGAATAATATATTTTTGACCTTTAATGAGGCAAAGTGAAAAAATATATAGGTATTGGATGAAAATTATCATATGAAAAGGGCACTCAACTTAAGTAAGTTTCCCAAAGAATCCAACTTGGATGAGCTGCTTTTAGCAGCCTAAACAATGTCCTATAGTTCAAAACTCTTTCTCAATACCTAAGGATATGAAATAGGTTACACATAAAATACCAGTTACACAGCACACTATATAGTCAGTAATGCCCGGTATTTACCTGTCCGACAGAGTTCCTAATAGAGAAATCAGAGCCAAAACTAAGATTTGCTGAGTGAATTACTAAAAACAAGTGGCAATGTACAGATCATATTGTCAGAAGATAAGATGGTAAATGGATTTTTAAGATTCTTCTGTAGAAACCATGAACCAGGGAGGCAGGCAGTAAGGCAAACATGACAACCTGAGCTGTTGGCATAAACCAGGTACAAAGTAAATGCCAATGGTTGTTTATGAAAAAAGAGACACATATTCAGCAGTGAGTGGACACAAGTTTAAGTAATGAAGGGCAAAAATGTACTAAAAGCAAGTTGTGTGATTGAAAATAACAAACATTAATTAAATAGTAGTACCAAATGTTAACTAAATTGAAATTATATTTCTTTAGTAAAATTTAAAGGAAAAAATCTGCTTTCAAAAAAGGAAAAATTGATTATCTGGAAAACTATAATAATAAATAAATTAAATATATACCTATGAATAAAGGAATAATTATATTGACATTGTTTTATAAAAACACGAGTAAATATAGAATATTTATAAATATATTTTAATTTGACTCAAAACTCAATGGCAATTTTTTTCTAAACAGCCTTTATTGAATATTCTGCAACAAAAATGGTTTTTATAAAGTGTAACCAAGCAGGCAGACCAAGGTTCCTGTTACAAATTGTGTAACCTTTTCTATATTACAAGAGATAAAATATATACAGTTGGTCTTCCATATCCGTGGGTTTCGCATTCATGGATTCAACCAACCACGGATTGAAAATATTTTAAGGTAAACAGAGAACGAATTTATATTTTCTCTTTTAATACTAATATTTTTTATATATACTTGTACTTATAATATTCTGTGTTTTATTCTGACAAACTAAAGCAATCTATAAGTGTTGAATGAATAAAAATGTTACCTTGTTGTTGAAGTGTACTATGTAGTGAGGTTTATGATGGTTATGTCTGTACTGAACACTTTTTTAGTGTTCAGTACAAACGTAACCATAGTTCCCTAGACAATACAGAATATATTAAAAGTTCGTTAGTTCGAGCGATAATCCCTTATTTGAATTTTTTGTCATCTTCTATGTATTGAAATCAACTTTTCTTAATAAATTCTACTGATAATAAAAAAAACACGTATTTCGTACTGTTTTTGGCCTAAAATGTATGAATTCCGATAATTCGAAATTTTCCCTGCAAATCACGGATCCACATAGTAACCGGCCCTGGCGGCAGAACTAGAGATGGGATGATCAATATATTATGCGCTGACGAGTGATTAAAATTTCGGGGCTCCCCTATACCCAAAGATTCAATTTCTAAATATCTCAAGATTTTTATCGTTAGTATGAGAAAGCCCACCAATAAAATAAAGAAATGATGTAATCAAAATATTATTTCAGCATTTTTTGCGTATCTATTATTTATAACCTTTTTAAAAATTTGCAAATTTTCTTTCTTATGAAATTTCAATTCTGAGATGAAATTTAAGTAGCGAGAATTTTGATTATTATTCTTTTCATATAAATTAATACTTTTCATATAATTTCACAACTGGGAAAATTTATTTGTTAAAAAACTTTGAATTGTAGTTCATAATATCGTAATCAAGTGCGCAAATAAATAAAAACCAGTGACATATTTATATTACACTTGCAAACATAAACAACGTTATTTGCGTTATTTGCGTAAAAAGTGACCATGTCAAAATGAAGTGACAATTATAGTGTTTTTTTTAAATTCAGAAGCATTGGCTGCCCATAAAAAACCAATTTTTATTTAAGTAACAAAAAATGGCTGCCTATAATCTCAGCAGTTGGGAGTGTCACGCAAATTCAAATTGATCTTATAGTGATTGTTTAATTTGTGATTTGAATTTTTTGCGAAATTTGATTTAGATTTTTCCTGCAACAACTATTTACGTTGTATTAGGCATTATGAATAATCTCCCACGGATACTGATGGACGACTGTATAGTAATTCATAACCCAGTTAATTTATCATAAAAATATTGTGTATATATATATATATATATATAAATTAATCTAATTGCACTGGCCCAATTAAATACCATAATTATTTTTATTACCTCCTGTGTGTAAGAAACCCTTAGGATTCCCGGTCTATGATGAATGGACAGAATGAATGATCTGAAGGTAAAGCCTACTATCGCCAATGGAGTTGAGTTATGTGTTTAGAATAGAATTCTACAGGAGAGATTTATAAATTCATACAAGACTTGGATATGAAATTCAATACATTGACAGCAAGACTAATGCATCTATCCTGATGACAATGCTTAAGATACAGCAATGGAAACAGTTTGGAAAGGTTTCTGGAGGTATGTAACGAGGTGCAAAAAGAAGATCTCCAATTAGTTGAATCAACTAAGTATGGGATACAATAGAACTTTCCTTAACCACTTCTCTCCTAACTGTGTAAAAGTGTCAAGATGGATAGAAAGGAACCGTCAAGGGATATCATAATTCACAGTACATTGGTATCTCGGGTTACGAACGCCTCTAGTCACGAACAAATCGGCTTAAGAACACAATTTCCGAACAAATTTTGACTCGACCTGCGTACAATGCCTTGCCTCACGAATTAGTTGTAACGGCGCATTACGCAATTACGCATTAGTTGTTCTTAGGTACGCGCGTTACGAACATTGTTTGTCGTTGCGTTCGTTGTTCTTGATACAATTTTTTTTTGCTTTTTATATTTATATAATATACAGTATATATAAAATATATTTTGCATTAAATTAACCCTCATTATGGCGGCTCCCAAGAAAAAATGTTTCGGTTTGCGAACATTTCGGCTCGCGAACGGAATCAAAGAACGAATTAAGTTCGTAACCCGAGGTACCACTGTAATTAGTAACATGGCCAAGAAGAATGATATATTAGTCTCGAAATGAAAGTTATTACCTCGATATTTTTTAAGAAATTACATTTTTGTTTGTTTTTATTGGTTAAACAAATGATAACAAATTTAAAATATCTTTGAAAGTAGATGGAGCTACTCATATATACTTATCAAGATAATTTTGAGTGAATCTTTGAAACATCAACTAAATAAATCAATTACTCAAAAATGGACTTATTGCAGATATCAACATTTTGAACTAAATAACTCATTTACTTTTTTGTCCTTCCTGTCAAAATTTTAGATTTGGATACACACAGGAGGTATTAAAGAAATATTTTACATGTAATAAGGAACATAATTTACATTTATTATTTAATAAATCCACATACATATCATCATGTAGAAATAACAAAAGTAAACACTAATTTACAATGAATATATATTGTTTATAAAGGGAAAACATGTCATACTTTCAAACATTTTTATGGTTAATTTCCATTATTACACAGCCATGTGAATTAAGTATAAAACAAAATGTGATACTTGATCAAAAACTTTATGAAATGTATTGTATTATCATATATTTTATAGAATTTTTCAAATCTTATTAAATCATATTTTGAATTTGATTTGCATGTTTTATGAAAAAATACCATAATATGCAGCAAGCTCAATTCGGAGAATATAAAAGCAATGACAATCTTAACCATACAAATTATATTTGTGGTAAAATTATTATTTTAATAATGAAAATATTATGAGCAAAGGTCTAATTTCATAGTAAAAATGAGAACTGAGCTTTTGTGTTACCCAAAGTAAAATCAAAAGGTTTCACATATCTTAAAACTTTTTCATCTTTGTCAATAGACACTTTCGATGAAATATGACACACTTCCGATTAAATATGACACACTTACGATGAAACATGACACACTTTCGATGAAATATGACACCAGTCTGATCTAAGCATTGCTCTAATAACAAACCGAAATCATTAGGCTTGAAGAGTCTCAAGATAGGACATAAAAACACGTGCCGCGGAGATCAATGTAATTAGTGGAAAAACATAATTTATTATCAAATATTTTAATACGAAATTCCACAAAGTTAAAGCCGAAACATTTGATCTTCAAAAATCAGTTGTCATTCATCAACTGACCTCAAATTGTCATATTATATCCACAGAATGGAAGAGTACACAATTTACATTTTAGGTAAACTTGATAACAGTAGAAATCATTTTCATTAAAATATTTACCAAACCAAAACTACATTACAATATAAACTATTTATCAATCATAAAAAGTTTTGTTAAAAGAAAATTACCATACCCAACCCAATTCACAAGAAAACAAACTTTATATGATCAGATATAGACTATCTACCAAAATAACCGATAGTCAAAAAAGATTGAATAATACATAATAGTAAAAAAAAACACACACGCAAAAGAGATAGTACATAAGCTGTGAAACATATATTTCCTTATCGAATTAGAAAGATTGTAAAATATTGCAAAACATGACGCTGGTTTGCAGATTAAGTACTAGATTCCCTTCTTATTCTGATAACTTGAATGAGATATTTCAATAGAAGCTTTCAGAGTATTAAATATCCTTGGAGCTTAACATTTAAATATGAATACAAACAATTTGGCATTTTAATTAATGGCCATTGCATACGTTGGTGCTTATAACTAATGACATGTAGTTTATCACACAAGCTTAATATATAAATCACATTGTGTATCCCTTTACAATTTGTTTAAACAATGATCAATATCATTTTTTAATTTTTCTATACTAAGTTATACATTATGTATTAGATTGCCATCTTCAAAATTCTCGTAGATTAAAAAAAACATTTCTATAGGCCAATACTATTATATCCGTCACATAGTGGTAGAACTTTTGTATTCAACATATGGGTTTTGAATAAAAAAATACGAGTAGCCCATTTTGATTTTTTCAACCAAATTGTAACACATGTCTTGCCACTTTGTGAATAAAGTGAGGATCACCTACCTGTATGTCGAAAATTAGTTTTCATTCGTAATTTGTTTTTTTTAATACCCTAACAATGACAATATAATATATAATATACAAACATTAGGAATGCTGGTTTGATACCAGTATTTAAATTTGTGAATATTCACATAATGAAGAACATAGAACCAGCCTTACTTAATTTTTAAATACTTAAAAGGCCAACACAAGGCCAATATTATAACAAACAAATGGATTGATGATGCTAAGACAGTAAAATAATTTAAAAGCATCCAAAAATTCAAAGTACATCAATTTAATATTACTTAAAACTATGATAAACATTTTGAAGAATGGAATGGCAATTTTACTATTGAATAATTTTAATGTATAAATTTGGATTATTAATACTCAGATATAGTAGACTCCCGTTAATCCAGACTTGATGTGACTGCAGTCAGTACGGATAAGTTGATCAGAAACTATCTTTAATGAATAATTTTTAATTTAAAGTTAATTAATTGTGATCACCAGAAGTCTAGGTCTATCCATTTCTGGATATAGATTTTTAACAAAGACTTCTTTTTTCTTATATTTTAAAGTTGATTAATGACTAAATTTTTTATTAAATTGGTTTTTACATCAAATTAATTATATATTTATTAAAACTATTAAAAGCTCGAAACTTGTGACATCTCAGTCACATAATAATAGGTATAGAGTACAGTGTAATAAAAGATAGCTGATAAAAGAGACAACACATATCTTGGCTTAAAAATTAGCATCAATGGTTTGAGTCAAGTGCAGAATTGAATCATCTCGTGCGGCTTTTAATAAAATGAGAAGCGTATTCTGCGATGATAATTTAAACTTCGATTTAAACGGTTAGTCAAATGCTACGTTTGGTCAGTGTTATTACATGGAGTGGAATCATGGACCCTCAAAGTTGGTAGTATGAACCGACTGGAAGCATTCAAAATGTGAATGCACCGGAGAATGCTATGAATACCCTGGACGGATATGGTCAGCAACACAAGGGTTCTTCAAAAAGCCAAAGCTGATCGAGAGTTGCTCACTAATATTAAAATCCGAAAGGTGTCCTATTTGGGACATGTACTTAGAGGAGCAAAGTATAAATTACTGCACCTAATCATCCAAGGCAAAATACAGGGTCAAAGAGGTGTTGACAGGAGGCAAATGTTCTGGCTCCGCAATATATGTGATTGGACTGGTATAAGGAGCGTTGGGGATCTTTTTCGGGCTGCCGGGAACAAAGATGCCTACTCTCAGGTGATATTCAACGTTGGGGGACCTGACATGACACTAGGAAGTAGAAGAATGGTTTGAGTGCTGTTTAATTAAGTTGTTCAGGGCTGTAGCCAACCAAATGAAGATTGTTATGAAGGTGGCTAACCTTCGATAGGAAACAGAATCTCAAGAAGAAACTATATTTATTAAAAAAAAAAATATGTATAAAGCATGTGAAAAGCAAACAAAACACTACAAAGTAAAAAAAGTTACAATGAAGAGCTTTATATTTTAATTATGAATATAAAATCTATAAGACTAAGTAAATATCAAGAAATTCCGGATTAACTGAAAGTCTACATCATTAGTATACAGATTAACGGATAAGGTTTTCAGAGTGTTTTATTGTGTTGTTTGGCTTATAATGCAGACATTTTAAAAACTTTGCAGTTTTCATCTTTAGAGTTCGTTCATAGTCAACTTGGTGAAGTTGAAATATCGGCACCATAAGCCAAACCACACGGTAAAACACCCTAAAAAAAACCTTATCCAACTGATATGAAGAACCTCGAAAACCTCAAAACATGTTGGGTTAACGGAGTTCTACTGTTTACGTGAAATATTTTCAGAATTAAAAACTGAACTTTCCCCTGACTTTAAAGAATCCCAGAGAATTCTTATTATGTACGAGTGAAGTGAGACCGACATAGTTAGGTAAAACAATCGGAGCGTGGAGGATCTTACATGGAGGGTCTCTGCCCTCATTTATGGTCTCCACTGCAGCAACAAGTTTCTGTCCAAAATGATCCACGTCATACAAATCTTTAGATGGTCCATCCGGAGTATCTGGAAGTGAAAATAAAAATGTTCAAAATAATTATTATCGAAAAGCACATTTTTGACATAACATATTTACAGACAATAAGACACACACCAGATCACAAGACGCACTCAAACTCTTAATTTTAATTATTATTACCACTTTCTCTCAGCATTCAGTTCATCTTCAGCAGCATTCAGTTCATCTTCATTTGTCTCGGCAATATTAATTGTTTCATTATTATCATTTTTCATATTATTGTCTGAACATTATTGTCACTCTTTTCAAAAATGTAGTCATCTTCAGAGTATAAGAGTTACCATATTGCTTCGAAATTTATCATGGAGCGGTCCGCCAAATTAACAGAAAAGTATAGAGCTATAAATGAAAGAGATAGACCAAGTAGCCTGTCCTTTTAAGGGAGTATTTTACTCACGAGGCGTGAATTTCGGTCATTTTTTCAAACTAAATAAAAAAAAAACAAAGAACATTTTTCCAATACATTTTTTGCAGTTTTTTTATTGATGATATGAGATTGTACAAAAAAAATTTTTTTAATTCAAGATGTTATCAGTTGTTATATCAGTTGTAAAAAAAAAAAGGGGGGGTGAGCTGGTCGACATGATTGGAACCCTTTTGTAAATATGAAATAAAAATCATACACAGTTTCTTGATAAGAAATAATGTCGTTATTGTTGGTACCAAATAGAAAAAAAATAGTAAAATAGTGGATGTCTGAAAAAATTTATTTTACCCTTTTTTTCAAATTTTTAAATTTTTAAAAATTAGTTTTGAATTTTCCAAGGTAGGAATGATATAAAAACATTTACTTAAGTTTCATATCAAATTTGAAGGCAATCAGTTGGATAAAACTTGAGATTTTACGTCGACCAGGTCGAAAAAAAAATGTTTCGAGAAAAACGCGTTTTGAGATTATTGTCCGAGTCTTTCCAGTGCGGCGTAATTGCTGCCTCATTTATAGCTATAACTTCGAAAATATTGACAATTTGAAAAATTTCGTTTGAAAACATATTCTTAAAAGTTTAAACTTTAAGAATATGCACAAAAAAACGATTTTTTTCAAATTTCTAGAGTAGAATACCCTCTTAATGCATGCGTGACACAAGAAGTGAATCTAACATATATTAAAACACATATTTTCTTATCTATGATATTACCCTCTTTACTCTTTTTAATTAGTTAAATGCTGAAAACGCCCACAGACATTCATATAAACTTTTGCTGGGTTCTCGAAACACTCATTACCGTTCGTTTCCGAACTTCTTTAGATAGATTAAAAAAAAAGTAAACCTGGAGTAGTCTAAGGCCGAGGCCACACCAAAGTTATTCGTTAGGTGCTAAGCTAGGTTTTATGTGACTCATATACTAGGTGACTTCATACTTGGCCACACCAAAGTGCTGCGCATAAATTTATTTGACATTTGGGAGCGGTTGAGTCAACAAATGATGTCACTCTCAAAACTAACCAATTTCATTACAACTTACCATCTTTATTTACTTCCTGTGTAACTTCATTCCAAAGCAATTTTATTACAGGTACATTTCTGTTTAATTTGCTTGATGGGTTCCACAAAGGCTCCCTTTTATACATAGCTGTTATTAAAACTTCCGCCATCTTGTAAAATCACGGTGACACAATAAAATTAACTAACACGTCTGTTCGCTAGGAGATTCACTCGGTGACTAATCGTCATGTAGTGTGGCGCGAAGCGTGCAGTGTAGCTATTGCGATAGTATGCGATGCATTGGTTCGCTAGGATATGTCACCTAACTCGCAGCATAGCTCTAAGCACCAAGCGAGGCTCCTACCTGTTGGCCTCGGCCTAATAGTACTGATATGGTTTTTAAGGATGTATGACAATGAATTATACTTTTTCAGTTGTTTTTAAGATTTCTAAATACGGGCAAATTTTATAGCACTGCCACGATTTTAAATGAAATTATTCAGCAATCAATGTGTTAATTCGGGAGAAAGTTACGTAGTGGATTTTAAAGTGAGATGGAATCTTTGTTACTTTGTGGTTTGTCAAAGTCTGTCAAAGTATTAATATAAACATGTTACCTTTATGCCAAAATAGTGGATGTGATGAGAATGTATTCATGGGTACGGTTTTATCGAATGGATTCCATTTCTTCATAAAAGGCAATGGTTGTCCGCGGTTCCACATTGCCCTTACACCTCTCATATTTCTATTACTGAAAATAAAAAAAAATCATATATTATGTGAAGATTACCTCACAATCTGTTTTGAAAAATATGTCTAATCAGAGTAATAGATGGTGAAGATAGCTGGAAAAATTTTCACTAAGGGCAATGTAAGAAATATGATAAACATGAAAGCATGTTAAAGGTCTTTCAAATTGAGTTTTTTTTTTTTAATTCAATTTTTTTTAAATTCTTGAATAAAACATACAATTTGCTTTGATTTCAAAAACTTTTTATTGGTCATTGAAGTATAATGTATGACATTTAAACACAAAAAACAATATCTGCCAAATGTGCACCTCTTGCAGCGCTACAGATGTCCACTCTTTTATCAAAATTTTCGATGATATTTTGGCATCATTGCGGTTCTAACTCACCAATAATGCGATTAATTTCGTCCTTCAGCTCAGGAATTGGTCGGGGGTCATTCTTATAGACCTGACTTTTCACGTAACCCCAGAGAAAATAGTCCAATGGTGTCAGATCACATGATCTTGGTGGTCAATTAACATCATCATTTCCGGAGATTACAATACATAAAATAATTCAACAATTTGAACGCGTTGTTGTATTTACATATATGACTCCATTTTTATAAATGTCATACATTACACTTTTCAAATGTCACAAGACCCAGGCGAGTTCACGACGCCATCCGTGTATTATCCAAGAATTTAAACAACCACTCAATTTGAAAGACCCTATATTACATTACAACATGTGAACATTACAACACAATTAGTTTTAAAAAATATGTCTGATCAAAGTAATAGATGAATTAAGATAGCTGGAGAAATTTTTACTTAGGGAAATGTAAAAAGTATGATAAACAACAGAGCATGTATAATGAGACATATGGATGAGGATAATGTGAGAGTAGTGTGCATGGATAGAAAAGCATGGAAATCTATCCTCTCTGCCTACCCCAAAAGTATTATAGTTTGATGGTATGTATGTATATAATAGATATGTGAATTTATCTTTTTAGCCACTAGAGGCAGGGACTCTTAAAAATGCCTCAGGGTTTTCTAAACTATCCTCATTGGACTTTCCATTCAGCATCATTATTTGGTCATAATCATCTTGATATCTGTCCAAACATCACAGACAGTAGAAGACTTGTTATTCAGACTTTATTTCATACAAATTTATTATGCGGTGTTTATGAGCTGATGTGTCAAATTAAAAAATATGGCAACTCATAAGCGCCAGTGGATTTTAAAAATGTAAATAAAAATACAGCATTCTTGAAGCAACACTTTATTACAAAACAGACCTATATAAGTCATCTATTTATTGTTTTTATTATTAAAGCTAAGCAGAAAATATATGTCTGTTTTGTCTGAAGGGGTCAGACAAAACAGACACATATTTTCTGCCGTCACCGAGTGAAATTTAGTACAGGGGAGAAATATTTCTCAAAACTCTGAAAAGTATTTAAAGTAAATATTAAATCACATGTGTATTAACACTAACACATTGACATGCATAATAAATATATACCCAATGTTAGAAATCATATGATATGGTAGGACACAACATAACATGCATTTGGATGCACAGATATGTACAATTAGATTTTGGAGGCCCTGATCCAGGAGCAATTGTGGATTATCTTTAAAAATCCAAAAAATTATTTTAAAGATTATAAATAGGGCCCCAATGAGATATTAACTAACACACCTACTATCCTCGGAGCATATTCGCACAATTATGTTACTAGATACTGTGCTGGAACAAAATTTAATGTGCCTCTTCCAAGAACCTCTCTAGCACAGAGATAATTTTGTTACATGGTGCCATTTATCTTCAATAAGATCCCGCAGAGAATCATTCAAAATATAATTGACTATGGATGCAAAGACAAGGTGTATGCGATATGCCTTTGGAACCCGACTCTGCAGAAAACACACAATTTAGTGGAAACTTAGAATTATCGCTTAAATCATCACCACTAAGAACTAAAATCAATATAATCCAGAAAAATATCATGATGTTTAACTGCCTGAGAAATGAATTATATCTTAAGCGTGTCATTTTGGCAGATATCTATTGATAGGTGAAAAAAATGCATTTTTAAAGTTAAATACATTCAGTAAGCTAAAAATATATATCATAGTATAGTAGAACCTTGGCTCTCGAATGTCTCTCATCTCGAACAATTCGGTCCTCGAACACATTATTTTAATTCCGTTCTCGAACATAATTCAGTTATCAAACAAACATTTTCGATGACAATGCCATGTTTGTGACTGACTGACTACCTTTCCACTGTTTCTGACTGACTGACTTTGTGACTGACTGACTACCTTTCCAAACACCTTTCCTCCTCTCCACTTGCCTCACTACCTTCCATTTAACTCATTAGCAATCCTCAGTACAGGTCAAGTACAGTTAAATTTTCATTTATTTCATCTATGTATTTATTGTGTTGCCGCACTGTTTATTTTTGGGGGTCTGGAACGGATTAAGTTCGAAAACCGAGATTCCACTGTATTAAATCAATAGGTGGTTAAATACTCGTACACCCTTAGGTGCTTCAGATAGGAGAGGTAAAAATATTTTTGGGCTCTTAAATTCAGAAAGGGTTCGGGTCTGAGTAATGTTTTTTTTTCTAATTTACTCACCAGGTTCAATTGATAAATTAACACATTGTAATCGGGTACTTTTCGCGACAAGTGATGACGCAATGCGGGTACTTTTAGACTTTTTTGCGCCAAAATTAGACTTTCGTAAAAAAACCATATCTCTCAAACTAATTAGTATTTTTTCGAAAAACTTTTTGTATCTTACTAAGAATAGAACTATCTATATCTTTATTATGCAAAATATGGGTTGCTCTATTTTTTACTCACACAAAATTACTACATTCTAGGTAAACATAGAAAAAATACTCTTTCACCATCAAAATTATTTTATTCACATAAAATTACAATATAATTACGAAATTTTGAATAGAACTATCTATATCTTTATAATGCAAAATATGGGTTGCTCTATTTTTTACTCACACAAAATTACTACATTCTAGGTAAACATAGAAAAAAATACTCTTTCACCATCAAAATTATTTTATTCACATAAAATTACAATATAATTACGAAATTTTCAATAGATCTTATAAGAATCTTATAGGATCTTATAAGATCTTATAAGAATCTTATAATAGATAACGCGCAGTTCCCACCCCATTTGGCGACCGTGTTTACAAGTTTCCCGCATACCACCGCTTGGCAAACCAAAACGAGTAAACTCGTCTCCCGCTCTCTACCATAAGACGGGATAGAACGAGTTTTATCGTTTCCCGCACACAATGTGTTAACATTTCATTCCAATATTAAATCTAAAGATTACTTTCAATTAAGGTTAGTGTATTGGTAAAAACTATTATAAAAATATATATAAAACATAGCACAAAGTATGAAATAAATTACAAGGTAAATAATTAAAATAGTTTTACAATATTACAACATAAAAAAATAACGTCAATTATTTATAAATCAACTTACTGGGTAGAAACGAGCACAAAGAAAGCATTAATAAAATTCACAAATATTAATAGTTTATCTGGAATATACAGAGTACTTTTTTGTATCAAGATAAGAAATATATAATCAAATGAAGGTTTTGATGAGAAATGGGTGATTCAGGAAACAAATAAATTTAGCATATTTAAAGCTAGTTTTTTAGAAAACAAGATGAAGGAACAAAAGTGTGCATATAAAAAAGTGAATATTTTACTATTTTATTAAGAATATGGACAAAATTAATACAGTAATCCTTTGTCTACAGTTTCGCTACCTGTGATTTTAGTTACTGGCCGTTTGAAAATATTTAACACTTGCCGTACGGTGATGGATAGCGAGTGATCATGACTTATATTTTATTTAATTTCTCGAAATATACTGCTTGCAGGGTCTTCATACTTTATGTATTCCTCATCGAAACCTCTATGATTTGAATGATGTCATTAGGAAACAAAACATTCATAGTTAATTCAACAGAAATTAATGATTTTAAATCGCGAATTGACGAAATGTCAAACACTCATTCTTTTTTGACAGTTCGTTCCAGGGGTTCGTCACCAGTTTTATAATCCTGATTGTTATTTTTAATTTTTATCTGGTATGTTTTTTCTATTATCATTTTTTATCTGGTATGTTATATTGTACCATTACTCTTTTTATAATAAATGTACATTTTATTTATAATTTCATTTTCAAAAATATAATAATTGAGATGGCGGGAAATATCGACGGCGATGATAGCGATTTGGAATTTAAGGCGACAGGCAATATATCAGAATCAGAAGATTTTGTCGAGGTACAGGATGAAGTATATTCTGATTTGGAGACGAGTGAAGAAGACGAAGAAATATTATTTACATCAAAACATGGATTCGAATGGAGTTCATTACGAGTACCACCTCAATCTTCGAGGCATCGGTCGGGTATCAAATATTCTCATCGAAGATTCTGGACTGAGAAATTCAAGTATAAATGTACATTCCATAAAAGATATGTGTTGTCTGTTTGTAAATGAAGAGGTGGTAAAAGTGATGTTTAAGAAACAAATCGTCATTTAAATCGAATTCATTCAGAAAAGAACCAACCAATATCAAAAGACGAGTTATATGAATTCATTGGAATATTGCTCGCACCTGGCAGAAATCGAACACAAAAGCTATCTTTGAGTGAATTGTGGATAAGTGAAAGTCCCTTTTGCCAGTCATTTTTCACAACAGCTCTGTCTCGAGATAGATTCATCTATATTTACAGTCATATTCGTTTTGATGATAAAGAAACCCGAGAAGAGAGATATCAGGGTTTTTTCAGATAAATTAGAACCAATTAAGTGGATTTCAAAAATGTTTATGGATATGTGCAAAAGCAATTATTCTCCATCTTCGAATATAACTGTAGATGAACGTTTGCCAAACTTTAGAGAGAATTGTTCATTTCGCGTGTACATGAAGTCTAAACTTGGTAAATATGGCATCAAAATCTGGGTTGCTGCCGACTGCGGCGGCATATGACGCATAACAAATTTACAGGCTTATTCTGGTATGATAAATAATCGTAGAGAGATAAATCAAGGTAACTGAGTAGTTATAGAAATGGTTCAACTGCAGTATGGCACGAACAGGAGGATAACCACAGGTATTTTTATTACCTCCATCAAATTAGCCGATAATCTTTTATTAAAAGGTTTAACTCTAACTGGCACGCTTCGAAAAAATAAAAGAGTAATCTCACTTGAATTTATACCGTCTAGAGAGAAAACAATCCATAGTAGCTGAAAATAAAATACTTGTTTCGTGTGTACCACAAAAAATAAAGCAGTATTATTATTATCCACTCAATTCAATGATGCAGAAATTGATTATTCAGAAAAACAAAAGTCACTATAGTAATTATACATCATTATAATAATACGAAAATTGGAGTAGATACGGGAGACTAAATTACTTGAGAGTACTCTTGCTCAAGGTCAACGAGAAGATGGCCTTTCCGTCTTTTTATGGAAATTATAGATATGGCTGCATTGAATGCATACCTCTTATGGATAGACAAATATCCAGAGTGGAAACAAAATAATTAATACCACCGAAAACATTTCAAAAGAGAGTTAAGTTTGGAATTGGCAATGCCCAATATCTTAAAAAGGAAAAATAGCAACAACAAGATGCTTTTAATACAGTTTTAACATATTGTGGCGAGTCAATATCCGAAACATTAGTAAATAATACCCTGTTGGCACCCCGTGAGGTCCTCAAAAGAGGAAGTTGTGGGTTTTATTAAAAACATTCGAGAAAAAAAACCAGGCTATTCTGCAATATTTGTCAAACACGTGCGTGTTTAGTACGTAGAATAGAGTAAAAAAAAAAGTGGTTTCATGCCCCAATGGCGATAACTTTCTCCACAGGATTAAACTTTGATTATATGATATGTTTGTCCTATTTTCAAATTTTCTGTAGTGTTTATATTTTCCAAATTGCATAAATTTTATTGATTTGAATTTCGTGTTTGTTTATATATAATTTTGAATTTCGTGTTTGTTTATACTATATAAATTTCTCGCCCTAAAACCTTGATTTTTGAATTTATATATTCATTTTATATTTTGTTTATATGTTATTTATTGTCTTTATTCGAATTATGGTTTTATTGCCAAAAAAATACACGCTACATTTTATTGTATAATTTTATGAAAAAAAATTAAAAGGCTGGAAATCTCTTATCACGCATGCGCATTCTGAATGTTGCGCAGACCGAACGACGCAGCGTAAAAATAATATTCTTATAGAAATGCCTTTCTGTTTTAGCTCTTATTTTATCATTTCTTACCTTTATTTTATATTATTCGACATTTTATTACATAATAAAATGATGTTTATAGCTAATAACAAAAAATAACCTAGCAGATTTTGCATAATTTTAATTTGAAACATACATGTTTAGTGTACCCTCAGTGTCCAACGCCGTTACTGGCGTAATTTTTTAGCACAGTAAGGGAAGTGTTAAAAGGTTGGAGACCTCTTTTCAGTCATGCGCATTCTGAACGTTGCGCAGACCGAACGACGCAGTGGGAAAATTATATTCGTATAGAAATATCACTTCTCTGTTTCAACTATTATTTTATCATTTCTTACACTTATTTTATATTATTCGACATTTTATTACACAATAAAATGATGTTTATAGCTAATTAAAAAAAAAACTAATAGATTTTGCATAATTTTAATTTAAAACATACATTTTTAGTGTACCCTCAGTAGCCATCACCGTAACTGGCGTAACTTTTTAGCACAGTAAGGGAAGTGTTAATGCAAAAATTTAATGCGTCATTAGGTCAATAGTAGTAATTTATTTTTACCAGGGCACGAGTATATGTCTAAAGGAATGGAGCAAAATTTTATATTCTCTACCTATAAATCCTTCGGTGCACTAATCAGTGATATTAAAAGTATTACCAAGTGATCTGCAAAGTACGAGGGTCATCTAGAAAGTAAGGTTACAAGGGTTTTGAGGCTGGGGATTTTTTTCATTTCGAAGTTGGCGAACCTGGAGTGTAGGGGGGATCCTAACGGTCGGTTTGTTTGGTCCCGCGTGTTTGTCGGCCATTTTGTTTAGTCACAGTAAATTGTTTCGATGGAGGTCGTCACGCGCACCCGCCACAAAACGTTCGTGCGAGATCCGCGCGGTCATCGGTTTTTTGACTTTGCAGAACAATACCACCGCGAATATCTATCGGAAGCTCGTGGAAGTTTATGGTAGTGATGTGATGAGTCGACATGTCATGAAGTGGGTTAGGTTGTTCAGAGAAGGCCGTACTGATACTCACGACGAGGCACGGCAGTGATTTCTGACGAACTTGTGCAAAAAATTGAAGAACAAGTGCGAAATGACCGCCGTGTGACCCTTCATGAAGAATTTCCTGACATTTCTCGAAGTGTCCTTGGTGATATTGTGTCGGAAAAACTTGGTTACAAGAAGTTGTGTGCGAGAAGGGTGCCCAGAATGCTCACACCGGAGCACCGTCAAAATCGTGTGACCGCCGCGCGTGAATTTTTGGATCGTTTTGCACAGGAGGGAGAAGCTTTTCTGGACTCTATCGTGACGGGGGATGAGACGTGGGTGTGTCACTACACCCCAATAATTTTCCAACGATCAGGAGGTCGAGGAAGCTGTGAAGAAGTGGCTGAAAGAGCTGGCGGCGGAGGTCAATGACACTGGCATACAAAAGCTGGTGCCCCGACTACAGAAATGTCTCGATCTCGACGGCGATTACGTTGAAAAATAGTTTAATATATTTGTGAAGTATCCTGTGAATTTCAATTAAATACAAGCATTTTTCGATCCTACATAAATTTTGTAACCTTACTTTCTGGATGACCCTCGTAAGTTTCTAATGACAATTCAAATATGTTCAAATATATTATTTCATGCAAATATTGTATGCAAAGTGTCAATTGTTAAACTAAGTGTAAACATATTATACATAAAATCAATATACACAACAACACTACCAAATTGCAGAAGAGTGGTGAACGATACTAAAATTTATTAAAAAAACATCTAAAGTTTCTTTTCAATGTAACAAAACTTCTTCAACATCCTTTTTTGTGTTATTCTCTATTACATATTTAAAAATTCAAAGTTTATCTCTATTATACATTTAATAATTCAAAGTTTTGTATCACAGTGGAGTCTCAATTATTCATCACTTGATTATTCGACATTCAAGATTATCTGACGATCATTAAAATGTAAAAAATAATACTTTTTTAAAAATAATACTTAAACAAAAAAGTGGAATAAACAGTTTTAATAAAACAAATAAATTACAATGTCTTTAAACCTCCACAATTACGGGAAAACCAAAGTCACTCTACGCAAAACATGCTCTGCTCACTACAACTGTAGGTCGTGTGAAATGTCTTGCATCCATGCCTGCCCCTTACATACAAAAATGTATATTTAGTAGACGCATGTTTTAAAGTATGTTTTCAATTCAATAACTTGTTTTTGAGAGTGCCGGATTATCCGTTATTCTTGGTTATCCGATCTTCCTGCAATCCCGTTTAGGTCGGATAATTAGAGCTATACTTTACTAACAGAAAGATTATAAGTAAAATCTGGTAACTATGATACACTATCACACAGAAAAGGGAAAGACTAGGATAGTTATTTATTATACTAAATCACAACGGTCATGCAATATTTAAAGTTTGTTTGATAAGCGCAGCGAGGTTTTTAAGTAATTTCTGTTAACAAGCATAACGCAGCTAGTTTTCAATGAAACTAATTTATGTCGATAGCATTGGCATTTGGTAAGAAAGTATATGCCCAAAGTTACTGAGAATTTTTTTTAAAAACATTCTCATCAGACAAACTTTAATACATAAATCTAATAAAAATAAAAATGCAGTTGTAAATACATTCTAGGTTAGGGGTGGTTTAAAGGAAATAGCATTAATGCAATCAATAAGGCACAATAATGTGAAGAAGTAACAAGAAGTACCTAGGTTCAAAATTTTTCATATCAATCGGTCCAAACTTATCCTTAGGGTCCGATTGCTTGGCTTGGTTTTTATAATCTGTAGCAGGAGCCGTACTGGACGTGAAGCGATCCAATATACAGTCACGTACCACAGAAGACACTCCGTTTGCTATGCCGTTTATACGACTAATGAACACCAACAAAATTTTATTTAAAATGACTAAATGAAAGATAAGTACAGTGGAACTTCGGTTCTTGAACTTCTCTCATCTCAAACAAGGAGAACTGAATTATTCAAGAACGGAGGTTCTACTGTACATACAATTTACGTTAAGAATAGCTATGGAATAATTATAGAAATATTGATATTAACAAAACTGTGGACATCAACAAAACTGTGGACAAAAACCAGGGTTATTGAGTGGACAAAAAAATTTACAGCAGATTCAGGCTCCAATTATAGTACATTTATTACTAAATTATGTGGCGTAACTACTTAAATGTAAGTTTTTGAAAATAATGTCTACGGGACTCATCATCATAGTATAGATCATTCAGCCAGAAGTCATTTTGTATTAGTGTAACACTCTCTGTATTACACAACTTATGTAGTGGTATTCGTTTTAGAATGCCACACGATTGGTACGCGCAGAGCACACGTTTGTATTGTTGTTAAAATACTCGGTGATTAGAAAAACACTACCATGTCGAAATTAGGAGTGTGATTTTTGTCTAATGTAATGTATAATTCAAAATTTTTCGAAAGCTTAGAATGTACTTTGTTATAACTTGAAGTTTCCTAGAATTTAGTATCACTCCATCCACTATTATTTTAAAACTTATAATCTTACATTCACTTTATTTTTATGTGCAATCTAATTAAAGCTGAGGAACATTTTTACTTTATAATACTTGTATTTACATTTATTTTTAATCTTGAAAAATTCCATTTTTGTTATTTAATGTTTCCTAGAATCTGCCATGTGTAAACAATTAATATATGAAATAAACTTACTTTCATTTTATTTTTATGATTATTACAATTTAAGCTGACAGCATTTTAATTTACAAAACGTATGTGTTCATTTTAATGTTTGAATATAAAGCATTATTTTTATAATAATGCTTTTTCACTTCATTAAAAAAATAAAGTGACAAGTTTTTGTAAACACACTGTTACTCACACTATTGCAAAATGACTTCTGGCGGAACGATCTATACATGCTATTTTTACTAAATGGTACATAGTTCATACTTTCATAAGTCGGAGTCAAATTTACAATAGTGCCTCCCGACTCTGACTGATTCCGACTCCACAAAATACCAACCGACTCCACAGCCCTGACAAAAACATACAATAAGCAAATATATTAAACTCTTGTAAGGAGTTTAAGGGTTAAACTAAATTACCTGAACAGTGACAGTACGTTTGTGTTAATTGATATAAAAAAAATTATTTTCATTTAAATAGAGGGCCTGACAGAGAAATGGGTGATTTTGAAGTAATTGTTTTTGCTGTTAATACGGTGATGGGGGAAATAACTGTGTGCGTATCCTGTCATCCATGCTAGGCCATTTAGTTGCCATGGAGTGTAGGATAATGTATTATTTTAAAAAGAATGAAAATTTAGAGACTAACATGTGAATTTTGCTGAAATTTTAGTTAAGCGCATCATGATTCTATCCTATGCAATTAAAACATGGGAGCATCAAATTTCGAAGCAACTAGTTTGGCACTCAAGGAAAAGTCTCCAAGTTGAAGAAGAACCACATCTACACCACAAACATTTAGCCGACCCGCCTGTAGCAAATATTTGTTATGCAATTTATAATGTATATTGTATTGGTCCATGCACGACCTATGGCGGAGATGCAGTGTCTTCACATGAATGGAAGTCACTTATGTAATGTCATCTTTAAAACGCTAATGCCAAACTATGTTACAATATTTGAGATCTAATACAAGAAAATTTGTTAATAAATATTCAAAAGTAATAACTGTCTTTATAATTACATATTTCTCTACTGGACCCTGTATATTATTAATTTCTCTAAAATAATAATAGATTTTCAATGAGTAAATTGAATATGCACATAAATAAGTAATGATATTAATGCTCACCAAGAGACAATGCCTACTTTTGTGTTTCCTCAACTGGCAAACGGTTTGTCTACTAGTGTTTTATATCAGAATAAAATTATAAAATAACTTTAAAAGACTTTTGAATGAGTTCCCCTGTATCTTAGTTGATAAAACACTTATCTAATGTTCACGGGTTTGATTCTCAATAACCCATAAATAAGATTATAGCCAGGTTTTCACAATTTTAACAGCTAAGAAAATTCTTTTAACTTTTTTCCGGTTGGTAAGAAGAAATATCCACAAAGCAAAAAATCCACCTGGTCATATAATACAGTGCTCCGCAACCGGTGTGCCGTGGCACACTGGTGTGCCGTGAGCCGGATACAGGTGTGCCGCGGTCAAATTCAATGTATTTGACATTTTACAATTTTTCATTATGTATAATATTTAATACACAATGACAAATTATTTTTCATAATATTGTCTATTTTTTAAAATGTGGTATAGAATAATTATTATAACTAAATCATTTTTCAATGGTCCCCCAGCGCCTGGTGCCAACTGTTGAAAACTGCGTAGTGTGCTTTGTACACACCATGGCATAGACAAAGAAAAATGACCCTTATGCGCGTCGCTGAAGACTTACAGCTGAAGAATTTACAGATTTAAATAATGACATGACTTGAAAACTTCACTTCTCCGAAGTTCCATTAGATGTTTTCTGGATTTACGTTAAAAAAGAATATCCACGCATTTCCGACAAAGCAATCTTAACACTACTCCCATTTTCGACGACATATTTATGTGAGCAAAGTTTTTCAACTCTTGTATTAATTAAAAATGATAAGCGGTCATGCTTAAAAGGTCTTGACCGAGAACTTCGGGTTGCGCTGTCAAAAATCGAGCCGAATATAAAACTTTTGTGTTCATTGAAACAAGCGCAGGTATCACATTAATTAATTATTATTTTATAATAATTATTAAGATTGCGTAAAAATAAATATGTTATAGTTTTATGTATGTATACTTTTCAAATAAAAAACAAAAATTTATTGTAAAATTTGTGTATCAATTTAATACCTATATATTTTAGCTTTTGGTGTGCCGCGGAATTCTAGGAAGAATTTTGGTGTGTCGTAGGTGAGAAAAGGTTGCGGAGCACTGATATAATATACTAAGTCAGTGTTGTCCAACCTTTTCACACCTGGGGACCGGTCAAAATAAGATAAATATTTCCCGGACCTCTAATTCAGAAATAAAAACAATTATTTATATAGTACAGTACCCGGCGGTAAGTAATAACTGCGGCTTTGTAGAGCGTCGTCTCTGTCTTTCATATATGTGTTCCTTGTCATGTCGTGCTTTGTCAGTCGTTATCAAGCGTTCTAATCTCTTTCTTAAGCCCAATTTGTATTACTTACCGCCTGGTAATGTGCATATTTTGTTTATTAGTTTTTAAATCTTGTACATATTACAAAACAGACATATGTACATATTACAAAACAGACATATGTACATATTACAAAAACAAAAAAAATATTATTTCTAGGTAGAAAAACCTTGAAACAAACACTCTGATCCTCCTGCATGTCGCAAATAATATTGTATAATAGTTTAAAAATATAAATGTATAATTACATAAAAAATTTTTTTTTAATTAATTTATTTTAATTTTTAAAGAGAGATTTTGGAAATTCTGAAAAATTTTAGTATAGGCATTTTAAAATAACCGACTACTACTATATTTGCGAACCGGCAGAAAATTTCAGCAGACCGGCGGATAGGGAACACTGTACTAAGTAACTAACTGAACACTCTTCTTTCTATCATTAACAAGTGTATGCCACAAAATGTCCATCCAGTTTAGTCCACAACCTAGCGCTCCGTGTCCATCTACATTAGGCGACGACTGGATCTCATTGTAAAACCTGTCGATGGTTTCTGATTCATTGAATTCCTGACATAGGCCAACATCGCAACTCTTGGCCACTTGTCAGGTAGTATTCTCCTCACAGGTGTAATACAATACAGTACAATGTTTCAAAGTGATTTATTTACCAAATACAATATTAGAATTAACATCTAATTTGAAAATAAAAAAGTATGGAAAAAAATTATCTGCCACAAATGGGTATATTGATGATGGTGAATTTTTTTAAATGATATTCATATAAACAATACAATAAATTAAGGTTAAAATAGTGAAACTTACGGAACAAGAGATGAAGGTGGATATTTCAAATCTCCGATTGCTACTGTATCAATTTCTTCCAAATACACCTTACGAAAATCTAGCTGTTTCAATGCAATGAAATCATACTTCACAGTGATCAGTACTCGGTCAGTCAGTATCACGAGGCGCTCCTTTTCATTGTCCCACAAGCTGATTCTAATAACAAACAAATGAATGTAATATTTTAAGAATACGAAAACATTGTATGGTTAAATAATTCATCAAACAATTTTTATATTTTAAGATAATAGATTGAATCACGAAGAATTTTAATAATAATAAAACCTTGTAGGATAAAAAAAATTATCTCAAAATAAACTCTTAACTTATATCAAATTTTGTGTGAAAAGAAACATACTTAGTTATACAGTAAAAGTCCGTTAATTAGAACAACAATAATTCGTATTATTCACTATTTTCTAGGTCCAGAAATTGACTTTTCATATATTGTACTGTTAATTAGAAAAAACTGTATATTTCGTAATGTTTTTTGCCCAAAAGTATTTATGAATTCTGATTATTCTAAATTTTCCACACAAATCACGGATCCGTGTAGTAGTCGACCCTGGCAACGGGACATCCGGTAAAATTTCTGAGGCTTTCTGAGGTAAATATGAGGATGCCTTCCGAGAACCGCTAAGATTCACGTGCAAAGACTGATAAAATCAGGAAACTGTGTAAAAAGGATAGAATAGAAATATAATTTCAGCATTTTTTGTGAAACTGTTATTTCTAACCTTTCTATAAATTAGGAAATTTTCTTTATTACAAAATTTAAAATCTGAGTTGAAATTCAAGCAGCACGATTTTTGATGTTTAACGTCAATATCAAACAGTTCTTTGTTGACATTCGCAAGAATTACTTTGTTTATCTTCAGTAAAAAGGCATTTATAAATCTCAAAATTAGTTATGTTACCTTATTCATCTTTTGAAGTTTTTTCTCTTTGAAATCATATATTTTCATTCTTAAATATTTGTGTTTCATAATAAAAAATTATGATGTATTATGTACTTGGGCTTAATAAAAAAACTACTATAATCCTTAAATGACACTTGTTTAAGATTTCTACAAGTCTTTGACCATAAGCAAGAAAATAAAATTGCCAGATGATGTGGAAAATAAAACAATACAAAAAGTAAAATTGGCTAAAAAATACGGTATCCCAAAATACGGTATCCCAAAATCGTCATTACCTTCTTTCATGTTAAGGGTTAGCAATGGTGGTCAGTTGAGTGATAATAAAAAGTTGTCAATATTGAATGCCTGTCGGGCAATTACAACATCCTGGGTCAAGGGAACATTCACAACGATAACAAACTGTTTTTGTAAGAGCAAAATAATTCTTGAACCAGAAGAGCGATCGGCACAACAAAGGAGATAGTGGAGTTTTTTTATCTTTTCGTGGGGTCAGTGTCCTTTAACGAGTGGCTTTACATTTGATGATGAGCTCATTGTGTCTGGCTTCAATTACGATGTAACCAATGAAACAATTGCCGATAATGGTGATGAAGATATTTCGGAAGTGTAGGAAGACAACCATCCAGAAATGATGTTTTACGTTATATGAGAGAGGTATAAAAATACTTGTTTAGTAAACCTGACATACTGTAGAATGTGTAGACCACATTGCAGTCAAGCACTCGCCCAAACAAAAATAATCTAAAATAAGTGACCATAGGTATAGTTTTGAGAGTTCTTTTCATATTATTACATATTTTCTAGTCTTTTTTAATTTACCTTTAATAATTTTACAATTATGATATAATTATAATATCGTAATTACCGTATTAGCCTGACTATAAGGCGAGGTTTTTATTTAAAAAGGCAACACGTAAATAGGGGGGGTCGCCTTATATTCGAGTTTTATTTTTCATAATATTATAATGGTGAGGGTTTTTTCTCCAAAAAGCAGATAAAAAAATAGGGACGCCTTATACTCAGGGTCGCCCCCTATAGTCGGGCCAATACGGTAAGTGAGTGACCAAATAAAAATCAGTTACATCATCATATTTATATGACACGCACAAATATAAACAAGTGACAATGTCAGAATCAAATGTGTTTTTTTTTATACGAACACGTTAGTTGCACATAAAAAATATTACGTATTTTTTAAATTTATTTTACCATTAAATATGTTTATACAACATATCTCAATATTGCGGAAATATGTCAAACAAAACTTTACTTGATTTATTAGGTGTTAACATAAGTTATGTCCGTTTTTTTCCAATTTAAAAATGAGCACCAAAAGTAAAACAAAATGGTAAAGGTTATACGTCATTCGAAAGAAAATTTTCTGCTCTACAAGATATCGTGTTTGCTTTTACGTTACATATATTATTTTATTTGATTACAAACCTTCAAAATGGAATGTTAAGTAGACGAAAGTGAACATTTTCGACACCTCCTTCTGTTCGCGTTCAATCGAGGGAATAAAGCTGCTCGCGATATTTGCGAAGTGTACGGTGAAGATGCTATGAATTAACCCTTTCCGGTCCACAAAAAAAAAAATGTTCCATCAGGTCCACAAAAGATTTACAGAATTACAGGGTAAAACAATACATCCAGGTTGTTTTTAATAAAACTATATTTATGTTCACAAGGTTGTTTTTAATAAAACTATATTTATGTTCACAAGAAAATTTTTGGAAGAGATTTTTACATGGCAATAAACTCGCCAGGTTAAAAAAAAATTTAAAAAAAAAAAAAAAAATTAAAAAAAATTAAAAAAATGTCGAATGACATTCGACATAGGACCGGAAAGGGTTAAAAGACACCTCGTCGATGGTTTTTGCGTTTCAAAGATGGTAATTTCGACCTGAAAGACATGGAGCGTTCCGGACGACCGGTGGACTTCGATGAGGACCGCTTAAACCATATTATTCATGAAGATCCCCTTCAAACATTTTCATCACCATTTTCAAACCATTTTTCATCACCAGTAATGATGCGGTAAAGGAACCTTTGCTTGTGGCCATGCGTAGCTCGATGACGCGCGAGCAAACCAGCAGAAATTGTCGAACGTTGATTTTTGTTGTTTTCGCTCAAAATGTGTGGAACCCAAGTGCCGAACTTCTGGACTTTTCCCATTGATTTAAGATGGCGGTATACAGTCATGTGACTACAATTCATCTCCTCAGCCAATCCTTTGGTGGTTTGAAGGGGATCTTCATGAATAATATGGTAAACTTCTATATTTATTGTTGATAAAAAACAATATCAAATAAAAAAAATGTTTTTCTGGTAATTTCAGAAAAACATTTTGACATAATATGAAAATATTTTCCTAACATCCCGTTGAAAGCAGCAACAATAAACATTTGCTATCTTTGAAGCCATATTAACATGGCACTAACTCTATAAATACTTCTAGGCTAGTGAATGATATTTGTGAAAATCTCTTAATATTAAAAAATGTACAACTGATTTTAGTTCTAAATTTTGTAATGTTTTGAAAAGTACAGCAGAGCACTGATTATCCGTGAGTTGAATTACCCATAGTCCTCTGCAGTACCAATTTTTTTTAGTAACCCAAATATTAAAAAAAAATTATAGTGATGCATCATTACTGATGATGAAAAATGGTTTGAAAATGGTGATGAAAAATGTTTGAAGGGGATCTTCATGAATAATATGGTTTAAGCGGTCCTCATCGAAGTCCACCTGGTTCGTCCGGAACACTCCATATCTTTCAGGTTGAAATTATTGTCTTTGAAACGCAAAAACCATCGACAAGATGTCCTTTAATTCATAGCATCTTCACCGTACACTTATCAAATATCGCGAGCAGCTTTGGCAGCTTTATTCCCTCGCTTGAACGCGAATAGAAGGAGGTGTCGAAAATGCTCACTTTTGTCTACTTGACATTCCATTTTGAAGGCTTGTAATCAAATAAAATAATATATGTAATGTAAAAGCAAACACAATATCTTGTATAGCAGAAAATTTTCTTTCGAATGACGTATAACCTTTACCATTTTGTTTAACTTTTGGTGCTCATTTTTAAATTGGAAAAAAACGGACACAACTTATGTTAACACCCAATATATTATTTTTACAGTACAAAATATTACTTCATTATACAGCTGTTTGAAACTGTCGCGCAAAGTCTAAACAAAAATTATCGATCGTGCAATTCGAAATTCGGTTTTATCCCTTGGATTTCGAATTAACGGAATTTTACTCTATTATACAAATCAACTTTCTTCCTTCCGTAGTTGCAGTCCTAAGACTGGTTTGCAGCAATTTGAACTCTTCTCCTCCATTCCCCCCTGTCCTGTGCGGCTCTCTTTAAGTCTGTATATGTTGAGCAGCGCACGTCCACCAACAGGTCCTCCAGGTACTCTCGGCGTGGGCGTCCCCTAGAGTTTGTCCCCTCGGTCATACCCTCCATTATGGCATGCAAGAGGCCCTCTTGTCGTATTATATGACCGATCCATCTTGCACGCCTTTCGGACAGGATCCTGAGCAGGTGCCTTCCTCCTTCGACTCGTTGGAAAACCTCTTCATTTGTGATGCGGTCTCTCCAGGAAATTCCTAATAGTCTTCTATAGGACCACATCTCAAAAGCCTCTAGTCTTCGTCTATCTCTTTCGGATAGGCACCATGTCTCGCAGCCGTACATCAAGATACTCCATACATAGGTCTTATTGAATAATATAATACACTTATCTGTTCAAGTCAATACTAAAATATATTCTCTGTTTTGTAAGTGTTATTAAATTTACTCGTACCATATTGAAATTGCTCATTTAATGATATGACTCATTGTGTTATTATTTATCTGCCAGAAAATCCTTTTAAAATTAGTCATTTATTTATTAACGAAGATTTGAATATATCAAAAAATAAAAAGTTGATAAGAGAATAACTGACAATAAGATCATTATCAGCATTAGTATTGATAAAAAAAAAACAAACTCTTGAGTTATTTATTTTAAGTGTAGCATTAAACATATTAAGTAATTAAATTTAAAATATTTTTACTCTGTAAGCAACCAAGAGCCAATGACCAGTCCATCCTGATTGGGGAATATTAATGTTGCGCTGCATTCATCTAAAGCAGATTCAACCAGACCATTTCTGTACGAAAAATAATCCTTTGCATTCTCAAATGCAAACGGAATGTGGTACTGAGGTAGCATGTGATTTGTACGATTCTCATTTCGCTCTGAAAATAAGAGATTTGAGTACTCAATTAAAAAATCTCATTAGTATCAATACTTCTATATTTATTGTTGATAAAAAAACAATATAAAATTTAAAAAAATGTTTTTCTGGTAATTTCAGAAAAACATTTTGACATAATATGAAAATATTTTCCTAACATCCCGCTGAGGTTGAAAGCAGCAACAATAAACATTTGCTATCTTTGAAGCCATATTAACATGGCATTAACTCTATAAATACTTCTAGTCTAGTGGTGGCGAACCTATGACTCGCGGGTCAGACACTGACCCACGAAGGCTTTTTAAAGAGACCCACGCGTTGACTTTTATAAATTTATATTTTATATCACAAAAGAGAGAACATAAAAGAGGGTTTTGTAAAATCTACCAACAGAAATAAACTTGGAAATGAATTGACTGTGAAATGCGTTAAATTAATGAATACGGGATATGAACCTAATATTAAGAAACTATCTGAAAAGAAGCAACAACAGATTTCACATTAAATATACTTTTATCAACTTTATTATATCATACATACACATATCTGTAACTATGTTTATTAATGAAGAATATCATAATATATATGTGCTTTTCTTTATTTATTGTTCATTCAAATACTCAGTGCAGAGGCGCCACTGGACATGCGCCACGTGTCACCTGCCTGGGGTGGGGTGATACCATGAATTGCGCCACGTGTAATTCATGGTATCACCCCACTGATATCATTTTTTTAACATCGACCTTTATTTTTTGCTCTTCACTTGCAAAAGTAAAAGTTGTAAAACAAAAAGGAAACGTAAACCTTTTTAGAGGATTTTAAAAGTGAGAACCAAAAAAAGGGTCAACTGTCAAGTTTTTCTGTTAAGAAAATTTCGCTGTTTCCAAATTATTGGTACCCCTTTTACCACACCTTCCCCCCATCCGCTTTCCAAGTGACGCCACTGACTTAGTGACCCACTAGGTAAGTATTAAAAAAAATTAACAAAATTTGACCCACTTCTCAAAAAGGTTCGCCATCACTGTTCTAGGCTAATGAATGACATTTGTGAAAATCTCTTAATACTCATATTAAAGAATGTACAAATGATTTTATTCTAAATTTTGTAATGGTTTAAAAAGTACAGCAGAGCACTTTAAAAAGTACAGCATTATCCGTGAGTTGGATTACCTGTGGTCTTCTGTAGTACAAAATTTATTTTCTTAATTTTTAACGTTAAATTACAAAACGAAGACTTAAAGTGTTATAATATGTATAGTTTACATTATACAAATTGACTAACGCTAGTATGTTAGCGTTTACCTACGTCCACAGGAACACGAAAATATGTGGGTCTGGGGCATCTCAATGGAATTTTCATTGCATGATACTGGCGTTTAGCTGTTGTATCTGTCAAATATTCCGAAAGTTTACATGACAAAATTTATCTAGCATTTCAACCCCTAAAATGTTTAAGTAAATAAAAACTTGATTTGGATGAAGCGTGTTTTTCAATTATCCGGGCTCGATTGTCCCCCAATTACCATGGGAAATTGGCACTCTACATTATATGTATTATATATAGTAAAATCTCTTCCAGTTTGTCATGGAGTAGTGAGGTTTTGCTGTATTTTTTAAATTTTATATATTAGGTGAATTTGCATATGAAATAAAAATCATCCATACATATCATCCATTCAACAATAACAACACAATATATGAACATATTGCACTCATGAGATACTAATATTTATCTCTCATGTGATATTAATTTTATGATAAAAACAATAAATAATGCACAAGAAAATTTTAATACTTAATAACAAAAAATGAGATTGGCATGGACATTCACACATGGATCCAAAGTGGAAGCAGAGCAGTCGCATCACTTCATGAACTGCTGAGCTGTATAACCCTCTCCTGGAATGCCAAATTGAGAATATATCAGGTCTGTAAATATGAAACTGGATTTCTTTTATAGACAATACACATTTATTGTATGAAAATGGTAAAAAATATTTTATTCAAAGTATTGTCCATCACTAGCTATACATTTTTCCCATTTCTCTAGCAATTTGTGAATGCCACGCCAAAAAAAGTCTGGTGAGTAAGCCGCATGCAAAAGTATTTGCCAACTAAATGCCTCAATCGTTTCCTTGACTGGTTTTGCTGTGTGCGATGGTGCATTATCATGAAGCAAAATCGCTTTGTGTTGCCTCTTTTGATATTCTGGTCGTTTTTCACGCAATGCTTGGTTCAAGTCCATCATTTGTTGTTGGTAGCGTTCAGTTTTAACGGTTTTGCCAGGTTTTAGCAGCTCATAATAGATAACACCCTTCTGATCCCACCAAACACAGAGCATTGTCTTCCATCCATAACGATTTGGCCTTGCAGTCGATGTCGCTGATTTGCTTGGAGTTACCCATGATCTTTTATGCTTAGGATTCTTGAAATATATCCATTTTTCATCGCCAGTCACAATTCGATGGAGAAATGATTTTCTTTTGTACCTGACGAGCAGCATTTCGCAAGTGGTTTTTCGGTTTTCCTGCTGTCTTTCATTCAGTTCATATGGAACCCATTTTTGCACCTGGATCTTTCCCATGGCTTTTGAACGTATGGAGACAGCTCCTCATGTCACATTTAATTGATCCGCGAGTTGTTGTTGCGTTTGAGTGTCATCCTCATCCAACAATGCTTGCAATTCGGCATCTTCAATCTTTCTCGGCAGTCTTCCACGTTCGTTTCTCACATCAAAATCGCCATCAGTTTTCTTCAAATGGTAACAGAAAATCCATGCTGTCCGCAAATCGTAGTTTTCAGGCACAAAAACAGACATGTTCAACGATATGAAAACATGTGTAGTTGTATTAAACTTGTATTGTTGTGAGTTAAAAGTCTTTGACAAATGTAAAGACAAGAAAAAGGTGCAAATGACGCGGTTTGACAGTCACTACATTGACAACTAGAGCCATCTATGAGCAAATTCCAGTTTCATATTTATAGACCTGATATACTCGTAACTCGGTAATTTTACCTGTAGTAACACAAGGGTCTGAAGTGTGAAACATGACACTAAAAAACCAACAAAAGTTAGGGCCTTGAAAACTGACAACTACAAAAAATACTTGACCCAAAACAGGCTGCAGGAGAGTGGAAACTGAGATCTAATGAAGAAAAACCACCAACAACCTAAAGTAGCATGGTTGGCATGGAAAGGCCATGTAAACAGATCTCAGTTGACACAGTCAACAAAGTTCAAGCCTAATAACACGGAAGGCCACTTGGCAAATTGAGACAGAGGCTTTTAGATTATTTGCAATAAGATTTTAGGTTGGAAGTGGAGAGAAACTGGGAGGAGACAGTATGTGACCAATCAGCTTGGAGAAAAATTGTACGGGAGACTAAAGCTCTGCATGAGTTTTATGGGTATTTTAAGACATGCTATGACAGATGAAAAAATATTAGATTAGATTAGCTTTCTTGCAGTGATCAGAAAAGTTTTAAAATCAGGAACAGAATAAATCAAAACCTGATGTTAAATATTTGATTATTTTGTATGTATTCTAATGGAAATTAAAAGGTATTTATTTTAAACAGGTAAAAAAATATTGGTCACGGGTTCGATTCCCGTTGAAACCTAGATTTTTTTAAAGGATTCCAAAGTGGGTTTCTGGTTGGTTGGAAGAGATTGCCACATGGCAATAATCCCACAAGATTGTATTGTATACAACGAAAGTGTAACGCAATAAAAATGAATACAATTGAACTGAGAACTTCAGTGTGAGAAACAGACGTCCATTTTTTGCAAAGGGCTCAAGTTTTGCAAACTTCAAACAATGGCTGTGTCTACCAAAAGCGTGGCGTTATCTATTTTGATTTGTTTGACACAATATTGATAGTTAAAATTCCAAATCTAGTACCCTAACTCCACATCTAGCTTAAAGATTTAAATATAAATTTAACTTACCCCCAGTGGAAGAGCCAGATGTTATCGGGGAAACAAAATCATATCCAGAAGACACGGCAGGTTCGTCTGGGTTCACCACTTGTCTAGATTGGGCCGCACTCGGGTCCAGGGTGGCTGGAGTCGAGCGTTCAATGGTGTAAATTGGATCGTTATTTGGGTTATTTGAAGTGTTCAGCTGAAGAGTTCCTCCACGGAATTCTTCAACATTTTCCTCATCGATCAAATGATTCATATTAAAACGCAAAATGCGGTTAATACAAAATTCAGGGAAAAATTTGCCGAATCAATCAATTGTCTGATTTTTAACTCGGCAATATAATTTATAGCTGTGATTATTTTTATTTTTAACTAAATTGCACAATATTATCGTCGAAATGTCAAAACAGAGAGGTGTCAAAATGACATGAACAATATCATAAATAAAATTTTGACATAAAAAACCATGGACATTTTCTTCGAGTTCATATAGAAAAGACTTTTACAATATTAAAAATTTTCATTTCAATCGGGCACTCTTTCATATATAAAAGTCCACGACCAATTTGAAAAAAATGGTGTGTAGCAGATCAAACTTAAAAAGTATCGATATAAATGTTTAAAAGTTGATTGCCGTATTATTATAAAATATTACCTTGACAATTAAGAGCACTAATGTAGACGACAATTTTGTTTAATCATGTCTATGGTTAGTATTCAATACAGTAACAACAACAGATGACATCATTGACATTGGCGTATACTTCTTTATATATAAAATTTCACGTCCATTGTTCGAGAAGATTGAAACAATCGTGCAAAAAAAAACAAAACCGTAAAACACATTTTTTTTGTTTATTTAAAATATCAGAAAAACAGATAATCCTGTATGTGCAAAAATATCAAATACTTTCAATGGGTACTTTATGATTTAATAACGTCTTGTAAGTTTTTTATACAAAGCGGCGAGACTTTTCGTCCTTTATCTCAAAATAAGTATAATGTGGGTATTATTTGCACAATTATGCCCATTTCAAAATACATTTAAGTTATGTTTCAAATATCATCAGTTGACATCTGGAGGACGTTATTTCAGTGAATAAATTTTTTTTCGAGAGTTATATACCTGACAAACAATTTATACGAAATTGCATGTTGTACGAATACTGTCGAAAAAATAATGCAACAACTGTAACTAAAAACATTTGCCACACATTTGGAGAATGTTGAACTATTCGGAAATGCCAAAGGTGGTTTAAACAATTTAAAAGTGGTGATTTTAATCTAAAAAACAATCCTCAAAGGGAAAAAGAAGTGAAAGTGGATGATGACGTATTGCGTACAGAAATCGAATCAAATCCAACACTGACTATATGACAATTAGCTGACAAGCTTGAATACTCAAAATCTAGTTTCAAAACTGCACGATCTAACGGATGAGCCCAAAGCAGTACGCAAGCGCATATGTGAAGATTTAATAGTAAAAGAGACAAACACTCGTTTTTACACCATTTAGTGACCGGAGACGAAAAATAGGTGCTATATTAAAACCAACGACGTAAACACCAATGGCTTTCAAAGGGGCAGGTAGCAAAATCAACCTCTCGACCGGGTCTAACTGTAAAAAAAGTGCTTTTGAGTATATGATGGGATGCAAAAGGCATAATTTATCACGAAGTCTTTCCTTACGGTAAAACAATTACAAGTGAAGTATACTGTGTAAAACTCGAAAATTTGAATGCAGCAATAAGGCTAAAGATACCTGGTTTTTTCAATCGACATTCAATTTTATTGCAAAACGACAACGCCTGACCGCATACATCAAAAATGACTGAAAATAAAACAAAGGGTCTTGAATGGAAAACTATTTTTCACCCACCATATAGTCCCGATTTGGCTCCTTAAGATTATAATTTATTTAGATCTATGCAGTACTATTTAGCTGAAAAAAATACACACTTTAGAAGAAGTGAAAAAAGTCATCCAGGAATATTTTGAATCCAAATGTACTAATTTTTATTCTGACGGTATTAAAAATTTGTTAAATAGATGGAAGAAGGTTGTGTCTACCGAAGGAGAATATATTGTATCGATGTAATATGAACTTTTTTCGATCTACCTCTTTCATTTAAAAAAAAATGACATTTTCGTCCGGACAATCTAATATATTTCTGAAATGAAAATGTGGACAGAGAAAAGATAGACCTGAGGTAAAGTGAAAAATACGAGAAATAAAATAACATCTATGACGAAATGTACGGATATGGATGAATCGGGAAATGTGTACTTGCCTGATTCAGAAAATCTATGGCGTGATATATACTGTCAATGAAAGGTATCCATCCCAGAAAAGGAACAAAAGCAGGTATACATTTTTTTCTAACGATAAATATTTCCCAGAATGATTTTTTTCTATGGGTAGCCCCTTTCTTTCATTATTCCGACAGTTGACAACTGACTTTCAAAGCCATCGCTTGACACTGGCGTATACTCCTTCACGGCCATTTTTCAAAGAGAGAGAGAGACTTTCAAAGTGTTCGCGCCGGTTTACGTGATTTCATATTCAACCTGTTAAAAGTATCACAATTGACTACATCGAAGAAATCAGAAATTTTGATTCTGGCTAAAGAAAAATTCAGTTCTCGGTATATTTCAAGAAAAGTAGAATTCAGTCAAACAGTTGTGCTAAATTGTATAAAAAAATATGGGGATTCCACATCCTTAGAAAGGAAGAAAGACTCAGGAAAACAAAGAAAAACTAGCTTGTCAGAAGATCGGCTATTAAAACGGATTTGTCTACAGAACCGTTTTCAAAGTGCGGTGGATATAAGAACAGAGTTCATTGAATCTGGTGGAAATGAAATTAGCGTGGAAACTGTACGTCGTCGACTTCGAGAATTCAGAAGTTTATACGCAAGGATACCGGCGAAAAAAACGTTTTTATCAAAGAAAATGCGTTTGCGACGTTTAAATCGGGCCAAAAAAATCAAAAATTGAACTGAAAGCGTATAACCTTCTCAGACGAAAGCAAATTCAATTTGTTTGGGCCAGATGGGATGCACTACTTTCAGGAAGGTGAACGTTTGAGCGACGAGTGTATTCAGCCGACAGTCAAACATCCTGCAGGTCAGATGATCTGGGGATGTTTTTCATACAATCGGGTGGGTCAACTGGCAATCATCGATGGGGACAGTGAACGTCGAAAAATATAAAAAAAATTATTTCTAACTATTGAAATGCACTATGCGCACGAAACGGAGTGCATATTCCAGGACGATTCTGCACCGTGTCACCGTGCTAAAACTGTAAGTGTTATTTTTTCTATTAGTACGAGTATGTATCACGGTTAACATTTAAAACAAAAAAAAATAAGTATTTTTCTCTATAATTTCAGGTAAAGGAATTTATCGCGCAAAATGCCATTTCAACCCTACAATGGCCAGGTAACAGCCCTAACTTGAACCCCATCGAGAACATGTGGGCTACAATAGGAGTTAAATCCAACAAAAAAAAAAACCTTCAACGAAATGGACATTGATAGACATTTTACAAAAAGTATGATACGAAGAAATTTCACACCATTTAAAAGTGTTGGTCGAATCGATGCCTCAAAGGATTGAAGCAGTATTTCGAAATAAAGGATAACCTAAATATTAAGTTAATTGAAAATCTCTAATCTCCGAAAGTTCTTCACCGATTGCTTTGAAATTTTGACAAGATGTTGCATTTGAATATAAGCATGTTTATGTATTTTTTTATATACAGTTGTATATAAAAAAGTATATAAGACATACGAAATAATGGGAGCGCCCTCTGCAGCAACACACGCAAACGAAATATTTCTCATTGACAGTTATGTCACATAGCATCTTCGACGTTTCGGATTCTTTCATTTCGTTTTTAAGCTATTTTACTTATTTTTAAATGTAATTGGCGGTGGATTTGTGATGTGTCGATTGATTTTCATTTGAATTCAAATTATATCGTGAAATGCATTGGAATTGATCTCGCAATACTAAACATTGCTCATTTACAGGTTATGTCGTGTAAGCGAACGAGCGAAACGGCGATCGCGTTCTGCAGCTTCATAACGGCTTCGTTCTCAACAGAATGAACGAGACAGGCTGTGAGTGGCTGGAAGACGTCAGTAGGAATATCAAAAGTATCTTTTTTATATAGAATTTAATTTTATCTCTATGTTTATATTTCAAAATCTATCAAATCGTATGTAGAAATTAAGTTTTTTTTTAATTAGTTCCAATTTTCTATTTGTCTTCCATTAACATTTAATTAGTTACAATTATCTCTCTGTCTTCCCAAAACATTTAATTAGTTACAATTATATCTCTGTCTTCCCTAAACATTAAATTAGTTACCATTTTACCTTTGTCTTCACTTACCATTTAATTAGTTACAATTATCTCTGTCTTTCCTTAACATTTAATTAATTCCAATAATCTCTTTCTTTTCTTAACATTTAATTAGTTCCAATTATCTCTGTATTTCCTTAACAATGCTCCTATTTGACAAATATTTCCTTAACAATACTCCTATTTGACAAATATTTGACAAATGCGTGTCCAGCTGCAAAATGATCGATCAGCTGAGATATTCTCACATCAATTGCTGGAAATTGAGAACGGAAAGGTGCCGGTTGATATGACCTCAGGACGAATTTCATTGCCTCATAACTTCTGCAATTTAGTGACGTCTAAAGAAGAATTGCTTGAAAAAGTATTTCCCAATATTTAAATCAATTATAAGAATCACGATTGGCTGAGTGAACGAGCTATTCTTGCCGCTAAGAACATAGACGTCTACGAACTTAACAATATTATTCAGTTCCTTTTTTAATGTTTCGCAATTTTATATGTTGCCTGAAATACTCTACTTTGTGGTGACACGTAAAGACGTTGAAATTAACTACAAATATGCGTGTCCAGCTGCAAAAGGATCGATCAGCTGAGATATTCTCACATCAATTGCTGAAATTGGGAACGGAAAGGTGCCGGTTGATATGACCTCAGGACAAATTTCATTGCCTCATAATTTCTGCAATTTAGTGACGTCTAAAGAAGAATTGCTTGAAAAAGTATTTCCCAATATTTAAATCAATTATAAGAATCACGATTGGCTGAGTGAACGAGCTATTCTTGCCGCCAAGAACAAAGACGTCTACGAATTTAACAATATTATTCAGTTCCTTTTTTAATGTTTCGCAATTTTATATGTTTTTGTTATAACTTTCTCTCTTCTTTTTCAGTGCAATCGATCTGCTTTAGTTCATCAAAATGTCGAGGAAGCAGCAGAGCGACGTGCGATTGCGTTCTGCAGCTTCAGATCTGCTTCGTTCTTAACAGAATGAACGCGACAGGCTGAGAGTGGCTGAAAGACGTCAAAAATATTGTATACTCACAAGCATTGTGAAATTAAACATATTAGAAACGTGCGCTTTTTCTTTTCTTTCTTTTCCATTTAAACAGACTGAGCCACAGCAACGCGTGGCCGGGTACAGCTAGTAACTTAATATATTTGCATCATCACTTCAGATACGTAGAGGAATAATTTACGAAATACTTAATATATTCGCATCATCAATTCAGATACGTAGAGAAGTAATATACAAATAACTTAATATATTTGCATCATCACTTCAGATACGTAGAGGAGTAATATACAAATAACTTAATATATTTGCATCATCACTTCAGATACGTAGAGGAGTAATATACAAATAACTTAATATATTTGCATCATCACTTCAGATACGTAGAGGAGTAATATACAAATAACTTAATATATTTGCATCATCACTTCAGATACGTAGAGAAGTAATATACAAATAACTTAATATATTTGCATCATCACTTCAGATACGTAGAGGAGTAATATACAAATAACTTAATATATTTGCATCATCACTTCAGATACGCAGAGGAGTAATATACAAATAACTCAAATATTTTTACTAACTCTGATAATGAAGTCAAATAGTAAATAAATTTCAACCCTATTATTACTAGTAATATAATTACTTCTCCTCTCCGTCATCTACCTACCTCAATAGGGAAATTGATGTATTTCTGGTATGTATTCCTAAAGCTATATATTTATTTTATCTAACACTATTATTGCAAATACAATCAACCAAACATTCCTTTTCATATAAAATGAGATATCATCAATCAAAATGAATGTGTTTGTCATGAACTTTTATATTTCAGAATTGATTTGTGATGTTAAGAAACTAGTCATACATATTATAGGTTAAGTCATCATTTCTCAACCTGTGGGTTGCCACCCCCAGGAGTTCACTTTGAAATATCAGGGGGTCGCAAAAATAAAAATAACTTATGTGTACAGTATAGGTTGTAGAATGAAAGGAAAATAATATTTGATTGTATTTACAGTTTGTAGTTTGAATCAATCAAGTACAAGTATTTTTGAGAGCGTCAATTTCTTCAATCGATTGCATACAAAAATGCCTTTAATGGCTTTGGTTGTTATTTTAAAATAATGTGGGTGCGGGTAGTCAACTGAATAAACAACAAATAAAACCACACATTACAAAATATAAATATGTATTTTATAAATTTTACAGAATAGTCCAGAGTAAATTAAGTATTGTGTTAATAACGTTATGTTTAATTATGTTTAAATATGTACCTTGAAAGAAGAAGATGGTACATTTAATGGCATAAATCAGTGGGACTGTGGATACCCTCAGCCAGGTGCAATCTTCCTCTTCAGAAAAATAGAAATTTCCTGAAACCCACACAAGCAAACTTGTTAGTTTTTATATTTCTTTAACCACAAGTGTAAATATGTGATTAATTAATAATAGAAAATATAACTATATTATACAAAATTTATAACATGTTTACATATTAAACAAATTGGTTACAACTCAAATCACAAAATTAATTGAACACTTAATGAGCACTTGCGTGGGTTTCAACAAATTGCTGTTCAAAAAAATAAGACTAATTTTTAATTAAATATGTCAGAAAATGATATGTTAAATTAAAAATGTCAAAACTTTCAAAATAATTGCAATCTCTAAATCAAAATTTAAAAAATACAAAAACTAACATAAGATTTTGATTTACATAAACAAACATTGGACTTAAAAGGTTGAATTATTTTCTTGTGAAATCTACTAAATTAAAAAAATACTTTTTACCACAAGATAACATTACAAAACATGAATTTAGTATATTTATGTTCTCTGGTCAATGAAAATATTTTCAGAAGACATAAAATCATTCCAAAAATACATTTTCTAGTACTCTTCAAATACTAAGAGTTCGTCTATCACATACTATAGTTAAAATTTTATCCTATCAATCAATTTATCTATGGTACATTCTTCAATTTTATATTTAAACCTTCATAGAAAACCAATTTTTCCCACTATAATGCAGATTCTAAATTTTATTCATTTTAAACCATTGAGCCACTGCTAAATAATAAAATCTTAGATTCAGTAGTTTATTGATTTCAAACTATTGAAATCAATAAAACACAAAATCCTATTTAAAGGGTTTATTGATACCGAATCTTTTTGTCTTTGACAAGTAATTGATTTCGTCTTCTAACTTTAAACGATCAGTTATCGATGATTTATTTTTGTCTGGAAACAAAGAATTAATAGGCTGTAGACGCATTTCAGGTGTCAAAACGACTTTACGGCAAGGTCTCAATATAGTTACCATTTGTGACTTGGAAGATGGCCTTTCAATCTCAGGCTTAAGTTGATTTTTAAGATATTTTAAATTATAATCACTTATATTTTTATTTTTATTATTAATATCTTTTGAAGGAATTAAAATATCATGTCCATCTCCCAACTGGTATTGCTCGCTTATACCCGACTGACAATAGTAATATTGATCATTGAAGATGTTTTGTTTCTTTTTATCCTTGTCATTTATATAGCTCTCATAATGTTCTTGAGCACTAACTCTGTGTGATTCGGTCGGTGGAGGAATTTCATATTTTAATTTGGAAAGTAACTTTTCTTTGGAATACCTTTTCTGAGAAGATTTTAACGTTTCCAACTCTTGTTCTAAATGAGCGATTCTCTTTTCGGAAACAATTCTTCTCCTCTGTATCCTGTCATGGTTTTTCTCCATTTCTTTAATTTCTTCCGAGAGGGTGGATATCTGCTGCTCCTTACCAGCAAGCATTCCTAACAACTCGTCGGTTGTGTTATCATTTGGCGTAATTTGGGTAACCTGGAACTGTGTCATAAGTATTTCATTACGATGAAAATAAAATTACTAATTCTATTGTAAATCATTTAAAAATCAAATAATGATGACTTCCGTGCCCTAGTCGATAATAACAACTGTCTTCCAACCTGGGCATTGTGGGTTCAATCCTTATTTTTACCCATCTTTTTAAACCGTTCTCAGTTTCGTTTTTACTTAAAGCCTCTTTTAACATTTTTCTGGTTGATTGGAAGATGTTGCCACATGACAATTAACCCGCCAAGTTGTACTGTATACATTGAAAGTTTAATATAATGCAATATAAATTACTTAGGACAAATTTCAGTGGAATGGGAATCAAGAAAGAAGAAGTATATTATTCTTCAAGAAACTGCGGTAGTGGTTTGGAAAATCAACAATTCTACACATACAGGCAGCTTTTAACACATTCTGCGCCGCGGAGGTCACCGGTGACCTACCGTGTTTTTGACCAGGGCGCCACATAGGTCACCGGTGACCTACGTGTTTTTTTTTATGAACAGTCCCAGTGCGCCAGCGGTCATATTTACTACGAATTTTAACATTGAATGTGACCTATACGGCGCCCCTGAACATAATGCACATAAAAACTTCCAAAATTTTGTTTGAAAATGCAATTATTTTTAATAAACCTCCAGGTGTACATGAGCAAGCTATTACGGTTAATATTTTTCAAGGATAAACTAGCCTCTACAATTAGGCTAGGGGGTATAGAAGAGATTCCAGGGATAACATAATGAATGGGACCATCCATTTGTCACACTCTGGAAATTTATGAGGGTGCATTGTCTATGCAACATTGTGACCCTTTTTTTTGGAGCTATTGTCTCAGTAATCATAAGAGATTATTATGTTATGGCGTAACACTATAGCATATTACATAAATAAATAAAAAATATAATAAGTAATAAATTAGGCATGCTACAATTTGTTTCGACTACAAAAGTTTATGTTGTATATACATGTATTACCGTACGACGCCGCGTAGGTCACCGGTGACCTACGCTCATAATATCACCTAAAATCAGTTTATTTTTAAAAATAAATCATTATTTATGAAGCCTATATATGTATACATAATATAAACTATAATTTGTTTAGTGGCGCAGGTACTTATTTTCTCAAAATGTACTGCGGCACGGAACGTGTTAACAAAAAGGGAAAATAAAGTAAACAAAAATAAGAAAATTATGAATCAGGCTATAAAATCTGCCCTTTCCTATTTGGTTGTTTAGTATCCGAACTGTTTGAATCCCAAAATACGGTCAAGACATGTTAATTATATTGAAAATAATTATTAAGTTAGTTCTCATTCATCAAGGTTGAATTGGGAAAGTGAATTTTGATGAAAATTAAAGTGTCAAACTTACAGTCAGTTTTTCTACTTCCGTTTTCAACATTGCATTATCGTCTCTCAGTCTCTTCAGCTCTCTGTCAGCACTATCTAGAATCTCTCTGGTGAGTAAGAATATTGGAGACACCTTTTCTCCTGCATCTAAAGTTTGCATATTAAAAAATAAATAAAACAAAATTAATATATTAAAAAATAAATCTGTCCCAAAAGTAAAGGATATAATATCTATTATACCATAAAAGTAAAGGATATAATATCTATTATACCATAAAAGTAAAGGATATAATATCTATTATACCATAAAAGTAAAGGATATAATATCTACTATACCTTTTACTTTAATACTCTGGATATTTAATTGAATCAGTTAAAGTATAATTAAAAATTGAAACACTGTTTAATCCACTTGAAAATATATATTTAAACCCAACTAGTTTCAAGTGAAATGTGACTCATATTCAGGGTCTTGATGAGGAGTATTCTCAGTTTTAGGTCTATATTATTTGATTCTATTATTTTCGACCTTTTATTAAATGCAAGTCTAGCCTGATGTATACGGCTGTGGACCTCGCTCTTGGACCGACCGTCCCATGTTCGGAGTATCTTGATGTACGGCTATGTACATCAAGAGTATCTTGATGTCCCTATGTATGGAGTATCTTGATGTACGGCTGCGAGACATGGTGCCTATCCGAAAGAGATAGATGAAGACTAGAGGCTTTTGAGATGTGGTCCTATAGAAGACTATTAGGAATTTCCTGGAGAGACCGCATCACAAATGAAGAGGTTCTCCAACGAGTCGAAGGAGGAAGGCACCTGCTCAGGATCCTGTCCGAAAGGCGTGCAAGATGGATCGGTCATATAATACGACAAGAGGGCCTCTTGCATGCCATAATGGAGGGTATGACCGAGGGGACAAACTCTAGGGGACGCCCACGCCGAGAGTACCTGGAGGACCTGTTGGTGGACGTGCGCTGCTCAACATATACAGACTTAAAGAGAGCCGCACAGGACAGGGGGGAATGGAGGAGAAGAGTTCAAATTGCTGCAAACCAGTCTTAGGACTGCAACCACGGAAGGGATTCAGGGGTATTTCAAACCAACTAAAATGGAGAACCAGGGCAATTTGACAAGACATGTCTAGTCATATTATTAGGTTGCCTAACTTCATCTTTTAATAATACCATTGGTTGATGGTTGTGAAATGTATGTAAGCAAGCTTACAGTATAAGCATAGGGAAGTGGGAATCTACCCTTAATCTTATATTTAATACAGTACAGCCTGATGATGGACTTATTGCTGCATAGCGATTTCTCCCAAATAATTTGAATTATTTTGAATATAAATTTTTTTAATTTTAAGACGAAAAGGTAACTCCTTCCTCTAGACCAGAGGTTCCAAACCCTGTGCCCGCGGGCACCATGGCGCCCGCGGAACGATTCGTATGTGCCCGCCACTATTCGACAGAGACAGAATTTTTTCATAAACATTAATTAAAAATGTGAATTATTTTTATTTATTTGTTAGTTTTAATTTTTTTGAGTGCCTAGGTTTATTAAATACGTTCGTATGTTTGCGATATTGTATGTATGAGTGGTTCCTTTGCTGACAGTACTTGTCGCAACTTGTCTAGCGGCGAGCCAGACTGCACTCTTCACGCTAGCCTGGAACGGGGAGTGCTATTTGCACATCACTCCTTGTACACGCAGAAAACCCGAAGTGAACGAACGCCACGAACTGAGCCGATGAACGCCGAAGGCGCCAAAACACATGGCACATGACTCTGACAGCTCTGTCTGTCAGTGAAAGCAATAAGTATGGCCCCGACAGCCAAACTGACAGTAGTCACGGGCTCGTACCGTCCCGATTGCTTCGGCGATCATTGGCTCACTTCGGGTTTTCGACGTGTACAAGAAGTGATGTGCAAATAGCATTCCCCGCCTGGAACCGCGTTGTTGTCATTGTGATTGCGATTGCTGCCCTGTTCGGGTCGCGAGTTAGCTAGGAGACATCTTCGTCTGACGAAACGGGCTAAAAGCGAAGTGCGTAATCTATTATATTAATAAGCGATAATCTATTATGATTGTGGGGATAGTTATAGTCCTTGTTATAATACATTTATGCATATAATGTAGAACAGACGTGCGCTATAACAGTGATATTATATTGTTGTTCAAGTACTATTTATTTTTTTAGTCCTAAAATGAGTGGACCGAGTAAAAGACAACGAACCTATAATTTTAACACTGACTGGGAGGAATCATATTGTTTCGTTAATTTGAAAAATAAATGCGTTTGTTTGTTGTGTGGTAGTAGTATTGCAGTGCCGAAAAAACATAATGTTGAACGACACTTTCAGACAATTCATGCCACTTTTGACGTGAATTATCCACTTAAATCTGAAGTAAGAAAGAAAAAAATATGTCAACTAAAATCAAGTCTAACTGCACAACAGACTGTTTTCACTAGACATGTGGAAAATTCTAAAAAGGCCACCATTGCTTCTTTCAAAATTTCTCACATGCTCGCAAAAAAGAAGAAACCTTTCATTGATGGTGAGTTGTTTAAAGAACTATTTTTGACTGGTGCCGATTGTTTGTTTGATTAATTTTCTAACAAATGTGAGATTGTCTCAGCAATACAAGACTTACAGTTGTCAAATAACACCGTCACAAGAAGAATACATGCAATTTCAACAGACATACAAACTCAGTTAAAGACTGACTTGGAAATATGTGACTGGTTCTCGCTACAATTTGACGAGTCAGCAGATATATCAGACACCGCACAGTTAGCAGTTATGGTGAGAATGGTATTTAGTAACTTCACAGTAAAAGAGGATATGTTGCAAATATTACCTATGAAAGGACAGACAAGGGGTGAGGATATTTATAATACATTCAGAACATATGCCTTTGCAAAAGCTGTCTGCGATAACCACCGATGGGGCACCAGCAATGGTAGATAAAAACAAAGGATTTATTGCCCTCTGCAAGAAGGATGAATCATTTTCAAACTTTATGTCCTACCACTGTATTATCCACCAGGAAGCTCTGTGCTGTAAAATATTGCCATTTGAACACGTTATGAAAATAGTTACAAAAATAATAAATTCTATTCGAGCAGCTCCTTTGCAACACCGACTTTTCAAGGCCCTGTTAGAAGATAAAGAACATGATCTTATTCTGCATACTGAAGTACGTTGGCTCAGTAAAGGAAACATTCATAAAGGATAAAAAGGAAAATGATGATGAACTAGCTGACTAGCACTCTCGCTGGCTGATTGATTTGGGATTTCTCACAGACATCATGGAAAAATTGGGAAAGACAAAAACATAGCTGAAATGATAAGCTCTGTAAAGTCATTTAAAGCTAAATTGGATTTGTTGATATCACATCTGCAGATCAATTCTCTCGTGCATTTCCCATATATGAAGAAAATGCTAGGTAACAATGAATTAAACGGGTCATTATTTATTAAGCATCTTCAAGTGTTAAAAAACAGTTTGAAGAGAGATTTTTGCAGTTTACACATATCGAGCCAATTGTTTCCTTCTATATCAATCCTTTTACTTGCCAAATAAATGTAATGGAAATGGCCGCATGTATTGCAGATTTTGTTCAAGGTAAGACAGAAGAACTAGAGTTAGAAATTTTGGACCTTAAGAACGATATTTTGCTAAAATCCTTAATATCAGAGGACTTTTGGAATACAGTGGACAGAGAAAAGTTCCCATTTTTTAAAAAAGCGGCATATAAAATTGAATCATTTTTCGGTTCGACATATTTATGCGAATCATTGTTTTAAAACATGAACTTAATAAAATCAAGATATAGATCTCGACTCACCGATGAGCATCTTTATGATTGTTTGCTAACAGGATTATCTGCTATCGTCATACTCTTCTAATTATGAGGCACTGGCCAATACCAAAGATCACATTGACATATTGATATTATATTTTTTTATAAAATGTTTTCTTTGTATTTGTGTTTTTTGTTTACTTTGTTTACGTTTTGTAAATACATTTCTCTGTGTGTATGCAATTTGAATAATAATTTTACTATTTTGAAACATTTTTGTTTATTATTTATTAATAAATTATGAATATAAGAAAATAAATTATGGGAAAATGAGAAGTTATGGAAGGAGTTTGTCGATTAAAAATAGGTGGTGTCCGCCACCCTACCGATATTTTAGAATGTGCTCTAGAGTACAAAAAGGTTGGGAACCCCTGCTCTAGACCATAGTTTCCCAAACTTTTTCGACCCGTAGACCACTTGCTGATTTTTTGTTTCCGTAGACCCCCTGCCTACCTAATATTGAATTTTCCTAAACTTATTAACTTCAAATGTGTTTTTGACAGCTGACACAGTGCTTTTCACCTCGATAAGGTTTTTTTGTAGAGTGGACAATTATAAAAAAATAAAAACATGTACAATTTTTATTCATACCTTTATTGAAAAGACAAAATGCAAGTAAATATTTGGCTTTGGAACGAAACAAATCAAAACTTAGTAAAATTCTAACATAAAATGAATACACAAATAATACTGTTAATGAGAGGGATGAACCTGATGCTCTGATAGCAATTATTCAATATTTGGCTTCAAATTAGTGAGTCTTAAATCTCCATGTTCAATGATTTTCATTGGATTTCTTTATAAATCATAAGTATTTTCTATGTTTAACATATGTATTATGTACACACAATCTGTGTTAGGTGTAATAAGACATTTATGGAACGCCTAAATATTGATGATGATCTGCCTAAATGGGATCCGCTCACGTGGACTCCCATTAACATCTCGTGCACCCCCCTATTTCTTTTCTCGCTTACATAGACCCCCTGCAAGTCAAAATCGACCCTTGGGGGTCCATATAGATCCCTTTGGGAATCTGCTCTAGACTATTGGATTGATAGATCACATTAGTGCCATCAGTTAAGATTTAAAAACGGGGAATAATAAAATACATTTCAAAATACCTGATCCGCCTTCTTCGCTGTCTTCCTTTCTCAGCTGCATATCATAACAACACCGTGACTTTCTGTCCACGTGCATCACTCTTTCACACGTCTGCTTAAAGTATTTACTGACAGTAGCCATCTGTGACTTCTCAAATTCCAGTTTCGCCTGCAAGTCTTGAATCATGTTCCTCAATTCATCCGTAGAATCCGCTCCTTTCTTTGTCGATTCATCAAGGTTTTGCTCCAGAGCATTTACCCTGTTAAGGAATAAAATTTTATTCTTAGATACATTTTTGTTCAAGTTTGTTATTTTTCTTCTAATTTAACAAGATATTTAATATCGAATGCTGACGTATAGCCCTTTATAACATAACTCCGTTCCTGTCTTTGTAGCCTCAACCCATAACCCATTTATGCTAAGGGTTGTTTTTTTAAATTAATTTTTGCATTATGTTTGCGAAGTTCTTCTTGAGTGGTTCAAGTGTTTCTTGAAATATTCAATTTTCAGATGCCTTTAAAATCTTTAATAAGACATAAATACTCGTACATTCATACAATACCACAGGCTTGGCTTAGTCATATACCATAGTTATAGATTTAAAACTTTTTGTCATTCTTAACTTGCCATTAATTTATTAAAATAGGACAATTTACCTATTCTGAAGGCTGTCTCTCTGACTGATGACCTCGGCCATCCTCTGCTCTGCTGCAGCTAAATTATCTCGGAGTCCTCTCAACCGTTGTTCATGTTGTGTCTCTCTTTGTTTTGCCTAGAAGTTAGATCAATAGTATTGATCACCAATTTGATAATGGCAGCAAGACTCCCAATACAACAAACTTATGAAAACAATTAATGCGAGGATGTGAATTAGAGTACCTAACGTAATGTTCATCTTTATACATTCAATTTCATTTCACTAAAATAATCCTCTAGTTTTTGATAGACCAACTTGGATGAGGGCATTTCATGGCATCCTTGCATCCTTAATGGACCATATAGTATGGTGATCAGGATGATATGAGAGACTTGTGTAGAATCAGATTTTATAATTGAGAATTCAGTCTTTAATGATAATGCCAAGCATAGGATGGTCCTTGCTTCATCATAACCTGATGCTTTTCCTTTTTTCATGTTTTTACAGCCATTCACACTTCTTCTAAGCTAATTTTACTCGTATTCATATTTTCTAGCCATTTGTCATTCTCTCCTCTATCAGACACTTCGCTGTCCCTACTACAATTTTTCAAAATTATCCTTCCATCTTGAACAAACAATTCCTTCTTCTTATAAAATATTTCCATTCGTATCTTGGATTCCACTCATTCCACCCGTATAATTTTTTCCTTACATTTTACTTACTTCTTTCTAAATTATTTCCATATTCCCCTAGACATTCATACTCAACTTTTTGCCTTCTTTATCTCTAAGCTTCTTCTTTTCTTCAACCAATGTTTTCGTATTAATCTTCCGTTCTATGTACTTTCTCCTTATTGCTTCATCACTATTTCTTATTCTTCCTTCAATAAATATTCTCCATGTTCTATTTTTCTCTTTCACGCATTCCTTAACTTCCTTATACCACCATGCATCACCTTTTATAATTCTAACTTTCGCAGTGCCACAGACGTCGTTTGTGGTGACCACCAGTATATTTTTCATATTCATCCATTAATTTTCAATATTTAATCCATCACGTATCATTTTCTTTCTTCCTTCCTTCCACGCTTTTTCTACATTCCTCTTTCTTCGCATCATCTTGTAATTTCTCATGTCAGATTCTTACGGCCGATATATCTTCTCTTTTTTCTCATGGCCGACACAGTTTTAAATAATGGAGAATATATTAAGCCAGATCGACAGTTTTAAATAATGTAGAATATACTAAACCAGACCGACATTTTTAAATAATGGAGAATATACTAAGCCAGACTGACAGTTTTAAATAATGGAGAATATACTAAGCCAAAAATATTCTAATATTCATTATTTTTCAATATTTAATCCATCACATATCATTTTCTTTCTTCCATCCTTCCACGCTTTTTCTACATTCCTCTTTCTTCGCATCATCTTGTAATTTCTCACGTCTGATTCTCACGACCGATATTTCTTTTCTTTTTTCTCATGGCACACAGTTTTAAATAATGGAGAATATACTAAGCCAGACCGACATTTTTAAATAATGGAGAATATACTAAACCAGACCGACAGTTTTAAATAATGGAGAATATACTAAGCCAAAAATATTCTAATATTCATTATTTTTCAATATTTAATCCACGTATCATTTTCTTTCTTCCATCCTTCCATGCTTTTTCTACATTCCTCTTTCTTCGCATCATCTTGTAATTTCTCACGTCTGATTCTTACGGCCGATATTTCTTTTTTTTTTTCTCATGGCACACAGTTTTAAATAATGGAGAATATACTAAGCCAGACCGACATTTTTAAATAATGGAGAATATTCTAAGCCAGACTGACAGTTTTTAATAATAGAGAATATACTAAGCCAAAAATATTCTAATATTCATTATTTTTCAATATTTAATCCATCACATATCATTTTCTTTCTTCCATCCTTCCACGCTTTTTCTACATTCCTCTTTCTTCGCATCATCTTGTAATTTCTCACGTCTGATTCTCACGTCCGATATTTCTTTTCTTTTTTCTCATGGCACACAGTTTTAAATAATGGAGAATATACTAAGCCAGACCGACATTTTTAAATAATGGAGAATATACTAAACCAGACCGACAGTTTTAAATAATGGAGAATATACTAAGCCAAAAATATTCTAATATTCATTATTTTTCAATATTTAATCCACGTATCATTTTCTTTCTTCCATCCTTCCACGCTTTTTCTACATTCCTCTTTCTTCGCATCATCTTGTAATTTCTCACGTCTGATTCTTACGGCCGATATTTCTTTTTTTTTTTCTCATGGCACACAGTTTTAAATAATGGAGAATATTCTAAGCCAGACTGACATTTTTAAATAATGGAGAATATACTAAGTCAAAAATATTCTGCCTTGAAAAGATGAGGCTTTAAATGATTCTGCAGGTAGAATATGCATCCAGGATTGTAACATATTTGAATAACGCAGTATGACAAAAGTTTGTGGTTAATGTTCAAAAGTGAAAGGGAGCCAATTTTATCATTTGAATATTTGATTTTCCTATAAAATAAAATTATTTTGTGAATATTGAACCTGATTCTCTATGGTTTGCAAAGCTGCCGTCGCCTGGTTGTGTTTAAGTTCCAGTTCTTTGTTTTGCCGTTCAAAGTCACGCACTCTGCCCCTTGCTAGCTTCAGTTGCAATTCTAATTGGTTCACATTTTGGTGATATTGACTTGCCACTTCATCTGCCTTTAATGAAAAGGGAAGATTTAAAATTTGATATTATTTACCATTGAATTATTAAAATACAAATTGAGAAATTATAAAAAAATATTTTACATCAAATTCCACTTCATGGATGGATACCCTACTGTGTATTGATTTATTGTATACAAGTTGTTGCACTTAAACAAATGATTTAATTTTATAGATCTAACAACATCCAACTTGAATGTGACTTTAAGGGTATACAGGACTCACAACACATGCTAGTTTGTCTAAAGGACTACTATAATCAGGACTACTATAATCTGAGAAGAAATAATGCCAAGAATCAAAAGTCAGGATTCCCGCTTGCTTAACATGAATGCTTACCATTTATCTATGGCGAAGATCAACACATAAAGAGGATCAATGGAGATAATCTCCTTTCTTCAGGTGTGGCAGACTGGTGGATGAGCCTGCCATCTCAGATATTAGGGCACCACACGAAAGAAGAATGCACACATATTATTTATTATCAGCCTGTTTTGACTCACTGCTGAATATATATGATAATTTTTCATGCACCACCGTTATTGATTGCTAGTACTCTGTGAGTTAGCTAGACTATGTCATCTCTATCTCATTGCCTGCTTCTCAATGACTAAATGATGACTAATGATTGGAAACTCCACTCCAATACCTTAAGACTTAAGTATGTTTAACCAGCATATACTACCTACAATTTAACCCTACCTACAGTTTAACCAGCATAATATTATACTACCTACAACCTTTACAATAGAAACATGGATCCTTATGAGAAGAGGAAATACATAAAATGCAAGTAGCACAGGGCTAAGAAAGTGACAATCCTTGCAAGATAGAGTCCCTTACCCATATTATCAAGAAGATCACTAAGAACAAGATGTCAATAAGCTAATCACGTTCCTAGAAGGTTAGATGGTAAACAGACGTAAGTAAGACAATGCAAATGACTTCTTTTTAATAATATAATTATGAAAGTCCTACCCTCTTGGCATCCTCTGCAGAAGATGACAATTTGCCTCCGTGGATGGGCCGCTTGGTCCTCATTCCAGGCTTGAATGTTTCCAATTTACTTTTAGAGATAGAATGTAGCTGCGCCTCCTTCTCTGCGATTTCCAGTTCCTTCTTAAGTTGTGTATTTTGTTCTTTGATTTGGTCATATTTTTTGTGAATTTCTGTATCCTGCTAATCATTAAAAAATAACATTTGAGCCTTTAACCCCTCAGGCTCGTATCCCTGAAACATATTTTCAGTCCCAGGGACGTTCAATTTTTTTTATGGAGATAGAAGTAAAATTGATATTAATATTTTATATAAGGTTTTATAGCATAATTTAATTCAATTGACACTTTGAGAACCACTGGAATGCTTTTTTTAATCAGTTTAGATCATGGATCGGCAACCTTTTGTTGTAACAGGGCCAAATATTTTACGTGGGGATTAGTGCGGGCCGCACTTGGGTCATTTTTTTTTTTTTTTTTTTTTTTTTTTTTTTTTTTTTTTTTTTATCCACTTTGCACGGATTTCTCCTGTTACACAAAGAGGGTTTGCTTCTGGCGTTAGCTTATTCGTTAGGAATAATATCAGCCAGGATTCTTCTCATACTGCTAGGCGGTACCGAGAATATATCAACCGTGTCATTCAGTTGGTTCAATATCTCTATACCACGGGTGACTGAGTGTTTAGCCATGATATTCGTCCTGTAAGTTGGTATGTAGAACAGAGGGTGATTCCTTGCACGGATATATTTATTGGGTACATATAAACTTAGTGCTTCTAGAATCGCGGGACAGTTAAAGGAACCTTGGAAAACCTTTATTAGGAATATCGCAATGGATTCTTGCCTTCTTGTTTCAAGGCTTCTATAGTTACACACCGTGAGAAGTTCGGCATGGTGGGCATATTTTGGGTAATCGCCCTTTGTTCTGTACCATAGATATCTGAGGAATTTTTTTTGTATTTGTTCTATATTGTTTTTGTATTTGAGCTGGTGAGGAGCCCAAACCGTAGATGCATATTCTAATTTGGTTCTGATTAGATAATTATATAAGTTTCGGAGGATATCGGTGCTGTTAAATTCTCTTGATATTCTCATTACAAAACCGAGTAGTTTGTAACAGTCCGATATCAAACGTGAGACATATTTAACGAACGTGAGTCCGACATCGAAGGTTACGCCCAAATCCTTGAATTCAGAAACTCTGTTTAGTGCCACTCCCTGTATAGTATACTGATGGTGGATTGGTGAAAACGATCGACTATAAGATACACAGACACATTTATTAATGTTGAACAGAAGATGATTTTGCTCACTCCAGGATACTAGGGAGTCTAGGTCCTGTTGTAACTGTGCACAGTCCTGAGGTGAATTGATCTTTTTGAATATTTTCAAGTCGTCAGCGAACAATAAACATGTCGAGTGACTTATGTCATTACAGTATACCTACAATATTTGTGTACAAATATTTTAGTTTTGAAAATAAAACGCTAATTATATATTAGGTTAATTATTAATTATACATAAGTTGTGTCCGTTTTTTTTTTCAATTTAAATATGAGCACCAAAAGTAAAACAAAATGGTAAAGGTTAAACATCATTCAAAAGAAAACTTTCTGCTCTACAAGATATTGTGTTTGCTTTTACGTTACATATATCATTTTATTTTATTACAAGCCTTCAAAATGGAATGGCAAGTAGACGAAAGTGAGCATTTTCGACACCTCCTTCTGTTTGCGTTCAATCGACGGAATAAAGCTGCTCGGGATATTTGCGAAGTGTACGGTGAAGATACTATGAATGAAAGGGCAGCTCGTCAATGGTTTTTGCGTTTCAAAGACGGTAGTTTCGACCTGAAAGACATGGAGCGTTCCGGACGACCAGTGGACTCAAACATTTTTCATCACCATTTTCAAACAATTTTTCATCATCAGTAATGATGTAAAGGAACCTTTGCTTGTGGCCATGTGTAGCTCGATGACGCGAGAGCAAACCAGCAGATATTGTCGAACATTGATTTTTGTTGTTTTCACTCAAAACATGTGGAACCCAAGCGCTGAACTTCTGGACTTTTCCCATTGATTTAAGATGGCGGTATACAGTCATGTGACTACAATTCATCTGCTCAGCCAATTCTACGGTGGTTTGTAGATCTTCATGAATAATATGGTTTAAGCGGTCCTCATCGAAGTCCACTGGTCGTCCGGAACGCTCCATGTCTTTCAGGTCGAAATTACCGTCTTTAAAACGCAAAAACCATCGACGAGTTGTCCTTTCATTCATAGCATCTTCACCGTACACTTCGCAAATATTGCGAGCAGCTTTGGCAGCTTTATTCCGTCGATGGAACACGAACAGGTCGAAAATACTCACTTTCGTCTACTTGCCATTCCATTTTGAAGGCTTGTAATCAAATAAAATAATACATGTAACGTAAAAGCAAACACAATATCTTGTAGAGCAGAAAATTTTCTTACGAATGACATATAACATTTACCATTTTGTTTTACTTTTGGTGCTTATTTTTAAATTGAAAAAAAATGGACACAACTTATGTTATAGTTCGGAAATTCTAGGATGAGTCCTGTGACAGCTCACAAATTTGCCCCAATACAACCTTATGAAATGGATTTTCCTAAATAACTTGCTATTTATTAGAATTGAGGCTTATATTAAAGTTGATAAAATAATTAAAATTACTGAAAATCGTTACAAGGTTGTATTGAGGCAAATTTGTGAGCTGTCACAGGACTCATCCTAGAATTTCCGAACTATAACACTCAATATTTTTATGACATTTATTGTAGTTGATAAAATCAATGAGGTTTTTGTGGCTGCATTTGACTTGCAACTATTTTTATATTAGCTTGCATTTCTTCTAATAAAAGCGAACAGCGATTTCTTCGAATAAAAAAAAAAGTATTTACAACTAAACCTTGAATCTATTTTTTTATAGTAATTGAGTTATTTGAACGAAACCGTTAAACTATTGCTCATATAAATAGATGATAAAACAGGGCACTGTTTTCGTCCATCCTTGTGTGGGATTTTTGGTGAGCGTTCGGTGCACGTCATATAGTACGTGCCTGAAGGGTTAACCAATAAGATGTATTTGAGAATTCTATTTAATTTTGAAATATTTTAATTTTGATACTGGCCAGTCAGATGGCATTAAAGTTTATGATTGGATTATGATTTAAGATTATTGTTTTTGTTTATGGTTTAAGTTATTAAGATTTACGTTATTATTATTGTTATTAATATTTAAGATTTTAGTTTGTATTATTGTTTATGATTTAAGATTAAGTCTTTATAAAAAAAATATTGAAATGAGACCCAAATTGTGTATTTGACCTTAAGTGTTAATAAAGCAATTTAAAATATGTACTGATATTGAGCATTACTTGGCCTGTAATATTCTTGTGATGGTCGGTTGTGGAAATCTCTTTCTGTGATAATATTTTTATACGAGGCGTATCCAGAAAGTAAGTGTACTGAGGTTCTCACGACCGGATGGATTTTATTTTCGACATGTTGGCTACACTTCCGTGTAGCCTGACCCTTCCCCTCCGCAACGAGACCGGTTCGAGGTCAGTACGTTGAGAAGTGTCGACGCGACAACACGCTTCGTGAAAAATGTCAACCCCATCTCCCGCCAAGTTGAATCGAGTGGAGGCCGGGCAAGAGTTTTTGAGGCGCTGCAAACTCCATGGAGATGAATTTCTCCGCTCCATCGTTACTGGAGATGAAACTTAGGTTGCACACTACACGCCTGAAACCAAAAAGCAGTCTCAACAGTGGCGTCACACCTCACCCTCCGCCAAAAAGTTCAAAACCACAATTTCAGCCAAGAAAATCATGACATCCGTGTTTTGGGACTGTCAAGGCATAATTTTAATTGAATATATGCCTCAAGGGGAGACCATCAACTCTGCAAGATACTGTGAGACCCTAAAAAATTGCGGAGGGCGATTCAGAACAAGAGGAGAGGCATGTTGACAAATGGAGTCTGCCTGTTGCACGACAATGCCAGACGGAACTGCTCGCCTCGTTTAAATGGGATGTCCTGAACCATCCCGCGCATTCCCCTGACCTACTATCTCTTTACCTCCCTGAAGCTGCACATGGGTGGAAAAAGGTTTTCAACCGACGAGGAGATAAAGGAAGACGTGGAGAAGTGGACGGAGGGGTTGGCGGGAAACTACTTCGAGGAAGGCATCAAAAAGTTGATACCCCGCTTCATCACCTGCATTGAGAGGAATGGCGACTATGTCGAAAAATAGCTTACATATGTACTACGGTAACCACATAATTTTTTTGTTTAAATAAAAAAAATTGTAACCTACAAAAATTCAGTACACTTACTTTCTGGATATGGCTCGTACATTCAATATTTCTCAATTTTTTGTCTAACATAACATATATAATATGAAATTGAATAACAACTGACCTGTTGAAATAAATTGGCTAATTTGCCCGAAATAACAGACATGCCTTTCTCTGTCTGTATAGATATATTTCCCAAAAGAGTTTTCATGTTATCGCTCTCAGCCTTCCACTCATTTATCTTGTGTAGGTTGATCTCTCCGAGATGCTGAAAGTTGACACGATTTAGTTATATAAATAAATTAATTAGAATCCCCCTTAAGTTAAGGAATAACTTATTATTCAGAAGTGTAGTCCTTACTCGAGTCAGCATACAAGATGCAGATTCGTGCATTAATACACTGAACTTCTGTGCTGCAGATGTGCTGTTCCAACTTCATTTTCTGCCTAGTATTCAGGGGTTTAACAATATCATTTTCTGCCTAGTATTCAGGGGTTTAACAATATCATTTTCTGCCTAGTATTCAGGGGTTTAACAATATCATTTTCTGCCTAGTATTCAGGGGTTTAACAATATCTTCCTTCCATCCCTTCCCTTTTCCAGTCACTGGTGGTATTTTTGAGGTACATAACATATTTAGTATGATACTTTTTCATTATTTTGTAAAATAAATTTTTTAGGTTTTGCTTTATTTGCGTATTAGAGGTAACAAAAAATAACTTTGTTACCTCTCATCCAGGAACTGGAATAAATCTGTATCTCTTGTCTGGTTAGTCGGAGAAATTTCCAATATATTCAACAATTGTATACTTTAAAATATAGTGTCAAATACAAAATAGAGGTAAAATATAGGAATATTATATTAGTTGACATCTCATAATTTAGGAATATTACAATATTGACATCTCGTATCGGAATATTACATTAGTTGACATCTCGTATAGGAATATTATATTAGTTGAGATCTCATAATTTAGGAATATTACATTATTGACATCTCGTATAGGAATATTACATTAGTTGACATCTCATACAATTTATTGAATATGTCAAATACTAGATTTTTTAAAACTAAACGTTTTAATTTATGGAATTAGTTTTATAATAAAAAGTAGAATAATGACCAGTGATATAGTTTTTTACTATTTTTTTCATCACCATGAGAATATAAAATTAACTTAAATAAATATAAAATATAAATTTTACTGTGCACATGATTTTTTTCAATGTTCTCGATAACATACCTCAACATTCTTGTTCCCTTCCTCCAGCAACCAATCGGTGACACAGCTATACTTGATGAGGATCTCTTGGCATAGTCCGATGAGTTGCGAAGGCATTTGATTGATCTCCTTCGCCATGTTTATATGCTCTGTGACTAAACATGTAAAGAATAAGTGACTTAATCCACCAAAACTATAAAAAAAAGGCTTTCCATCAAATAGAAGTGATTGAATCCACTAACATATGTTCTGGGTATTTGTTTATAAACATCTGATGGAACAATCTAGAAACTACCATGGCAGTATACCAGGAATTTACAAATATGTTCTGGATGTGGTGTTCCCACGTTGAAATTTATAATAAATTTATAATAATAATTTATAATAAGTTTTTTGCTGCATATAGAGTATGCTAATGTGAATTGTAAATTTATTTCATATTTTTTAAGTATAAGTAGTGAATGTACGTAAACTAGAGGAAGCGAGAGATGTAGAATAGATATACGAGGCGTATCCAGAAAGTAAGTGTACTGAGGCTCTCACGACCGGATGGATTTTATTTTCGACGTATTGGCTACACTTCCGTGTAGCCTGACCCTTCCCCCGTTTAAAAACGGTCGTACGTCTGTGCATGATGATCAGAGGAGCGGAAGACCTTCAATTGTGACTGACGAAATTGTGGAAAAAATCGAAAATGCGCTCCGTGACGATCGCAGATTGAATACATGCCTCACGCGGAGACCATCAACTCTGCAAGATACTGTGAGACCCTAAAAAAATTGCGGAGGGCGATTCAGAACAAGAGGAGAGGCATGCTGACAAAGGGAGTCTGCCTGCTACACAACAATGCCAGACCACACACGGCCAACGTCACGAAGAAACTGCTCGCCTCGTTTAAATGGGATGTCCTGAACCATCCCGCGCATTCCCCTGACCTAGCACCTTCAGATTACTATCTCTTTACCTCCCTGAAGCTGCACATGGGTGGAAAAAGGTTTTCAACCGACGAGGAGGTAAAGGAGGAGGTGGAGAAGTGGACGGAGGGGTTGGCGGGAAACTACTTCGAGGAAGGCATCAAAAAGTTGATACCCCGCTTCACCACCTGCATTGAGAGGAATGGCGACTATGTCGAAAAATAGCTTACATATGTACTACGGTAACCACGTAATTTTTTTGTTTAAATAAAAAATATTGTAACCTACAAAAATTCAGTACACTTACTTTCTGGACTTACCTAGTATTTGAAATACAATGCTGGAGAAGAATGTTATGAATTCTATGGATGGTTAGGCGAACTAACGCCTCCATTCTCAAAGAACTGAGAGTCACCGACAGATTACCAAAACTATACCTATGAGAATCTTAGGACACATTGCTCATGGCCAAGGAGACAGAAGAGGTTTATGGTCGCTAGAAGTCTGGAAAACGGTGCACAAGAGAAAGAGTCCCAATGCATTGGACTGACCAAGTTAGAGATGTAACAAGACTACTCTTAATAATTGCTCTTCGGACTTGCGGAGTGCAGAGATGGGTGGAGAAGAGTTGTCTAGGGCTATCATAAGAGTCATGATGCTGTCATGAGCTATATGACAGGTTGATGATGTGTATAAACTATTGTTAATGACACTAATATGCAATATAATTGTTAAGGTGTTTGTTTAACCATGTTAACATGCTAGACTTCAATCTCACATATTGTATGATCTCTACATTGGTCTATCAGGGACTCCTGCATAACTCTTGAGGTATCTTATTTTTAATACTTGATGCAGGGACATATTCTTTTCGATAAAGGTAATAGACATCTTTTTTCAACTTGTTGAACTAGTAGGGAATTTTTAGTTCTTCTCTGTATCCATATGATTGTTGAATTCATCTAAAAAAAACTAATTAGAAAATTGATGGACATTTTGAGCAACCAGCAAAGTTTTTATGAATATATGTGTCTAGGCATCTTTAATACCGAACACGTATACATTTAAGTACAATAAAACATTTGCATTACTTGCCTTCTACTTTGTGATCTTAGACATTTGCGTTACTGTAAAAAGTATGATCTTTGTCACTTTTGTGCATAAAAAAATTGATCTTAGACACATTAATAAATAATAGGTTAGTCAATAAGTTTTGAAAGCGACATCTATGGAGCAGTAGAAAAACCAAAATTTCTACGCCATTTTAATAATTCATCTTTCATAAGAACGTACTCAAAATTTCATTTCGATCTGTCAATTCATTCTTTGTTTACAAGCCATTTGAAGTTGACGTGTCAGTGTATTTTTTAACAATGGAAAAATCCGAATATCGTGCAGTGATTAAATTCTTTGTTTTGGAAGGTTTATCGGCTACTGAGATCCATGCAAAGATGGTGAAAGTATTAAAGGAGTCTTCTCCTTCATTTCCAACCGTTCACCGATGGGTTTTGGAGTTTAAGCGTGGCCGTACAAGCGTTGAAGACGATCCACGCTCAGGACTTCCAAAAAGTGCATCAACACCAGAAATCATAGCAAAAATACAGGATATGGTTTTGGAAGATCATCGATCGACTGTGGATGTGATAGCTGACACCATAGGCATCTCACATGGAACAACATGGCATATTTTGGCTGAAGTTTTGGGTTTCAAAAAACTGTGTGCACAATGGGTGCCGCATTTGCTAACAATGCAACAAAACCACGTTCGAATGCGACTTTCTGAGCAACATTTGGAGCAATTTCGAAAGGATAAAAAGGATTTTCTGCGTCGATTCATCACTATGGATGAGACTTTGGTCTACCACCATGATCCTGAATCAAAACAAGAGGCAAAGGAGTGATGTGAACCAGGCACTTTGGCTCCGAAGCGAGTTCGTGTCCAGAAATCGGCCAAGAAGGTGTTAGTGTCAGTTTTTTGGGATGCAAAAGGAATTTTATTGATAGATTATCTCCAAACTGGTAAGACAATCAACTCTGATTATTATTGTGACCTTTTGGACCAGTTGGATGAAAAAAATTGTGAAAAAAGACCCGGTTTGCAGAAGAAAAAAATCATTTTTCATCAAGACAATGCACCTGCTCACACAGCTCAAAAAACCATCGCGAAAATCAGTGAATTGGGGTACGAATTGTTGCAGCATCAACCCTATTCGCCAGATTTAGCTCCCTCTGACTTCTGGCTGTTCTCAAACCTCAAAAAATTCCTTCGTGGAAAGCATTTTTCATCAAATGAAGAGGTTATAGCCGTCGTAGAGGAGTATTTTGCAGGCCTTCCAGAAAGTCACTTCCGTGATGGGACAACAAAGTTGGAAGATCATTGGACCAAGTGTATCGATCTTATGGGAGACTATACTGAGCAATCAAAGAGATTTCCTCCCAAAAAAAAATGTATTTTCATTTCCGCTTTCAAAACTTTTTGACTAGTACATTAAGTTTAAATTTAGACATAAATATGTAAAGGAATGATCTTAGACTCTTATGTGAGCATGAGTATGATTAGACATATAACTACAATAGCTATGATTTTAGACACTTAACATGAGTATGATAAGCATTATTTTAGACTCACATAAATACACATAGTACAAGCTTAGATACATAAGTACGCTGAGTATGATCTTTGACACTTACCAACCATGGTGGTGATTTCTCCAGCACCGCCCGCCGCACTGCTCGACTTGATGTCCCGCGCCCCACAAGTGCTGAGGTCTACCAGGTTGAGTGACTCTGTCGTCTCCTCAATATCCTTGTTGCTCTCCACCAGCTTGCCACGGAGGTCCTTCAAGCAAGTGTATACTTTCACAACTTTAACCTAAAAATAATTTATGTGTATGCAAAAAATATCAACCTAAAAAACACATTATTTTTTTAGATACATACCATTATATAATTTCTCTGCACAGACAAAGACAATAGAATACTAAACTTTCAACATGCTTCCTTTTTCTCATCTATGATAATTCATCTTCTCATATATGTTAGCTCCATTAATTTATCTTACTATTTACTTTTCAAAGTTTTAGATTAAATCCGCCTTTTACCACTCATTTGTTCAATATGTGCAAACCATCTCAGAGTACTCTTTTTAATTCTGGTGACAGAAATCTCTCCATTTATGGTAATTGAAAGCAGCGAGTAAATGGAAGTATAAATGCATAAATGAAACTATTGAATATGTAAAACAGATGATGCATTACATAGTTAAAATAGCTTTAGTTATTTTTCAGTCTAAATAAGTGGTTACTGATGACAAATAAATCACACATTTTGATGAGAGCTACACATTTATTTATACAAAGTAAATAATTGCTGAACTTATAATTTGCTGCACTTATTCAAAATCACTTTCACTAGATGAATCTTCTACTGCAGCGGTCGGCAACCAGCGGCCCGCAAGAGGCGTCTCGGTGCGGCCCTCAAGATTAGACGCAATACTACGAGTCTACTTAAAAAATGCGAGCTAATATAAAAAAACTTCCAAGTCAAATGCAGCCACAAAAATCTCATTGATTTTATTAACTAAAATAAATGTCGTAAAAATATATACAGTACCCGGCGGTAAGTAATACACAAAGGGTTTAAGAAAGAGACTGTCGGCGATAATCGGCTAACTTCGGCTTTGTAGAGAGTCGTTTTTGCCATTCGTACACGTGTTCTGTCTCGAGACTGTTAGCGCATTGTGCGACAGAGACGATGCTCTACAAAGTTGAAGTTACCCGATTATAGACGACAGTCTCTTTCTTAAGCCCGATGTGTATTACTTACCGCCGGGTACTGTAATTAGCGTTTTATTTTAAAAATATATTTCTTTATATTTTATCGAGATGTCGCTTTCTTTGTATTATCATCATCTTCGTCATCCGTCCTACAATTCTTGCTGAAAGAAAAACTGCCTGAAAGATTCTCAACAGTATCAATAATAGTTGGACAATCTACAGTCTTCAATTTTTTTATCTGAGATTTAGCTTTTGTCTGAGAAAGTACGATCGTATCACTTCTTATAAAAAAGAGCTTAATTAGTTTAATATGAGAAATAGACGCAAATCATTCACATAGTTTGATTATTTTTATCATATTCGTAACAATCCCGCCACCCCTTCTTCTTGCGTCGAGAATATTCAACGTCTTTTTGACCATGTGCTTGCTCTACGTTCAAGCAGATATTGTTCATTTGTTTTCCTAGCTTTTCTTTTTTACGTCCTTTAGTATCCATGCACTGAAGCTCTGGAACCAGTTACCTTCTAATACTAGACAACTTTGTAAGTGGTATATTTAAATAGAAATGGGAAAATCTCTTCTATTGAAGTACAAAGAATAACGCATTTCCTCTCCTCTTTAGCATCTTTCCTTTTTCCTTTGAATGATAATATCTAATATCTATTGTTGTTATTTTATATATTTTAAAAATAATACATATGATCGAATTCATAGGTATTCTTATATTCCAGAATATAGGCGGATAAATGCCTGTGTTATTCGAGAGAAGACGCACAGCGCGGGATTCAAACCGACGACCTTCCGCACGGAAGTCCAGTGCGTTACGACACAACAATGCACCACGTTTGTGTTGTACATGGATTTTGTAACGTTGTAAATATTTGTACACAAATATTGTAGGTATAATGTAATGACATATGGCACAAGTGCGGCCCGCACTAATCCCACGTAAAATATTCGGTCCTCTTACAACAAAAGGTTACCGACCCATGTTCTACTGCAACTGTTGTAGCTCTTATAGCTACATATAAAAATATTAATTTAGAAGACATACAACGTTAAGGTGAATTCGCGGGAATGGAGGTCCCTAGCCTATTGTCATCTGTTATAACATGATTCTGTGTAACATGGCATGTATCGCCATATCACAATATATATTTTCCTCAGTGCATATATTTCAATAGAATTTTTCGACTCTATTCAATTATTTTCCCCCTCCACATTTACTAGATGCAAATCTTACATTTTAAAAAATTCATAGAATACAGAATAGTTTTTATTTATAAATGTTTAATATAATCATAAATATAAATTTTTAATATGGACCAAGTCAATTTTTTATGTTTCTCCATGAAATATTCTCACCTGTTGTTCCTCGAGATCCTTCTTCATGGTATTGAATTCAGTTGTTTTTTTATTTAAATAGTCCGCTTCCTCATCTCCACCACCTGAGCTTGCTTTAGCTAAAAAAGAAAAACAAACAAATACGTTAATTATTATTTACTTACGAAGATTGTCCGGTTATCGGTATATAACAAATGACAATATCCCTTCAACTATAGTTCGGAAATTCTAGGATGAGTCCTGTGATAGCTCACAAATTTGCCCCGATACAACCTTATATAATGTACAATATTTACCTAAATAACTTGCTATTTATTAGAATCGAAGCTTATATTAAAGTTGATAAAATAATTAAAATTACTGGACATCGTTACAAGGTTGTATTGGGGCAAATTTGTGAGCTGTCACAGGACTCATCCTAGAATTTCCGAACTATAGTTTTGTGATTGTTCTGAAATTTGGGGACCTCTCAGACCTAAGTACTCATGCGTGTCAAGTCACATTTTCCTGGAGCTATTCAGTTGACTGTTAATATGTAGTGGTGATTTCTGATATGTAGTGATTTTTTTTCATTGTTGTTGAGTTACCAATTTGAATAAATTTTTGCAAAAAACTTGGAAATTTATGTGCAGAAACGATATTGTGGGCTTATGGAGACAAATCTACGGGTAAAACATGAATGATAATAATAATAATAAAAGGACAATGTATATAGTGCCATTTAGAGAGTAAACTCTTTCCATGGGCGCTCTAGCTCGGGATGGTTTCTATAATTCAAAGTTAGCCACAATTCAGTTCGAATTAATCCCTGTCCTGTCAAGCATGTGTATGGAATACCCACGTCCCTAAAATATTGTCAACATGCAGGGTCAACGACCGATGAATCAACCTCTGGATATGTACAAATGTCACATACCAGAACGTCAATACTGTTTACACGCAAATAATATTTACATCGCATTCCACGGTAGAAAGAGAACATATCACGCCGTCTCGCCGTTTCGACAATAAATATTCTACCCACTGTATTATCCGCAGCGCTTGCGACCGCCTCAGCACGCGCAGGAGTGAGATCGAGATATACCGCGGACGCATTCATGCGCCCCGTTCTGAAATTCTATATATACCTACTTATCGATGAATAAAGGAGACTTGTTATTATTCGCTTGACCATTCATTTCTGTTTACTATTTATTGATTATTCACTCTCACTTCCCGCATTCCTGAATCGACGTATTTTATTTTAAATACAAAACAAATCATCATCATCACGACGTATCAAATTAAGCATCCCGCTAAATTGATGACCCCGAACGAAAAGGAACACAGAATTCGACTAAAGCGAATACAGAGATGTCAGCAACATCATCGTCAGCACGTCCTACTAGGACACACGTTAAACATGCATCAGCTAGAATGCCTGAAAATGGTGAACATAAGATTTTTAGGTAAACTCATATATTAAGGATTAAATAGCATATTATAGCCAAATTATTACATCCTCAAAAAGTGTTTGGACGTTGATTATTAATAAAAAAAAAATGTTTAATTTGTAAGTGCTTTTTTTTTTATTTTTACCTTTTTTTAGATAAATGTAAAATATTTATTTTAAGCTGCCATTTTCTAATATGACAGATAAATCTTCATTTCAATCAGTGGGGCTTTTGAGGATGGTATTGAAAAAGGTATAAATTCTGTAATCGGTGTAATAAATCCAACATGTGCACTTTTTACTTTTAATGCCAATATTTAATCTAATTTGACTAGACTACAATTGGAAGTTTCGATAAATAACTTACCTGGAGACTGTTTTGCACTCTCTGATTGAATTGAAATGGCATCATCAGTTGAAAGAGGCTGCAATATTTTGATTGGCTCCACCTCTGTATTGGATGTGAACGTTTTCTAAAAGATAAGATAATAAAAGTGATAAATATTTTACAAAATCCCCTCTGAACTAATCTCGACTATAGATAATTGTAAAATTAAAAAGGGGAAATAAATGAATATATGACAACTGACGATGGTCTGAGAATTTTTTGGAAAAAATATACTTCATTTCTTGAATTACATCAGTGTTGTTAAAGCTACTTTGAAATAGTCGCCGTCGTTGCTGGACCTTGTAATCGAGGATCATCTCGCCATTTAAATGTCAATTCAATTGAGAAACAAAGCTGAACCGGAAAGTTTATATTTCTTTCTTCCTTTCCTCTCTTTAAGTGAGTAAGCCATTACATACCAGAAAACTTGCCAGCCGCACTCTGCTGTACTGAAATGAATAGATTCGACTAAAGTCATAGGTATCCTTAGAGTTCTGAATACTAGGTGGAAAAAATGCCTGTCATTTGAGGAGAGTAGCACAGCGCTGGGCTTTAATCGGCGACCTTCTGCAAGTCGGAAGTCCAATGCGTCACCGTGCGGTCATGTATCGTACTTCGAAACAGTAGCACTGTTACAGCTACTCTAAGAATGAAGTGTATTACTTTTAGTGTGCTAATTAACAACAATGAAAAATATCATGAAATTGTGAAAAATTTAAACTCTAATAGCACTACTTAAAATGTTTTAATGCTTATCTTTAAGTTATTGTGATAGTATAATATATTTTGATTACCTCTTTAGCTACAAGGGAGGGCTTTGTCACATCACTACTTATTGATGAGGCCCTCGATCTCTGCAGACCCTGTTAAAAATATATTTTCATATTACGTTTTGAAAAAAAAACTAAAAATTTATTTAGCGTATTTTACCCCAACACAGGATATCTCAACAAATTAGTAACACAGGTTAACTCAACAAATCAGTAACACAGGTTATATCAACAAATTAGTAACACAGGTTATCTCAACAAATTAGTAACACAGGTTATCTCAACAAATTATTAACACAGGTTATCACAACAAATTAGTAACACAGGTTATGTCAACAAATTAGAAACACAGGTTATCATAACAAATTATTAACACAGGTCATCTCAACAAATTAGTAACACAGGTTATCTAACCAAATTAGAAACACAGGTTATCTCAACAAATTAGTAACACAGGTTATGTCAACAAATTATTAACACAGGTTATCACAACAAATTAGTAACACAGGTTATGTCAACAAATTATTAACACAGGTTATCATAACAAATTAGTAACACAGGTCATCTCAACAAATTAGTAACACAGGTTATCTAACCAAATTAGAAACACAGGTTATCTCAACAAATTAGTAACACAGGTTATCTCAACAAATTATTAACACAGGTTATCACAACAAATTAGTAACACAGGTTATGTCAACAAATTATTAACACAGGTTATCATAACAAATTAGTAACACAGGTCATCTCAACAAATTAGTAACACAGGTTATCTAACCAAATTAGAAACACAGGTTATCTCAACAAATTAGTAACACAGGTTATCTCAACAAATTATTAACACAGGTTATCACAACAAATTAGTAACACAGGTTATGTCAACAAATTATTAACACAGGTTATCATAACAAATTAGTAACACAGGTCATCTCAACAAATTAGTAACACAGGTTATCTCACCAAATTAGAAACACAGGTTATCTCAACAAATTAGTAACACAGGTTATCTCAACAAATTAGTAACACAGGTTATCTCAACAAATTAGTAACACAGGTTATTACAAAAAGATACCACTTGGTAAATGATCATGAGCTGCACTGTTTTATCGCCCACTAGGAACTTAACAAATAAGGGACCCATCTTACAAATACCATATTTACAATAATCAGGTTTACACTCTTGGCGTAACATGGTAGGATGTGGACTACTTGGCTGTGGACCAACATGTGAAAAGCTTTGTGTCATCATTATCTTCCTTACAAGAAGGACCGACCGAGTAAAGGTTACGACTGGTTAAACAGTGGCCAGGATGCTACGGGTTGCGATAGAAGGGAACAGTAAGGCACACAGTAGAAGCAAGAAGAATAGAAGGTTATGCCCCTTAGCCATGAAGACCATTATATGGAAGAATAATTCTTAACTGTGTGACCTGGAGAATTATAAAAACTATGATTATTTTATATTTGCTATGTTGTTTAAAATTAACAAATTGCACCAAAAATTCCATACCTATTTTATTACTAAAAAAAATCACTTGCTTTAAATGCTGGTGATAATTGTCTAGTTTAACCCTTCATTTCCTGTGATGTGTAACTAGTAAACATTGCTTCTAAAAACTTTAATATCTCTATAAATATAATAAATACTGGGTTCAGATTTTAGGTATTCCTCCGTAATACATTTACGCATTAAATGAAAAAAATAATATTAATAATAATTAGCACTTATTAGTCACATCAGAGATATTTTGTGAAAATCGGGAATCGGTGTGCCAGTGTGTGACATAGGTATATTCATTCTAAAAAAACGCTATGGGGAGGAAGCGACGCTATTCACGTCTCACTATTACTCTACTTCGGTATATGGGAACGCAAGAAATAGAATCTCAGTTCGCTCGCTTCAGTAGCTCGCGGGCTTTCTTTTGAGTTGGTCACATCGCCTGTTTTGTGAACGTCGGTCGATGTTTTTTTTTCATGTTTTCAGCAATTAAATTTCAATTATTATCACTTTTGACTTCATATTTAATTAATTTAAGCGATTGGCTATGAATATTTTTATTTTTCAGATTTTAAATAGCTCATTTTTATATGTGTATTGATGTGTATTGAATACACATCACCGGAACAGGCGGATTTTTTTAGCACAGAAAGGAAAAGTTTAAAAAAGTGAATCTCATCCACGCTGAACTTTTGAAATTTCCAGGTCTGACATATCACGTAAATAACACCAAATGTCTTAATATATTTATTTATTTAACACTTTTATTGCAATACAATCTTATTACAGGCTTATTGCCAGACTGCAATCTCTTCCAACCAACCAGACAAAAGTAAATTAAGCAAGTTACATGGTCGCATAAATCATTCAAATGACTATCCATCCCTACGAAATCTATAAACACATACGTGAGCATGCCCATGCCCACGAACCCGACAAAGACGGACAATCACCCGAACATTATTTTTCATATAAAGTGAGATATTATCAATCAAACAGAAAGGAAGGGATGGTGGAGAGGAAAGAACTATATACGAGTATTGAGAAAAATAAATAATATAATGTACATTTTTTTTAGATTGACATATTTTGGTTTCGATAACATTTCTTATCTTGTGAGAATTTTTAATATGCTCCATCAAATTTTATGTCTTGTGTGAATATTTAATATGCTCCAGAAACAATGTTATATCTTGATTACAAACACTTGTGATTAAGATATAACATTGTTTCTGGAAACTTTTTGGTGATATATTGGGTGTACAAATAAGTCACCGCCGTTTGACAAAAGTTGGCGCCACCAGTAAGTTATGGTTAAAATTGTCAGATGTAAAATGTCATTATCGTAAGGTTGGACATCTGTCAACAACATGACCTTGAAATATTAGTGAATTTTTATCAGTATAACATATTTTTTTGTGTTCGAAAATGTCAAGTTTTGAGCCGAATAAGCGTCATTTGCGGGAACTTTTGATTTACTTCTTCAATTTGAAGAAATCTGCAGCTGAGGCGCATCGATTGCTTGTAGAAGCATATGGTGAGGCTGCCTTAAGTGAGAGAAGTTGTCGTGAGTGGTTTCAAAAGTTTAAGAACGGTGAATTTGACATCGAAGACAAAGAACGTAGCGGAAGGCCGAAAGTGTACGAAGACGCGGAATTGGAAGTATTATTGGATCAAGATTCGTGCCAAACGCAAGAAGAACTTGCACTTACATTAGGAGTGACTCAACAAGCAATTTCACATGGGTTGAAATCATTGGGAATGATTCAAAAACAAAGAAATTGGGATTCATATGAACTGACACGGAGAAACTTTGAATGCCAATTTTCCACATGTGAAATGCTGCTTGCCAGGCATAAACGAAAGGGTTTTCTGCACCATATAGTCACTGGTGATGAAAAATGCATCCATTATGATAATCCAAAAAGGAAGAAATCATGGGGATCCCCTGGTCATGCTTCAACATCTACGGCTAAGCCAAATATTCATGGAAAAAAACTCTTGTTGTGTATTTGGTGGGATCAGCTTGGTGTCGTGTATTATGAGCTGCTCAAACCGAATGAAACCATTGCTGGGGCTGTCTACCGAACATAATTGATGAGATTGAGTCGAGCACTCGAGGAAAAGCGCGCCCACTACTACGCCAGACACGACAAAATTATTCTCCTGCATGATAATGCTAGTCCACATGTTGCGGCACCGGTCAAAACCTATTTGGAAACACTCAATTGAGAAGTTTTACCCCACCCGCTGTATTCACCAGACATTGCTCCTTCTGATTACCACTTGTTTTGATCGATGACGCATGGCCTGTCTGAGCAGCACTTCACATCATATGAAGATACCAAAAATTGAGTCGATTCGTGGATAGCCTCAAAAGATGATGATGATGACTGACGCGGTATTCGTATGCTAACAGAAAGATGGGGAAAAGTAGTGGCAAGCGATGGGTACTACTTCGAATAAAGCATGAGGTTCCGTTCTTTCACAATAAATGCCCATTTTTTTATAAAAAACGGCGGAAACTTATTTGTACACCTAATATGTCGACTCTGTATATTTTCATTTCTTTTGTCAACAAATATTTTTTTATGGAAGTGAAACTTGGACTTGGCAGAAGAAAAATAAGAGTAAGATTAATATTGTGGAGAACTTAGGAACATTTGTGGAGTGTTAATGTTTGCAAGAAGGCGGAATGAAGACATCAGAAATTAATGCATGGATAAAATTGACATTTTAACTAAGATGAAGAAAGGAGCTTAAAGATGGCTTGGACATGTGGAGAGAATGAACGATAAAAGAATGATTAGAGGTAGACTGAGAAAAATGTAGCTGGACCTAATGGACCAGATTTAGAAATAAGATAAAGCGACAAGTACGAATAATAGAAGATTGTACGTGACTATACTTCAGAAATTCTAGGATGGGTCCTGCGGTATTTTAAACGTCATGTCTCAATGAGATGGGGTAAAACCGTTTTTTTTTTACAAATCGAATAGTTTTTTTATAAATCGAAAAATTATTTTTCTCTAAACTGACATTTTAATTCCTAATTTTCATTATACTGACTTTCTAATGTATTGTATGATTTGTATCTATCAGTAAACAGGCCAAGATCCACTATGAATTAATACTAATTACGAACATTTCATTTTAGGTATAAAAAAATCTAAAATCCAATTATCGAATACCCCATCCCTAGCCAATGCAGACTAACGTAGTGACTTTTGAAAAATGTCACCAAATATTATTTGATTTTAACAAACTGCCACATTTTTGCTAATTTGTAACAAGATGTATGTTATTAATTTGTCATTATTGTTAGTTTTATGTAATGTATTTACCTAAATAACTTGCTATTTATTAGAATCGAGGCTTATATTAAAGTTGATAAAATAATTAAAATTATCGAACATCGTTACAAGGTTGTATTGGGGCAAATTTGTCAACTGTCATAGGACCCGTCCTAGAATTTCTGAAGTATAGATGTGTGAATATGGAGGAGGCGAAAGTTGTGTACATTGATAGAAAAGTTTGAGAATTTGTTCTCTCTGCCTAGCCCGCGAGGGACACTGGATGATGCTATACAGTATGTATGTAATTTTTTTACACTGTTTGAAAAAAATGATGGAAAATAGTTACCCTATCTGAGGAACGATTGGACACAGGAGTAGCAGTTGCAGTGGCAGGGGTGGACAACTTACAGGCTGGGTCCAGTGCTTTGCCCATTTGGGATCGGAGTTCTCGGGTTCGGCTGCTCAACGTGCTGCGTGGAGTTATTCGCGGCAAGAGGCTTCCTGCAACAATTTATTACCATACTGATTAACATTCATTACCATTAGGTTCTAGTAGGCATTGAGCACGTGCATACCATCACGCCATTTCCCTGTTGGGGCGGGCAGAGGACAGATTGCCACGCTTTCCTATCTCGACACACATGCTTAGCCTCTTCTACGTTTATACAATTTGTCTGCACCCGGCGGTAAGTAATACACATGGCTTTGTAGAGCATCGTCTCTGTCGCGCGATGCGGTAACAGTCCGGTACGCGATGATGTGACAGAACACGTCGTGTATGAATAACAGAGACGATGCTCTACAAAGCCGAAGTTAGCCGATTATGGCCGACAGTCTCTTTCTTAACCCGATGTGTATTACTTACCGCCAGGTACTGTATTTTCCTTGGTCTTCCTCTCACATATCTTTGACTTACATTTGCACTATTTGTTTTGTTAGTATTTCTTCATTCATTCATTCCACGTTCCCAAATCATTTCATAGTGTTCCACTCCATCTTACGCTTACCTTAAGTTCACATTTATCCCTTATCCCTTCATTCTGTATTCTATCTTACATTGTCATTCCATGTATTCTTCTGAATGCATGCATCTGTACAGTATTTATTCAGCTCCTCAGTCTTTTTCCATGTTCATTACATAATAATGAAAACCTCTCTATTTTGTGAATATTAAGAACTCCTTCAATTGGCAAGGTGGTCTGGTCTCATTTCTTAATCACAAATTTCATATAGTCGTAAATACTAATCAGTTGAGACATTCATACTCCGCATTCCTGTCCCTACATATACTTAAATCCCATACATAATAATTCATATTCTGAACAACCACCTCATTACATGCTTTATATTTGTATCAATCATTTACTCATTTCCCAATATCAATGAGCCACCTTGTTACATGTTTTTTTTTACATTTAAGGCAATTGAGACAAATTTTAGGAATAAATAATAAAAACGATAGCTTGTTTTGTAGTGTCGTAATAAAATTTTCCTCGAGGGCATTTCATTTATGAATTTATAAAAGGCACATTATAAGGCTCATTAAGAAAATGGTGTCAAAACATAAAATAAAAAGTAGGATATCACAAATGAATAATTAGTATATTCACCAAACCACTGGCAATACTGCTTCTGATGTCTTGGTATCTTTATTATGAAGTACTACAACTTTGTAATAAAGATACAAGACATCAGATACTGTTTAACTTAATTATAATCACTTGACACTGGTGTATACTCCTTCATATATAGAAGTTCACGGTCATTATTCGAGGGGAACTTAATTATTGTAAAATGTTCATGTCACTTTAATCTACTCAATTGTATTTTTTTTGTAGTTTGAAACTATCAAAAAAAGTTTTGTGGAATGAGTATTTTTAATTTCATTCTTAGCCCTGTACTTGTTTTATATTGGGAACTATAGGAAAGTTTCAATGATTGATTTAAAGCGAGATGGTATGGTGGCCATATCTGCCACTGTACAGCTGTAGCCTTTAGATTGCTTTAATAAAGGTCTTAGTTCCATTTTCAAGTTGATTCTGAAGACAGAATTTTTATTGACCAATTATGTGTACAAAATATTTTCTTGTACATTTGGACAAATTACACTCGCAATGATGAAAGTTCTGTATTATTACTACAAACAGGCAACTTGAATGTTGGTTATGTAATATCATCTATATCAAGTTCGTTTGGTTTTCTAAATAAAACTCATTGTCTATGTGTATTAGATAATAATCTTGACATTTGTCTAAACACCAGAAGTAGCATTGTTGTAGATAATAGTGAATTTTTTTATACATTCTAGTTTTATATTTATCAGATTTTATTCCATCTGAATTTATTTTGTGATAATAATGCCAGGTGTTTTATGTTCATAACAATGAAAAAATGTCTCTATATTAAAATAACTTAACCTCTCAGAAAGGCTATTAAGATTATATACTCGACGTGTCCTTTAGTTATGCGGTCACATTTCACGTAAGTAGGGTTTAGGGTTGTAAGAGCCGAGATAGATCACCACCGATGATCATGTCCTGGAGCAACTATACTTGAGAAAATGTAGGATGGTCCCTGTCATATTTGAAATGTCATGTCTCAAAGGGATGGGGTAAAATCGTTTTTTTTTTACAAATTGAATTGTTTTTTTATAAATCGAAAAATTGTTTTTCTCTAAACTAACATTTTAATTCCTAATTTTCATTATACTGACTTTCTAATGTATTGTTTGATTTGTATGTATCTTTAAATAGGCCAAGATCCACTATGAATTAATACTAATTACGAACATTTAATTTTAGGTATAAAAAAATTTAAAATCCAATTATCGTATACCCCATCCCTACCCAATGCAGACTAACGTAGTGACTTTTGACAAACGTCACCAAATATTATTTGATTTTAACAAACTGCCACATTATTGCTAATTTGTAACAAGATGTATTCATTTGTCATTATTGTTAGTTTTATGTAATGTATTTACCTAAATAACTTGCTATTTATTAGAATCGAGGCTTATATTAAAGTTGATAAAATAATTAAAATTATCGAACATCGTTACAAGGTTGTATTGGAGCAAATTTGTGAACTGTCACAGGGACCATGCTACATTTTCTCAAGTATAGGTGAAGAGTGCTACGCGTCTGTGTTTGCTACACACTATGGACAGAGGAATGCCGGTAAGGATGGGCAACATATAGCAGTTCCTGTGTGGGTTATGTTCCTCAGCAATTAAGATTATATTGCAGAAGAATATTAGCTGCCTTTTACAAATAAAAAGCACAGTGCCCTTGAAGTGATATTGCTAAAGGAGAAGAAAGTTATCTGGTGTGATGGGTAAGGATTTTTAACTTGTCAAGGAGCGATTATTTTTCCTATTGAGAAGGCTCGCTGACATTCAACAGAAATAAATAAACTTCCTTTACTCAAACATAAAAAATTAGGGGAGAAATGTAGGAACCTGGCAATAAAGATTATATTACTATGCCATAAATTGTTATTAAAAAAAAAAAGGTTGAGTAGTGTGCCTATCAATTGGACTGGATGACATTTTTATTGGAACTTGGAATATCCTTTTTTTGTGTTGGATGGTTCATTTTTCTTTTTGTCGAGGCATTTTTGTTTTGTTTTTGCTGTCTCCTCACTAGATGATCTTTTTGTTAAGCAGAAAAAAGTTATCTGGTGCGATAAGCAAGGATTTTTTGAAAAGGTTATTTTGTATTAGGAAGTTGTGGAGTGATTATTTTTCCTGTCGAAAGAGCTTGTCGCCATTCTATAGAAATAAGTGAACTCTCCATAATGGGAAAAAAGAATAAACCTGGCAAAAAAATAATATTTCCTTGCCTATAAACTAAAAAAAGTATTAAAAGGAAAAAATCACAATATATTGGGTGTACAAATAAGTCACCGCCGTTTGACAAAAGTTGGCGCCACCAGTAAGTTATGGTTAAAATTGTCAGATGTAAAATGTCATTATCGTAAGGTTGGACATCTGTCAACAACATGACCTTGAAATATTAGTGAATTTTTATCAGTATAACATATTTTTTTGTGTTCGAAAATGTCAAGTTTTGAGCCGAATAAGCGTCATTTGCGGGAACTTTTGATTTACTTCTTCAATTTGAAGAAATCTGCAGCTGAGGCGCATCGATTGCTTGTAGAAGCATATGGTGAGGCTGCCTTAAGTGAGAGAAGTTGTCGTGAGTGGTTTCAAAAGTTTAAGAACGGTGAATTTGACATCGAAGACAAAGAACGTAGCGGAAGGCCGAAAGTGTACGAAGACGCGGAATTGGAAGTATTATTGGATCAAGATTCGTGCCAAACGCAAGAAGAACTTGCACTTACATTAGGAGTGACTCAACAAGCAATTTCACATGGGTTGAAATCATTGGGAATGATTCAAAAACAAGGAAATTGGGTTCCATATGAACTGACACCGAGAAACGTTGAACGCCGATTTTCCACATGTGAAATGCTGCTTGCCAGGCATAAACGAAAGGGTTTTCTGCACCGTATAGTCACTGGTGATGAAAAATGGATCCACTATGATAATCCAAAAAGGAAGAAATCATGGGGAACCCCTGGCCATGCTTCAACATCTACAGCTAAGCCAAATATTCATGGAAAAAAACTCTTGTTGTGTATTTGGTGGGATCAGCTTGGTGTCGTGTATTATGAGTTGCTCAAACCGAATGAAACCATTGCTGGGGCTGTCTACCGAGCACAATTGATGAGATTGAGTCGAGCACTCGAGGAAAAGCGCGCCCACTGCTACTCCAACACGACAAAATTATTCTCCTGCATGATAATGCTCGTCCACATGTTGCGGCGCCGGTCAAAACCTTTTTGGAAACAATCAATTGGGAAGTTTTACCCCACCCGCTGTATTCACCAGACATTGCTCCTTCTGATTTTCACTTGTTTCGATCGATGACGCATGACCTGTCTGAGCAGCACTTCACATCATATGAAGATACCAAAAATTGGGTCGATTCGTGGATAGCCTCAAAAGATGAAGCATTCTTCCGATGCTGTATCCGTATGCTGCCAGAAAGATGGGAAAAGGTAGTGGCAAGCGATGGGCAATACTTCGAATAAAACATGAGGTTCCGTTCTTTCACAATAAATGCCCAATTTTTGATAAAAAACGGCGGAAACTTATTTGTACACCTAATAATTATAGCATTGGCAGTAAGGACTATTGTATCCCTGCTATAAACAAAAAAAAAACAGAAGTCACGAGTAGCTGGGAGTCACGATCCTTGGAACAGGGTGACTTTTTCAATGGAATTTTGAAAATACTTTTTATCGTATTGGATGGTTTTTTATTGAAACGTTGTTCCTTTTTGGGTGGGGGCTATTGTCAATATGGAAAAAAGATATTTGGCACAATAGGTAAGAATGTTTTAAATTGTTCTGTACAAGTTGATTTTTCCACCGAGAGAGTTCACTGCTTTTTCCACAATGGGAAAAAGTACAATACTGGCGGAATGGATTATATTTCCACACTTTATTTTGTTGTAAAAATATAAATAAAAAACTCGTATGTTGGCAATTTCACTTTCAATAAGATGCACACTATACACTTTTAAGAGACACTAAAAATAAATTAAACAAAAAAGGTTTATCAATTTTTAAAAATATGGCAAATCAATAGAATTCTATTTTGTAAGATATATATGGCAATTTGATAGTAAATTGATTGATCAGCTCACGTGGCTTTCCATTTATCTCCTTTTTCTGCATTGACATGTTCAAATTACACTGTAATTTAGGTTTATTCAGGTCCAATGTTTTCAAATGTAAGTAAATCTTCCCAAAATATTCCCTCGAAAACTAGTAAAGCCATACAAAAGAATATACAAAAGACTTTATTAATAAATAATTTCAAACAAATGCTTTATTTTTTCTTTCAACTTTTAAATTCAGAATTTCTTTTAATCAAGAGGTATTATTTTTGAATATCACTATGTAAATTTTGAGATATCACTTTTCAATAATGTCATATTAATTTTTTTAAAGTAAATAAATAAATATAGGTTTATTGATAGCAACATAGTATGTACATAATATACTTCAAGAACACATAAATTGCAGAGAATACATTAAAGGCAGAAGCTATCAAAAGGTCTGGGCTCATCTAATAACATCGCCCCAGCCCACCCCATCAATATAGGGCGAGCCCAGCCACGGGGACACCAGATGTTTTTTCAGCCCACACCCTTAATGCTTACCTACCCTAAATGATCTTTTACCTTATTCTTCTCGAATAATGATCGTGAATTCCTGTCTATGAAGAAGTACACGCCAGTGTCAAGTGATGTCCAATTTATAGGGTCTATACCTCATAATTCCTAACCCACTATCAAAAATCTAGTGCTCTCTGAATTCTCAGCCACTAAAATTTACCAGTCAAAACCGAGAAATTTGACTTTTAACCCTTTTAATCCCAGCATATTTTGGCAAAAAAACAGTAGTTTATATTTTATTTTAGTAAATATTTAGTTTTAAATGCATTATTTTAAAAGTGAATTCTCAAAGTTAAAAAATATATATATTCAACACAAAAACTTGTATGAAAATTTTGAGGCCGATGATTGGCCCCGTGGGATTTTTCCAATACACCAGTTGGGGCCGATGATCGACCCGTGGGACCAAAGGTATATACTTCTTGCCATTCAATATTGTTAAGTTGTAAGGTGAAAGCAGAGCCGGGACAAGGGTGGTGCATCTGGGAACTGGCTCTAGACATGATATTTAAAGAGCTTTGAAATTGATTGGCAAAAATAGGAAAATAGCATAAAATAATTTAAAAAAAAATAGAATCCTAAAAACATTGAAAATAACTTCCGAGTATGTGATCAATGGTCATGACCAACATCATCATGTGAAAGAAGGTTTAATAAATTAAATTTAATCTTATATGAGATCTAGTGGTGTACAAAAAGATTGCAGAGATATAGCTATTCTCTTTTGATTTCGAACATTTTGAATATTTGATTTAGAATAAAATCAATTTTGATTAAGTTATTGATGTTTTTGCTATCCTGAAAACAGGAAAAATAAAATTGGAAATTTTGATATTCATTTGTTAATTTATACTATTTACGGGATAAAGTAATCATACATTCTCAATTTTCACTTTTTTTAAGACTGGGGGAAAGTTGATTTTTTATGAAGAAAATAGTAATTCTACCGATTTCTAATGAGTTCAAGAGAAAAATATCAGCTTATTGCGAAGGTGATATATTTTTTCTTAAGATTTTTTCACATTTTTGATTGAGCACCTCATGTGCCAAAATATTAGGTGTTAAGATAAGTTGTGTCAGTTTTTTTCAAATTTGAAAATGAGCACCATGAGTAAAACAAAATGGTAAAGGTTATACGTCATTCGAAAGAAAATTTTCTGCTCTACAAGATATTGAGTCTGCTTTTACGTTACATATATTATTTTATTTGATTACATGCCTTCAAAATGAAATGTCAAGTAGACGAAAGTGAGCATTTTCAACACCTCCTTCTGTTCGCGTTAACTTGTTCAATTGTCGAACATTGATTTTTGTTGTTTTCACTCAAAACATGTGGAACCCAAGCACTGAACTTCTGGACTTTTCCTATTGATTTAAGATGGGGGTAAACAGTCATGTGACTACAATTCATCTGCTCAGCCAATTCTACGGTGGTTTGAAGGGGATCTTCATGAATAATATGGTTTAAGCGGTCCTCATCGAAGTCCATTGGTCGTCCGGAACGCTCCATGTCTTTCAAATCAAAATTACCGTCTTTGAAACACAAAAACCATCGACGAGCTATCCTTTCATTCATAGCATCTTCACCGTACACTTCACAAATATCGTGAGCTGCTTTGGCAGCTTTATTCCCTCGATTAAACGCGAACAGAAGGAGGTGTCGAAAATGCTCACTTTCGTCTACTTGACATTCCATTTTGAAGGCTTGTAGTCAAATAAAATAATATATGTAACGTAAAAGCAAACACAATATCTTGTAGAGCAGAACATTTTCTTTCGAATGACGTATACGTCCTTTACCATTTTGTTTTACTTTTGGTGCTCATTTTTAAATTTGGAAAAAACGGACACAACTTATGTTAACACCCAATACAATATATCATCCCCACTCTAATTAAAAGTAGCACACTTTATTCTATAGCTTTTTAACTTTGCCTGAAGTGTATAAAATAATAGCTACATTACGATGACAAAATCGGCGTTATATAAATAAGTTTCAGTCATTAATGCATGACATCCACCACTCCATGTTATGATGATGATTAAATTAGTAAGGTACATGCTACCCGAAGACATATTGTAGTGGCAAAACTGGAAGTTAATTCTGCTGCTCCCTACAAAATAAATCTGAAATTTAGGAGTATAAATGAAAACACATATGCGTATTACAAAATTTATTTATTTAATCTATAATGGAAAAAGGTTTTGCAATAATAGATTATAGATTTCCCATGTTTAAATGTGTAAAAAGCCTGTTACATTATTTGTTATCAATTTTATCTAATAGAATTTTTTAGATTATAACGACATTTATTTTATGCGTGTCTGAAAATTTGTGTTATATTTGAACTTTTTTATATTACTCTTATTTAAAATAAAACTAATTATCCTTTTTTATAATGGATTGCTCTATTGATCTAAATAAATGGTACGCGGGGTTTGACTGTCTTAAGTACAAAAAGACTTATAACTAGGAAACATGGCCGTGTTCATTTTATAAGTAACTGATAATTTCTAACTTACTTAACTAACTTAAAATATCAAACTCCTTTTCCAGACGCCATCAAATTACAAAAATATATTTATATGTTTTTTTACCATAACATGTTTACTAAAATAACATTTATTTGACAGCACCTGAAGAGATGTTTCATGATTCTCATGATAAACATTAAATTACCAGACAACTAAAAATAATATTCATGAAATTTACTATATGAAGAAATATTTTGCCAAAATACCTGCCACATAAGAATTTGGCCAAGAAATGCTTTGTAAAAAGTCTTCATGGTGACAAAATTGACATCCAGTTTTTCGGAAAGAAAATAAATACTATAATAAATGTTACTTTATTCATTTTATTTTTAGCTATTTATGTATACAATTACATCTCTTGTAAGCAAAAAAGCATAGTTCGAAATCAGGGGTATAGCGAGGGGACGCAAGCAGGTCGAAGACTAAAAGTAATGATTTTTTCGAAAGCTTTTCTTTAATTTTGCCACGCTCTGTCAGTAACAGACTTTTTGTTTCTAAAATTCCACACAATATATTTTGTTTTTGTTCATACTTTGGTTATGGAAACTAATGGATTTTTTCGGATACTTTGGTTTTTTAATTATTTCTTTACTGTATTTATAATTTTCCTGTTTACTATAATTGTTACAATAATTGCTGTTTTTACAATAAAAAATTTTATTATGTAATTTGCCTAATGCCGTTACCCCGAAAATGAAACTTAATATACCGTGATCGTGAAGTGAAATTTAAACTAAACATATGTGCAGAAGTTACTGCGTGATGTAAGTATTCCAATTTTGAAATGCGTGCTATCGAAATAAAACAAGTCTGCAATAAGAAATTAGATACGTGTAATATTTAATTAGGTTGTTTATTTTTCAAACAAAATGATTTGATTTGTACTTTTTCACAAAACAAATGAAAGTACATTTAATGTTATTCGCATTTCAACTTCACATGTACTGAAAAATAAGGTAATTATTAAGTGAAATATCAAATTGAATATTGAAAACCTCAATCGTTTTAAAGCTGCACTGAAGATGGTTATTCATAAGTTTATAATATATTAAAGTACTAACCAAGCATATGGCATATGAAAATTCAAATATGGAACGTCGAGCAGAATTTATTAGTTTGAACATTTTAAGCAAGGCAAACATTTTGAGAAACAAAATATGTTTTTGATTCTCACTTAACCACTATTAATTTATTTATGGTGGATCTCGTTGCATAATATTTATCCTATATGAAAACTAATACAAGAAACCTATTGATCAGTGGAGTATAATGTACCATATGATTTTATGAAAAATTCTAATTGAATTATTTAAAAATAAAGTCTTTCTATATGTTACTGAAAGAAAAATAAATTTCTGTATAAAATTGTTATACTCTACTCGTATATACTTGTTATATTGCAGATTTAAGATGGAACTGTCTATTTTTCCCAAAACATGGATTGTTTTAAAAACTTTTTCTAGTTGATAATTTAAAAATAGTTTCATGGTGTCATGAGGCAAGGAGAATACAACCTCTATCTTTTTCACCAGCCTGTAAGAGCCAGATATGTATAAAAGTCTCTAGGATAAACTATTCTTTAGGGTTTCACTCAGACCTTCCCCTAATGCCCTTAAACATGAATTATTTAAATAAACTCGTGGTTTTCAATAAGCCATCTACAAAGATTCTGGAAAGTCATTTGCGCATCTACACAAATAATGAAGACTCCTAATCTTGAATTGATGTGGAAAAATGTCGAGTCTCGGACCAACGTTCATGGAGCGATATGTGACATTCCTATGTTCCTAATAGAGCAAATAATATTAAATAGAGAATCTAGAAGTATAATTAGAATAAATTTATAATATTTTTGTCTAGTAAGGGTTAATGTTATATGATGGGAATCATATATATAGTAATGCTACGAAGTTTATTTTAATAGCAGCGGCATCTGGTGGCTGGACAGCGAGGTGGATAGTTGATACATTCATCCTGACAGTACACGTCTGCTCCAGCCTTGCCCTCTAATTCTCCGATTGCATCACAAGTTTGTCTGAAAAACAAAAACAGACGTTGAAGTTTAAAAAAAATAGATTGTAACTTTTAAGGTAATGTTAATTTATAAGCTTTTCAAGGGATTGATAAAAAAATGTAAATTGAGAGAAATGTACAATTTTATACATGATATTTTATTTACTATCTTTATGTCTAAAAGCAAAAAACTTCTTATCTAAAAGAAAAATATATTTGAATTTTGAAACTGACATAAACAAATATTATAAGGTGAACTTTTTAATAACTTGGATTTATTTGAAAAAGTATTTTTGCAAATTCTGTTAAATTTCTAGAGAATTTAAAAATTCTAACATTAATGTTGTTCATTTCATAATAATATATCAAAGTGAGATTTAAAGATGGATTAGGTCTTCATTTGGAAAATTACCCATAACCTACCACCACTAAAAATGGTAGAATTATTAGATTAAGTTGAAAAAAAATTCAAAGATTTTTACTATGTTAAAAATATTTAATGGCACTACTAATGTCGGCCAAATGCCCGCCTCAAGAGGGGAAGGGAAAGAGAAGAGCTAGCTGTGAGCTCTTCAAGAGCATTTCTCATAACATTTATGGTGATATTTCGACTATTGTAGCTTGAATATTGTTCTTTAGTTGTTTAATCAACATTGGTTTGTTGGCATAGATCCATCCTTTGAGATAGTCCTACAGAAAAAAGTCTGAAACAGTTCAATCAGGAGATCTTGGTGGCCAGTCAATGTTACTGCTTTTGAAGATTAATGAGTCTGAATATATTATATTCAAAATTTAGATTGTGGCTCATACTATGTGATTTGTCACACCATTTTGCTCAAATCGTATGTTTTTCAAAAATAATTAAAATACAGTAAAAGTCCATTTATTAGAAGAAAGATAATTAATATTTTTTGCCTTTTTCTAGATCCTGAAATCAACTTTTCGTAAATTCTATTGTTATTTAACAAAAACGCATATTTCCAGATAATCAGTAAGTCTGCCAGATGTATCATTAACCATGTACACATAAACAAACAAGTTAGTCTGTGTAAACATGTGACCATATCAAAATCAAATAAGTTGACATCCTATAAAGAACAGTAACATTTTTTTTTCTTTATTTTAACATTAAATATTATTGGCACAATTTATGGAAATATTTCGATAAAACTTTACTTAACCCGTAAATAATCATGTATCCCTTACCGCGCCCGAGAAATTCTCGGGCTATGACAAGTTCATAATGTATATTTTTTTCTGACTTACTCTGAAAGCTACCGCAAAAATACTAAAGCTTAATGGTAAATTTTTAGTTTATCAAAGGGTTCAAACACAAAAAACAATCTGTAATGCTAAGATCGATTTGTTTACTTAATAATAATATTCAAAATGGCCAATAAAACGCACTCATACACATTTCTTGAACTGGAAAAATTAAGTGAAAACGATTTATATAATGCGCAAGTATGTGAAAAGGTATAAAAAGATGTTTTATTATTTATCTGATATGGCATTGTTCAATGCATATCAGATGCATAAGAAACATAATTGTCTCATTGCTCTACTCAGAATTCCGAGACAAAGTGGCAAAGCAGATCCTCGAAAGGGTGGTTCTGCCTACTCGGCAGCTGGTGAATAGGTCAGGGATCTCAGACTACAAGGAAGAAATTCCCACATTCCTTATAAAATCCGTGGCAATGCTGGTGGAAAAAAGTTACAAGAAAATGTATAGTATGCAAGGCTTAAGGCCTGAATAAGGAGTGTCGGTGGGAATGCAGAATATTCCAGGTCTCCCTACGTAATGAAGATTGCGACATTGATTTCCATTGTAAAAATGATTTTTTCAAATAATTGTTTTTTATTTTATTTTATGTTTTTATTGTGTATTTTTTTCATATGTGAATAAAAAAATTATAATTGAATTTTAATTATAACTTCATTTTTGACTGCATCCAGATCAGACTCCTGTGTGATTTCTTATTAAATTTTTAAAGCATGATGCCATTTGACTAGAGAAATAGACAAAAAGATTCTGGTTTTAGTGGTCAGTTTCAGTTTTAACATGGCGGTTGTCAAAGGGTTAACATACACAAATTTTTACAGTAAGAAAAAATGGCCCCGATGTTACCAGTCATTAAAAAATGCCATAAAAATTCGAATTGCTATTTAGTGATTAGTTTGTGATTTGAATTTTTTTGTGCAATTTGATCTCCTGAATTTCAATTTAACAAACTTTTGCTGTAGCTGAAAAATATAGGACTTTTCAGAATTATGTTGTAATTTTATTCACAATTATGTTGTATTTGAACTTGACTAATTAATTATTGAAAAATCTATTTAAATTAATAAAACAAACGCAACTTACGGACAACGACAGATGTTCTCTGGACAATTAGGTGGGTAACGTAGGCAATTTATTTGGCACCATTTTCCCATGTCAGGAATTTGCTGGTATGGTGCAGTTGGGATACACAACTGGTCTCTGTAAATAAATTTTTTGTCAATATTTATTTTAATACCGTTTGAATATCCTATACCTAATATCTCTTTTAATTTTTTTAAATTGGAATGTATATGTTTTCTCTGGCTAGATCAGTGACATCATGAAATAGTGGCATTTGAAGTTAAGTGGTTGTTTTTGTTTTGATAATTGCATTGTTTATAATGAATTGTTGACATGGGGAGGTATCATTTGATGTGATGGGGGAAGATTTTCGAATTTCCAATAAATAAGGTGACCAGACGTTCCGGTTTGGCCAGGACATTCCGGTCTTGAATCACTTGTTCCAGTGACCCAATAGGTACCGTTTGTGTCCCGGTCTTGAATTTTCGGAAAAACAAATTGTATCTAAATCATAAATAATAAAAAAAAACATAGTAAAGTGCATAGACAATAACAATAAGCCGCCCAGACCATCACACTCTCCCTTCTCCTACTGCAGTTCACTATAATATCCTATTTTATCTTTAAACAAGGAAAATGAAGTTATATAAATTCCTTCTGGTCTGGCGATAAAAGTAGAATGCTCATAATTTTTTTTAAATGCAGTCATTTCAACAAACGTGAATTCCTAAAATACATGAAAGTTGTTTGGATTTCTACAAAAAGGTGTCAAAGGATAAATTTTTTTGGAAAAAATTTCATTAATTTTAAACGTATTAATTGGCGTGAATGCGATCTTTGAACGCAATTATTAAATTTATAATTATAATGGTATATTATTTATAGTTAAGGCATTAAAATTGTGGAGGTTTAAAGACATCGTAATTTGTTTTATCAAACACTGTTTATTCCCCTTTTTGTGACGGTATAACCCTACCGGTTTCAAGGCTTTCATGTCATCATCAGGGGAGCACAAATATTGTGCTCCCCTGATGATGATGTGAAAGCCTTGAAACCGATAAGTTAACATATACCGTTACATAAAGTGGAATAAACAGTGTTTGATAAAACAAATAACAAAAATTATAATGGTGTTTTTGGGTGCAATTATTGAACTTATCATTTTTCTTCGATTTGATTTTAAATATCTTTTCCTCAATATTGAATTCTACTTCTATATAAGTGAAATAAATCATTTGAAAAGTAGCATGAGGAATTTGGCGGGAAGGGGATCATTTGTCTCAGCTTAATATTTTCAAAATCTGGTCAGCTTAGCAATAGAGACTGTCTATATTGACTTGCCCCCCCATTTCAATAAAAAAAATCATTATTCAATAGGGCCTCTGATATAAACATCTTCACATTTTGTTAAATGTTTTTAAAGAAAGTGTATTGAGCTTTCTTAGTAATGAGGGTAACTTGTTTCGTAATAAACAGTTATTTCTTACGTATTTATTTTATTTTGCATATATTGCCTTAAAATGTAATTGTAATTTAAATAAAATAAATTGAAATGTATGTGTAATTTAAAAAAAATAAAAAGAAATGTACGTGTAATTTAAATAAAATAAAAAGAAAATTATAAATCATTTAAAATGAGTGACCTGACAACAAGTGGGAACACATTCTGTCGTGCTGGTGCGCGATAGTCCCTGTAGTAGAGTAGGAAGGGGTTGGTAGTGGCCACGGCAGAGGGTGGCAGCCCTCCTGTGTTAGTTACAACGCTAATGTCTGCGCAGTTCCTGAATGTCTCTGCCTTGCCGCAGCCTACTGCTTCGGTACCATTGGGACACGTGCCCCACATGTTTCCTGAAATTGATAATAATAATCATATGCTGTTTTTTTCTTGCACTGAATAAAAAATTGGAAATAAATTATTTCAACCAAATAACTATAGTGTTTCAAACACTTTTTTACTGATTTATCAAAGGTTTTGGCTTTAAGTTATTGGTACTTCATATTAAAATAAATTACTTTGTTATTCCACTAATTACATTAATCCACACTACGCATGCTTCTTCCCGAGTTTCCCTAATGATCCCTGTTTGTTACGAGGGTAATGTTTAATCGGAATGGTGTCATGTTACATCAAAAGTGTATGTTTATTGACCCAAAGGAAACCTGTTTAAGAGGAGTAAAACCTAGAAAACAAGAACATAAATAGTGTCTATCTAATAACAATTTTTCAGAATTTGCAAACTACTAGGCGCGTCCAGAAAGAAAAGAACGATTGCGCATCACGCCCTGCACCGATGCCCCACCACCGCGATCGTATGCGCGCCAGTTAGCTCCTTCCCTCGCTTCAGTGCGAATTGAGTTTTGTTGCTGAACGGTTGTGCGTCTTTGTTCTGTAACCTTTCAAAATGGCTACACCCATCGAAAATCCCGCCAAATGTGAAGTGCGTAGTGTCATTCGTTTTCTGAATGCACAAAATGTTCAGCCTATCGAAATTTATAGGCAACTTTAAGCACAGTATATGAATCTTTCCCACAAATTTCAAGATCTCTCGTACATGAAATAGTGACAGAGCACCTTGGCTACAAAAAATTGTGTGCTCTGAAAAGAAAAACCGAATCTCAACACCAAAAACGTGATGGCAACAGTTTTTTGGGACCGAAAGGGTTGGATACGCTTGGAGTTTATGCCAAGAGAACACAATAAACTCAGCGGTCTATTGTGAAACTCTTTAACGACATATCTCTTGATCTCTTAACAAATCTGAAAAGTTCTTTGTGAAGATAGCTTTGGTATAGGAGGTAGAAACGAGTGTAGCGGGGATTAATGTAATCAGGGGAATAGCAAGATTTTTACTGAATTTGGAGGCTCTGCAAAATTTTACCAGTTGAATGAATTTGTATAAATATTAGGTATGTATAGTTGGAATTAGAATACAACAAACCAGCCTACCTCTGCTTAGTCGATCTTACAAAAGCTTTCGACAGGATTCGGTTGAAGTTGAGTGTATGACATTCTCCAAAGACCCACTAGAGTGCAGTACGTGACGAGCCAATTGAACAAGCAACCCAGTTCAAATATCTTGGCAGTGAACTGCTCAGCTCTCATGACCTCCCCAGAGAAGTAAGGCCTCAGGTAGATAAAGCTACAGTTGTTGTGGGCTACCTGAGAGATATCATATGGAGGAATAAAGATATGAGAATGGATAGCAAGGTACGCATTTATAAGACCTGTGTGCGACCTATCCTCACATATGACATCGAAGCAAGGGCGGACACTGTCAGGACAAAAAGTATGCTAAGGACAACAGAAATGAGAACTCTACGTGCTATTGCTGGGAAGACTTTGTGTGATCGTGTAAGAAACACCACAATCCGAGAGGTCTGTGAGGTCCAAGATGTGGTCAGATGGGGACGACAGTGTCGACGATACTGGTACCAACATGTACAGAGAATGAATTCCACAAAAATTCCATACATAGCTCTGCATGAGGGGCCGGATAGATGGCGTCCACCATGGAAAACCCCGAAACAATTGAGAGATAGCTGGAGCTGAGCATCACAGGAGGACAATTCTGCAGTAATAGACTCTTGAGCCTATAGAAAGTTTAAGAAGAAAAAGAAGAAGTATGGTGGTATTAATTATTGATTCTTAAAATATGGAGTTACCAACTTTTGGCAGTAAGTTGACAATATACACGTATATATTAAAGTAAATATTTTAATAACTGTTTTTTATGGGTAATTTACCTGTCCGATATGTCCACTGCAGTACACATTGGGTACATGTAATATATGGAGGCAGTCTCACTCTATACCTGAAGATTTCTTTCTTGGGGCTGTTCAAAGGAATGACGAAAGTGTGCTCTCTGGTCCCTGATAGTAATAGAGGGAATCTAAAAAAAACAATTAAGACTACATGAGTAAGAAATATTATCAAACTTCCTTTCCCCGGGTTATGATCTTCGACTCATAGTTCTACGAACATTTTAAATTATAAATGTTCTCTAATGTTGTGATGGTTGCTTTAGATGTCTTTTTTGCAGAAGACTGCTAGTTTGAAACCTTGCTAGGGAACTCCTCTCAAATATGAACAATATTTTTTTCTACTTTGGTCACATTTATCGTTAGAAAATAATAATGTTTCCACTTCCAAACAATGGTGTTATATCTTCAATTTTTTTACAAACACATTTTGATTTGCATATCTTTATCATAACAAATATTTCGTAAATGCAGTACATACATCAATCAATAGTACCCAGATTTTTTTAAAGTTTCCAATCTCATTTTTACTCGAGGCTTGTCTAACACCATTTTGGTTGCTTAGAAAATATTTCCACATAGCAGGTTATACTGTATACACAAACAATGTAATATAATATAATACAATAAGAAGGAAAAAAAATAGTGCTTCAACCTGAAGGCATTCTTGAGCGACTCTGGAGTTACCTCTATACTTTTAATAACAACTGGAATCCAGCCTTATTATTGATTGAAAAATATATAAAACTTCTCTATCTTTCATTTCAGAGTCTGAGCAAAACAATCTGCAGTATTTCTTTAATTTCTTACCAATAATTTTGAAACAGATTCCTATACACATGATAAATAATAATTGTTTTTAGATATAATGATTTCACAGAACTAGTTTAATCTTAATTAGTAGAACACATAGCAACATCAGTGGAGAAAATATACCAACTGATCGTTATCATCCCAACTGAGATCCGTAGAAGTGTTGCAACTGACATAGAAAGAAAAAAACAAGTCCAGGACCCAAGACACAAGTAAATGGTCACCAGCTTGCAATATCGAGATTGAAATCCAGGAATAGTTTCATGAAGAAGGCGCATGAACTGACGATTCCTCCGGCTACAGTGCATTTTCTGAAGTGGAAAGAAAAACCTATATGGACTATATGGAGCTCGAAAAATATAGCACCTGGAGAATATTTGCTTTTGGTCTACTTGGAGAGCACTGAATAAACTCGAGTAGAGGTGGCTAGATGCAAGGTGAATATGTAGAGATGGGGTTTCTTGGATGAAAGAAGCATTCAATGTGATTGTGAAGATATACAGGATTCCTAACATATGCTAGTTTATGTATTACCTGATTGATGGAAATGATAGAGTGATCTCTGATGTCACTTACTGGAAATACGTGACATGTTTGATAATTGATGGTCCAGACACAGAAATTAATGATAAGTAGAACATTTATCTTCTACCTGGAGAATTAGGATTTTCGATGAAAAAAAATACTAAATGAAAGTGTTATAAATTGGAATTAAATGAATGTTGTTAAAAAGAGCTAAAATTAGTGAACTTCTTAGTAAGTGTAGCTGTGAAGTACATAGTGGTATTATTACTTTTTACTCAGCTACCTGAGTAGCATGCTACTTTAAATTAAAAACTAGCTGTAATTGTATAGCACTGAATATGAACAATTAGTAGCTTAATCCAACACTGAAAACAAACAATTAGTAGCTTAATTCAACACTAAATACAAACAGTTATTAGTTTAATTCAACACTGATTACTAACAATTATAGTTGGGAAATTCTAGGATGCGTCCTGTGACAGCTCACAAATTTGCACCAATACAACCTTATGTAATGTATTTACCTAAATAATTTGCTTTTTATTAGAATTGAGGCTTATATTAAAATTTATAAAATAATTAAAATTACTGAACATAGTTACAAGGTTGTATTGGGGCAAATTTGTGAGCTGTCACAGGACTCATCCTAGAATTTCCGAACTATAGTAGCTTAATCCAACACTAAAAACAAACAATAAGTAGCTTAATTCAACACTGAATACAAACAGTTATTAGTTTAATTCAACACTGAATACTAACAATTAGAAGCTTAATTCAACACTGCATATAAACAATTAATAGTTTAATACAATACTGAATACTAACAATTAGTAGTGTAATTCAACACTGAATACAAACTATTACTAGCTGAATTCAATACTGAATACAAAGAATTAGTAGCTTAATTCAAAGTTTACTTTCATTAAAAAAATCTTACCTATCGAAGCACTCTTGTGTGGCCTCATAGTTTGGATTATTGTTCGGACAGATGGATATGTCAAACCTTCCCCAGTGGTTGGCAGTCAATTCTATTTCTACGTCTATTTCCTGAAAGTAAAAGTTGTTTTATATTTGTATCACTCAATCTTTTTCTTTCGTACGATATCCTTAAACACATCCAAATTGATAATTAGGACATGTTGAAGAGTGTCTTAAGTTCCAGTAATTCAGCCTTCGGGCTTAGAATCACCGGAGTAGGCACTGAACTCGTGGTTTACCATCCCACTTGTTGACAACTGGAAGTACGTAAAGAGGGAACAACATTTGCACTTTCATTAGACAGGATTCCTTTTTTTTTATTTATTTTTTGGATACCACCGGGAATCGAACCTAAAACTCTGGCTGGAAATAAGCATCTCACCAAATATACCTAAGAGGTTGTCTATACTTTATGAAAATAGTTTATTTCTGTTTTGAAGTTAAACAAGGTTTGTAAATGTATTGTTAGTGAATTTCAATATATATCTGAATAAATATGATAAGGCTAAAAAAACCTATGGTTTTTTTATTATAATACTTAAGTTAAATAAATGATAAAATTATTTCATGTACAAATGAAATTTCAGGAAATATTGGAATAAAAATTTAATTTGTTAACACCATTTAGCAAACTAACTTTTTTTTTAAACTCTAGCAACAATTGATTAAAAGTGTCAGCTTAATGTAACAAAGCTACTTCCACCTCCTCATTCCACAAACCTTATAAAAAACAATTTTTTTTAACCCTTCCTTCCCTGTGATGTGTAACTAGTACACATTGCTTCTAAAAACTTTAATATCTCTATAAATATAATAAATACTGGGTTCAGATTTTAGGTATTCCTCCGTAATACCTTTACACATTGAATGAAAAAAATAATATTAATAATAATTAGCACTTATCGGCTACATCAGAGATATTTTGTGAAAATGAAATTCACCAATACAATCAAACGTTTGCCAGTGTGTGACATAGGTATATTCATTCTAAAAAACTGCTATGGGTGAGGAAGCGACGCTATTCACATCTCACTCTCACTATACTTCGGTATATGGGAACGCAAGAAATACAATCTCAGTTCGCTCGCTTCAGTAGCTTGTGGGCATTTGTTTGAAGTGGTCTCTTTACCCGTTTTGTGAATGTTGACCGATGATTTTAGCAATTAAATTTTAATTATTATCACTTTTGACTTCAAATTTAATTCATTTAAGCGATTGGCTATGAATATTCTTATTTTTCCGATTTTAAATAGCTCATTTTTACATGTGTATTGATGTGTATTGAATACACAGCACCGGAACGCACGGATCTTTTTAGCACAGGAAGGAAAAGATTAACCATGTTAACAGAGTATTTTTCTAATATATAATATTTTCTAATATAAAATATGAATTTTATAAGAATGAGAAAAATGACCTGTCCAACACTGTACCGCCTCCCGATAATGCCCCTAGCGTACTCCCCTCCCGCTTCATGCGGCCTGGGCTTAGGAAAGTGATCAGGGTCTCCGCATACTCCACATTTACCCCCATTTTGCTCCCATTGTACTGAAAAATAGATGCATTATAACAATGATTGTAATAAAATGATATAATGTGAATTCATTAACTCTTTCACTGCTGATACAAAATGCATGACAACCAGATCGGTGCTCAATATATTTGATTAATAAAAACTAGTTTCAACCCGTGAAATATTCACGGAAGTAAAATAAATTCTACATTTATGAAAACGTCCAAATGTGATGGACTCTTTCGAAGTAATGAACGAATATTGTATGCTGATGTTATACACTAACAATATTTAGGCATGGACACGCCGCGCGTGTTCTGAGCATGAAGCAGATGTTCACATGGACACGCCAGGCGTGTCCTCAGCATTGGACGAGTTAAAATACCACATTTCTTGATTTATGGGAAGCAATTTATTTTTTGAAAATGTATGTTCGTCTCACCAGTGGTTACTGACATAGGAATTTATAATCATTCAAATTGTCGAAATATTTTTTTGGGACACCCCAATATAAATTATATGTTTTAAAAATTCCAGTCTAGATATTATATTTGAAAGCTTTTATGGTTATAATAATTAAGTGTATAAGAACTTTTGAAGGATTGACTATGTTTGAATGGTTCAAAGCTTTCATTTTCAGAAAGCTGGGTAGCAATGATATTGAAATAGTTGAATTGATATCATTGATGAATTATTTTTGAATAATGTTAAAAATACTGAATAACTTTATTAGCTAAAATACTTGAAAATCGAAAATAAATTTTCTTCAAAATTAAAGATGTGTTCTTCTACTAAGCGACTGAATATTGATAAAAACTCAAGGTTAAACTAAATTGACTACCTGCATATCCGCCACAAAAAAGTTCATTGTCATTGTAGTTGACAGGGTTGGGGAAGCCAAATCTCCACATGGCATTTCTGGACGGGGGGTCCATGAGGCGGCCATGTCCCTTGGCCCGCAGCTCCGTATGCACACTGAGTACTATCTGCAAAGAACACCCAATATATAATAGTAGCATTTTAGTAAAAATCAACCAATATATTGTGAAATGCCCTAACTATCATATATCATCTAAATTAAAGTGATGTTATATATAGTTCACTGTTTTAAAACTTTCTATATTCATATAAAATACATATGTTGAAATTTTTTTTTCAATCAACCTCAGCATAATTTTTCCAATCAACCTCATAATTTTTTTTCAATCAACTTCATCATTTTTTTTCATTCAACCTCATCATTTTTCTTCAATCAACCTCATCATTTTTTTTCAATCAACCTAATCATTTTTCTTCAATCAACCTCATCATTTTTTTTCAATCAACCTCATCATTTTTCTTCAATCAACCTCATCGTTTTTTTCAATCAACCTCATCATTTTTTTTCATTCAACCTCATCATTTTTCTTCAATCAACCTCATCATTTTTTTCATTCAACCTCATCATTTTTCTTCAATCAACCTCATAATTTTTTTTTCATTCAACCTCATCAGCATAATGGCAAATTTACAAAAGCTTGTAAGAAAACTGTGTGAAAGGTGTGAATCGATTGGGCTGTGTAAGAACATTGGGAAGTTGAAAATTATGGTTATTGCAAGAGAAAGTAAGAGTGTATGTGAAATCAACCTCATCAACCTCATCATTTTTTTCATTCAACCTCATCATTTTTCTTCAATCAACCTCATAATTTTTTTTTCAATCAACCTCATCATTTTTCTTCAATCAACCTCATCATTTTTTTTCATTCAACCTCATCATTTTTCTTCAATCAACCTCATCATTTTTTTTCAATCAACCTCATCGTTTTTTTCAATCAACCTCATCATTTTTTTTCAATCAACCTCATCATTTTTCTTCAATCAACCTCATCATTTTTTTTCAATCAACCTCATCATTTTTTTTCAATCAACCTCATCATTATTTTTCAATCAACTTCATCATTTTTTTTCAATCAACCTCATCATTTTTCTTCAATCAACCTCATCATTTTTTTTCAATCAACCTCATCATTTTTTTTCAATCAACCTCATCGTTTTTTTCAATCAACCTCATCATTTTTTTTCAATCAACCTCATCATTTTTTTTTCATTCAACCTCATCAGCATAATGGCAAATTTACAAAAGCTTGTAAGAAAACTGTGTGAAAGGTGTGAATCGATTGGGCTGTGTAAGAACATTGGGAAGTTGAAAATTATGGTTATTGCAAGAGAAAGTAAGAGTGTATGTGAAATAAAAGTTAAAAACTTAATATTAGAACCAGTTGAGGCCATTTTGTATCTTGTAAGCCTTTTCACATCGGATGGCCACGCAAAGTTTAATACTGAAGAGTAGCAACAGGCAATAGAGTAAATGATGGGTTATACAATGTGATCAACCAGATCATTTCAAGAGAAGCAAAGTTGTTTATAATTGAATCCTGTTCCCAGCCTAGCATATACAAGTGATATTTAGATGTGACTTAAAAGTGATAAAAGTAATTAACCCATTTAATCACAGCATATTTTGCATCAAATGTGCGAAAAATCCCAAGCATTTTTTTAGCCAAAAAACAGTAGTTTATATTTTATTATTTATCTCAGTTAATATTTAGTTTTAAAGCCTTTTTTGTGGAGACATCCCTGTAGAGTGTAAAATAATAAGTAATTTTCATATTTCATAAAAAAAAAATTTTTTTATTCAACATAAAAACTTGTATGAAAACTTAGAGGGCGATGATCGGCCCCGTGGGATTTCTCGCGTACACCAGTTGGGGCTGATGATCGGCCCCGTGGGATTAAAAGAGTTAATGTGGTAGAAATAAGAGTTGCGTAAAATGTACGGGAAAATAATGTATTACAGCATGACATTAGGAAATAATGCATATTGAAAGAAGATACAGTGTTTAACACTTCCCTTACTGTGCTAAAAAATTACGCCAGTAACGGTGTTGGACACTGAGGGTACACTAAACATGTATGTTTTTAATTAAAATTATGCAAAATCTATTAGTTTTTTTTTGTAATTAGCTATAAACGTCATTTTATTATGTAATAAAATGTCGAATAATATAAAATAAGTGTAAGAAATGATAAAATAAGAGTTGAAACACAGAGGTGACATTTCTATACGAATGTCATTTTCCCACTGCGTCGTTCGGTCTGCGCAACGTTCAGAATGCGCATGACTGAAAAGAGGTCTCCAACCTTTTAAAAAAAAATCATAAAATTATACAATAAAATGTAGCGTGTATTTTTTGGCAATAAAAATATAATTCGAATTAAGACAATAATTAACATAATAATTAACATATTATCATCGCTATCGATATTTCCGCCATCTCAATTATTATTTTTTTGAAACTGAAATAATAAAGAAAAAAATATTTGTAGCTTCTGAGCATTTATTTAAGAAATAAATTTGCTGGTGGTCAAGATTCTGGACTCAGTCCCTTTATGTCCTCTTCTTGAAGTTTTTGAAGCCGTTGACAGCATTACCAACGCCTGATTCCATGCTTCTTGAAGTAGAGATCCAAATGTATTTTTGGTTATTCCACTTGTTGGATAACGACGTAAATGTACAACTTTCGTTGTATTGAATTTCAATGGAGCAAAAAATGAAACATCGCGGGGTTGTATTTTGCCTTCCCTAATACACTGCACTGACATTAGCTAAACACGATAGAAACATAACCTCAAAAAGAAAACTTGCAGTGAAACAGAAATATTCATGTCATTATAACGAAAATATAGTTGTTGTGTATTGGTCCTTACCAGTGTAGACGGCAGGCACAAAGAATAATAAATATCTCAAAAATTATTGAGATATTACCAGATTACTGTTTTTATGCGGAGCGCAACACTACTGACGTTGAGAAAAATATTCACAATGGTGGCCAACATGTATAACTAGGTTTGACATGAGTAAAACGTTAAGGGGGTGTACCGTTTGCCCCGATGTCCGTATGCCGCAGATAAAAGATAAAAAATAATAGGATTATAAAACTGGTGACGACCCCTGGAACGGGGCTATACGAACTGTCAAAAAAGAATGAGTCATACGCAGGTGTTTGACATTTCGTCAATTCGCGATTTAAAATCATTAATTTCTGTTGAATTAACTATGAATGTTTTGTTTCCTAATGACATCATTCAAATCATAGAGGTTTCGATGAGGAATACATAAAGTATGAAGACCCTGCAAGCAGTATATTTCGAGAAATTAAATAAAATATGAGTCATGGCCACTCTTGTCCGCGCACAGATCGGCAATGGTTAAGGTAAAGAAAAGAGCATTGAGATGCTTTGGACATGTTCAAAGAATGGACGATGAAAGATTAACGAAAAATATCTATAAGAATAGTATAGAAAGTATGAGAAGTTATTTAGAAAGTACAAGAAGTAGGAAGACCTAAAAAAGTGTGGGGTGACTAAATAAATCGAGTTCTAAAAGAAGGGAGAGTGAAAAGATTTTATATGTGATTTGGGAGAGTATGCATGATGAGGTATATAGACGTGGCTGAGGCAAAAGATGTGTCCCAGAATAGAAAGAAGTAGAGATCTGATATCTTTGCCTATATCAATATGGCATGATAGTTGTGATTTTTAGTAAGTTATTTTTACTGAAAAATTAAAAAAGGATAAAGTTTTAACCCTTTAAATTGTAATGTGTTAAGTTAGATTATATATAAATAAAAAATATGTGATTGGGGAGATGTAAATAACTTCATTATAAAAACTATTTATGCAAATTTCATTTATAGTACTTTTATAGTTTTTATACTTAGTGAAAGTGCAATTATATAGTTTGCGATTTGCACAATGATTAAGACTAGTAACCAACTAATAAGTCAGTTTTTTAATGGGGTTGCTGGTCCAGTTTACCAAAATGGTCTGCCTATGAAATTACGTACTGATTAAAGCCTTTTGACTATCAGAAAAACTTTTCTTTTTATAAGAAATCATCAGTTTCATATAAAAGAGTAGAATTTTTTTTATCATTTTTTTAACTTTTGGAATTGAACAATTTAGAAATTTGCATTAGGTACTTTATTAAAAAGAAAACATTTATATTCAGTTAAAGCTACTTTATAAGAATAACAGTGTTACTTAATTGCACTGGTACTCTTAGGACCAAGTGCACTGTTAGAAGTTAATTTTTTTATTGAAATAAAAAAAAAAAATATTTTACAACCTCCGAAGCTTTCACTGAGTTTATAATATTTATTTTTCAAATAAAGGAGTGGTACTTAAAGAAAATTACCTGAATTAGAATAATCCACCTCGTAAGTAGGAAATATGCTTGCGAAACTCTGTAGCACTGTATCATCTGAAAATAAAACAAATTTGCAACATTAAAAAAAAAAGAAAAAAATGCTCATCGTATTTCATGCAATGGAGATAGAGATGAATTTTGAATGCGCAAGCTGTTAATTTCTTAATAGACCTTTGCTATGTATTTTTTTTATAATTGATTCTGAAGATCCTAGAAATAAGGTACAGTACCCGGCGGTAAGTAATACACATTGAGCTTAAGAAAGAGACTGTCGGCCATAATCGGCTAAATTCGGCTTTGTAGAGCGTCGTCTCTGTCATTCATAAACGTGTTCCGTCGCGATTTGTCAGTCGTTGTCAACTGAACTATTAGCGCATCGTACGACAGAGACGACGCTCTATAAAGCCGAAGTTAGCCCATTATGGATGACAGTCTCTTTCTTAAGCCCGATGTGTATTACTTACCGCCGGGTACTGTACACGTATTTTTTCCCTTTGTATTTTTATTTTTATCTCTTAAACAATAATGAAATTTATCAAATGTTTAAATAGATACACTCACGATTTATCCAGTGTTAAGCGAGTGCCGCCAATTTAAACCGATCAAATTTGATGACCAAGAACTAACCAATAAAGAAGATTATTATTAAAATAAGATTTAATTTAGTTTCGTAAGCTTTAATGTTTATTTTTTAGTAAAACCGTTTTTTTAAGCCAAAAAAATAATTACTACTCAGATCTATCCGGAACGCTTTAAAGTTCGTCCGAAATGAAAAAAAAATAAATGCGGATGTCACTCAAATATCACATTATTGCCAATAATATTTTAGATAGTTCTGATTATAATAAGCAAATGATGCGCGCATTGTAATAATTAGATTATAAAAATTAAATAATTTATTTTTATCCACGTTGATTTGTGTTAAGTAAATAATAGTCACAAGTGGAGATTTTATAGTTATAACATTCAGCTGTCAGTTTATATGTCAGGGCGGTATTGTTGTGTTTAATGCGGTATGTAAGGAGCAATTGTTTTTTTTTTTCATTTTTTAAGAATACATACATACGAGTATTTCGTTATTTATAGTGAAGGCATTAACGCTGTATAGATTTGAAGACACTAATTTGTTTAGTCAAACATTGTTTATTCCACTTTATATATGGTATAAGTGGGATAAACAGTGTTGGACTAAACAAATTACAATACATATTTCGTTTGTTTGTCTTCAAGCATAATTTTATAACAGTTTTGAAAAATAAAAAATAAACACTTTAAAACCGTCCAAAGCACGGGTTAATCGACTAGTTTATAAATATTGTTTATGTCCCTCAGAAATAAATTCAATGTCTATGGTAATATGTATACGAGTAACCGTCAAGTAAATCGAATCTGTCCAAGCTATTTATTGTTCATAGTGGTCGGTAAGATAAACTATATTACGTGACAATCTTATGTCATCATATATTTTAACTTAAGTAATTTTAATGACACGAAGAAGAATTTTAAATTATTGTTCTTCAGGAACAGTACACTATGACAATTTGGGAAAAATACGAAACGTTGAAAATATTGCGTAACTCATTATGTAGACTGATTCAAGGAGTTTCACATCCATTTTTATTTAAAGATTAATATTTTTATTTAAAGATTGATATTACAAAGCACTTCTTATTTCGTGACAGAATCTCTTCTCCATTTAATGTTACAGTGTCCAAGTAAGCCAAATTTATGAACTGATTCGATTGTGTAGTTTTAGAAAAAAATCGTGTAAAATATAATAAAGTATTATATAAATTATGAATTAAATTATATAGCGCTGTTTCGTAACAAATGTCACTCCAAGTGTGCTTCCAGTTGTTATGCATCACAGCTAGCAACATAACCATAAATATATTAAACTAGTTGCAACCCGTGAAATATTCACGGAAGTAAAACAAATTATACATTTTTGAAATACCGAATGGAGCAAGATCAGCTTAAAGTTTTTTTGGGTTCATTAATGTTTAAAATAAAAAAGGTACATCTTGATTGATGAATTGTTTAATTCTCAAAAATCACTTTATCCACGATGTTTTGTGTACAAACATTACTGTTGTTCAATTTAAATCGTTGATAAAGTTTTCCTTGAAGACTTGTTTCAAATATATTGACTGTTTTCGCGTTTCCGACATCTTGAAAAAGCCACATATAATTGTCTGCATTAAAAAAAAGAGCATAAGATAAATAAACACAAGTAATTGTAAGTTTCAATATAATAGGAAATAAATGAATTATTTAATGAATCACAATTTTAAATAAATTGGCATCGTCCCCTTTTACACCGGTTCGTTCAGTATAATTTCAATCTGTTTCGAAGTATTCCTCTCTCGCTCTCTTGTATTCAAAATTCAATTCTCGTATTCTTTCTTTGGCGACAACCGTACGGGTTTTGGCCTATTTATATTATAATAACCGTACATCCCGTTCTGTCTATGTATGGTATATATTATCTTACTTTATAATGTTGTAAGATAGGTCATGAAGATTAGAATGCTAAATAATCTAGAAGCATCTGAAATGTGGATTAATCGGAGAATGCTCAGAACTTATTGGGTTCATTGTATATTTTAAGATACAATAAAATCGAACACCGAAGTACAGTAATCGGCGATAAGTAATACACATCGGGCTTAAGGAAGAGACTCGGCCATAATCTGCTAACTTTGGTTTTGTATAGCGTCGTCTCTGTCATTCATACACGTGTTCCGTCGCGATTTGTCAGTCATTGTCAAGCGTTCTAGGGACAGACTCGACGCTCTACAAAGCCGCAGTTAGCCGATTATGGCCGACAGTCTCTTTCTTAAACCCGATGTGTATTACTTACCGCCGGGTACTAAACTGCATCGAATAGATGTAGAACGAGAGCTCGTAAATGTCATAAAATGAAACGAAATATGGCCTATCTAGGTTATATATTGAGAGAAGAAAAATACATTTTCCTAAAATTAATATTTATGAGTAAAATTGAGGTTTGACGCAGAATCTGTACAGATCGCCTGTCTTTGCTTACGTAACATTCGCGAATGGACAGATGAGGAGCTGTTCCATGCAGCGAAAGTCAGAGATGTTTTCTCAAGAGAGATCGCCGACATCAGGGATATCGGACACGGCACACGAAGAAGAAGATACATCCCGATGTAAAAAGGTCTGAAAATAAAATAATTCGAGGATCACCAAGAATTGACTCAAGACGTCGTCAGGATGCTAAGTAAAAATGCTAACTATTAGACGTGATCAATTCACTCGTATGGCACTCTCCTTTTTCATATCTGCATTGGTGATACGTATATGTTAAAGAGCGTTCCGGGAGACACTTGTCTTTGGCCTCGTTGATTTAGCTTACAATTACTATAGTAGGCACGTCTGTTGCAGTTCGTAATACTACCGCGAGATAACAGTAACCCGGCTTTTTACGAATTCTTAACCTGGGGCCCCTATTTTTATTGGGTACCATTGTAAATCGAATCCACATCCCTAGGGTTCGAGGCAAGCGTCTTACAAACTAGGCCACGGAATCAATGAACGAAGTAGATGTTATTTTTATTAATATTTTCCTGTTTATTTGAGGAAAACACTATATCATTCGAAATACATGATTCATTAATAAGGCGAATCCTGGACACAAAGAAGTTCATAAATTATAACGAGGGTGCGTTGTGACAGGCTGTAAATATAAACTCACTGCCATTCAGAGATGGAATTTGACAGAAGTGACCTGGAAAGAGGTTCCAAGATTCGGCATTAGGTCGTGCTTGCAACCCATTTGCATGGCATTGTCCCAAATAGCTAAGAAACTGAACAATGAAAATATTTTAACCGCCCACTGTATCATCAGTCACAGTTATGACTCGACATGATTCATATTTACTCGCTGCCACTTCGTTTAAATCTCTCTTGCACCCGTTATTTTTTCTTATTTTATCGAGACTCTTCAAGACTAGTAAAAACAACTAATTCGTCTTAGCGAAATCTTATAGATATAGTCAATAGGCCGAATTTCCACTCGACCGCGCTAACTTCACAAGGATTATCCAATGGGTAAAAAAGCTGCAGGAAAACAACCTAACAATCTGACTAGTCACGTTTAAAAAAAAATCAGTATGCAATCTCCATTGTGCCACGGGCATGAAATGGTCACTATGGCAGCTCGCAGTTAAATGGTGATCCAGCTATGATATTTCTGAATCTTATTGTATTACACTTTCGCTGTATACAGTACAAACTGGCGAGTTTATTGCCATGTGGCAATTTCTTACAACCAACCACAAATATGTTTAAGAAGCCTGACGTGAAAACCAGACTGATAGCCTTTTTATAAAAAGGATATCAATCTGGTATCCTCTCCCAACCAACAAGAAATGTGTTAAACCTTAAGTGAAAATAAGAAAAAAAAACTTCAATTTTAGCCCGAAGTTGTATTACATTTTCGTTGTACACAGTATAGCCTGGTGAGCTTATTGCCACATGACAATCTCTTCCAACCAACCAAAAAATATGTTCAACACGTCTTAAGCGAAACCAGCTTAAAACATTTTTTTAAATAATCTAGGTTCCAACGGGGATCGAATAGGCAACCCTTGAAAGTCAAGTGTCTTACCAACTAGGCCACGGCGGCCGTCATGTATGGTTCGATTTCTGAAGGAACTCAAAAAAGTTTCCGACTTTGATTTATCCCTTTTAGCATATGTATGCTCGGTTGGAGGGAAGTGTCATACAGCAATAATTGTGATGTATATAACGGAAGTGTTATGCAATACATTACAAGTGTTGTAATGCTATACAACGGAAGTGTTATGCAATACATTACAAGTGTTGTAATGCTAGACGATCTGTTTGCTATTGTTACAATTGACTGATTCATTAAAATTAACGCGATTTCCAACTGAATACCACTGCCTTGGATTATTCACCAAGAGCAAACCAAATGTTTGTTGTCCTGGTAAAAAATCATGAAACTTTAATTCAGTACGTACGCAATAAATTTTAATCGATCTGCTCGAGATTGGACGACCTGCTGCCACTGCTAACTGCCCAGGTCAGGGGTTCCAAACTCGGAAATAGCATTATGTTTATTTTTATTTTTTAAAAATTTTATTACAATGTATAATTAAAAAAGGTTACAAAAGTAATATGTTACTCAAATTAGAATATATTATAAGTACAACTTGTCACAAAAATTATAAATATTTACATGAATCATATACAGAAAAAAATATCGAACAGCAAAAGACACATGTATACCACCCATCGCGCATAAAATATAAACTTGATACAGGTCAAGGCTCAGACAATCAAAGGCCCTAATATACAAACAGAAATTTAAGAAATAATCAAAGGGCATGCCATAACAACAAAAATATGCATACACACAATACACTCGAATGCACAAAAAAAACGCACAATCAAACTTCAACATATTTACAGATATCTCTAAACCTTTCAAACATTTTATTTTTGATAAAATATGTACCATATTTATACATTTTTATTGTGCACCAATTCGGTATTTTGAACAGGGTGACCAAGTGAAGTATTATATATTATAAGATGAACTTTCAGTTTGTTAGTGACGTAGAAACTCCCGACGAAATTTGTCAGCCGTATTGTTTATACAACCGCGAACGATTTTGTACATACAAGTTCGGGTTGTCAGCACTAGATTTTTTTACGTTTTTCGTCCTTTTTTAAACTGAAATTAATACATTATTCGTTCAAGTACTGTATAGTGCTCAAGTCGATGAGTACAACCTTTAGTACACCAAACAAAATGCGTATTTGAATGAAAGTGTTATGATAAAAAAATTGTGTAATTTTCACAGATGATGGTAGAGTTAAAAGGGATATTGAACGGCGTGTAGCGATAGGAAACAAAGTCAATGGGGCACTAAAACATATATACTCGAACCGGATAGTATCATCTGCTAAGTTGAAAGTCCACAATAGTATTATGGTGCCAACTTTGATGTATGGGAGTGAAACGTGGACGTGGAAAAATACTGATAGGAACCGAATAAATGCGTGCATTGATAAGAATATATGGAGTGACAATGTATGACAGAATACGGAATTCAGTGATAAGGGATGAATATAAACGATGTGTTAAGTTAGATGAAGAAGAGCATGCTGAGATGGTTTGAGCATGTGGAACGAATGAAAGAAGAAAAACTAACAAAACAGATATATAGTGCAAATGTCAGTGGAAGGCGTGTAAGAGGAAGACCAAGGAAAGTATGGTTGGATAAAGTGAATGATATTCTGAAAGAGTGAAACGTAGAGTCTGAGAATCGTAAGAGTTGTATGAGAAGATGTATGGATGTGATAGAGGCGAAGGATGTGTCGAGATAGGAAAGCCTGGCACTCTATCCTCTCTGCCTACCCCGACAAGTACATGGCGTTATGTTATGTAAGCAAATATACGACCAATCTAGTTTTCACTTAAAGTATCTTATGTGTATTTCTACTTGATTGAAAGTAATTGCCACATGGCAATAAGCTCGTCAGGTTGTGCTACATACAACGAAAGTGTAATACAATACTAAATGTTGAAAAAAAAAACTTTTAATGTGTAATTTATTTCATAGTATTTTGAATATTGAAGAAGCCTGGCGCTAGCGCCCGCCACTGTCCCTATAGGAGTGCGGATTGTCGAGCCACAGTGAAACATGGAAGCGGCGTAGATTACGAGATGTAGACACCGCTGGTCTAAATGTCAAGGTATCGCTGCGGAGGTTTATCTTGAACTTCAAAATCTGCTTGACTGCTGTCCCTCGCCACGCTTCCTTTATCCCTACCACGCGTTTTCGAAGGTGGAGTCGCGGTCCATCAACTACTACTTTCAAATCACAACATTGTTCTACCAACGTCCATGCCATCATTAATTAAACCGCCGTCGTATTTGAATGGTTAGAATTGACATCCTGTGAGTGTCGGAAATCTAAAGGCGTATTAGGAGTGTTATATAGGCTTCTTAAGTTAACACTATTTCGAAGATGCTAAAAGTTAACTGAAATCACTTCGAATTGATTGGGCACTCAACGATACTATAGAAATTAATTTGATGAACCAATGTGACTATGCCAGTACGACAACCTCCATGACCTAATTGGTAAGGCACATGTTTTCCGTCTCGATGGATGCGGGTTTGATTTACGTTGGTACCCTTTTTTAATTAAGGCTTCCGTCCGGTTTTAACTTACAGTTTCTAACATATTTCTGGTAGATTTGAAATTATTGTCACATGACAATAAATCCTCTAGGTTGTATTGTATATAACGAAAGTGCAATACTAATAATGACGACCCCCGTGACCTAATTGGTAAGACGCCAGTCTTTCAGCTCGGAGGTTGCGAGTTCGATTTTCTTTTGGTGTCCAGATTTTTTAAAAGGGATTCCAGTCTGGTTTTCACTTAAGACTTGTTTAAATATCTTTCTGATTGGTTAGGAGAGATTGCCATATGTCACAAACTAATATAAGTTTACTACAACACTACATTATCTTCTAACCGACCAGAGTAAATCACTTATTTCTAAATTCATAAAAAAACTAACTATTTTATTTGAGTCGATCGTTGAAACCGTATATTTACAATCTTACGTACTCGTAAATAGTTTGCAGAACAATTGTTTTCTATGCAGGTGTTCGATTATCTGATATCTAAACGACCTCCTTTGCCTTATTGTTTGACGCCTATCTTCTTCTGACCCGGAGGTTACGGGTGCGATTTCCGTTGGTACCCAATTTTATTAAAATGTTTAAACGAACAAATTTGTTTACCGTCATATTATTGCCCACCTTGCTCCTTTTCAAAGCCCTCTACTGCTCCTTGGGACCAGCAACACCCCCCAGATCGCCTATCGCCGACTTTGGGGAATTATGCCATGTTTACACGAGGTTAGTACTTATCGTTTGTACTAAGCTGCTTAGTGACAAGTGAGAACAAATCGTTTACACGTTGGTGTTAGGAAGAGGTATTAGTAGCACGACATCCTTCCGGAATGGACAACCGTCGCCGCCGCCTTGTTTTGAGAAATGTGTTCAAATACCAAAAAAAGAACGAACACGTGCGCTCACTTACCCTTTCAATTTGTCACTAAACACTTGCGGAGGCTGTTTAGACGACTCTGCAAGCGACAAGTGCTTAGTTGAATTGTGGTGGGGGTAGCTGCTTGTCGCTTAGTAAATAAGTCGGCCTCTTATTAACTTGCACTTGCCAGATTTACTAATGCTTAGTACTAATGTGCTTGTTTACACGTGGATACAAATGCGAGTGAGAAGCACTAATGGCAAGTACTAAGCTCGTGTAAACATGGCATTATGTATTAAATCTAATCTGTCGGATTATTGCAAGAATATCAATTTCATTGTCCCCGCTCCGCGGCCCAACATGTATATGGTAAAATTAGCCAAATCGTATATGACCACTATATTTTTAGCCAAATTATAAATTATTACTTTCTGATTGGTTAGAAAAAAAAATGCAATATTGCATTGAGTCTTCTAAGAGGTATTATATACAACGGAAGTACACTACAACATTTTGAGATAGTCAATTTTGTATTCGGAGTACTGGAACAACTTTTCAGTGTCAGAACTGACCTCCGTGACAGAGAAACAGAGTATATACAATAACATATGTCAGTCATCTCACGTTGCAAAGCCATTCTCATGTGTACTGACAATGCCGTTAATGAAGATGGGCTCCGAATAAAACAAGATTTTCTGTATTAAGTAATTGTTTAACAAAACATACAACAGGGTCTGCTTCAAGTATTTTTCAATTATTTTTTTACAAAAAAAAAAAACAAAGCAATTCGTTGTACAGTATCCTGCGGTAAGTAATACACATCGGGCTTAAGAAAGATACTGTCGACCATAATCGGCTAGCTTCGGTTTTGTAGAGCGTCGTCTCTGTTCGCCTAGAACGCTTGACAACGACTGACAAATCGCGATGGAACACGTGTATGAATCATAAAGACGACGCTCTACAAAGCCGAAGTTAGCCGATTATGGCCGACAGTCTCTTTCTTAAGCTCGATGTGTATTACTTACTGCCGGGTACTGTAAGTTGTGTTGTACAGGAAATATAAAAATAATGTCGGATATTCTACAATAAATAGTTAACATACATATCATCACGTCATTTCCGTGTTGGAATAGACAGAGAAGACAAAGCGCTAAATTTTTTATATCACGCCATACCTCCTTCGCCTTCAGCACATCTATAATATATTTCTTATCCTTAAGCTTATTTTGTCTTTCTTACTCCTTACCTTTTTTCTTTTACTTTCATTTACTTGATCCAGTCATACTTTTCTCAAATATATTACAATTTATTTAAGTCAAAATGTCGTCACCCATTCATTTAGTATATTCGAACCACCTCAATATGTTCTTTTTCACTCAATTTAACACATCAGTCGTTAAAGTTCGGAAATTCTAGGATGAGTCCTGTGACAGCTCACAAATTGGCCCCAATACAACCTTATGTAATGTATTTACCTAAATAACTTGCTATTTATTAGAATTGAGGCTTATATTAAAGTTGATAAAATAATTAAAATTACTGAACATCGTTACACGGTTGTATTGGGGCAAATTTGTCACAGGACTCATCCTAGAATTTCCGAACTATAACTCACATTCATTCTTAATAATTACATTTCTTATTCTCTCATACATTGTCACAACATATATTCTTCTTAGTTCTCGGCTCCTTTCATTCATTTCCTGCAATATTAATTGTTAGCAATATTTAAAAGATTATAAATAACAGAATGCACAATAAAGGCCAATGAAAGCAAAAGAAGCACTTATTAGCAAACCTTTCCTTTACTATTTCTACACCTTATCTACATTCTGTGGGATCTTTTAATGTAAATATTCTTGTATGCCTCCGAAACTTGCACAATAAAGGCCAAAGAAAGCAAAAGAAGCACTTATTAGCAAACCTTTCCTTTACTATTTCTACAACTTATCTACATTCTGTGGGATCTTTTAATGTAAATATTCTTGTATGCCTCCGAAACTTGCACAATAAAGGCCAAAGAAAGCAAAAGAAGCACTTATTAGCAAACCTTTCCTTTACTATTTCTACAACTTATCTACATTCTGTGGGATCTTTTAATGTAAATATTCTTGTATGCCTCCGAAACTTGCACAATAAAGACCAAAGAAAGATCAAGAATTGACTATTTCGAGATGTGTATTGGAGACGATTGCTGGGTGTTTTATGAATATTATAGAACTATGAAAAAATTGCCACGATATTAGAAACAACTTAATCCTTTCATTAATTCCAAATTGTTTATTGACATTTAATTTAGATTAGGGTTTTGATTAATATTTTTGTGAGGATTATGTCTTTCTACAATATATGTATTGAGTGGATGAATTATGTAAGTGAATTTTTGTTTCTGTATTTTTCTAAACGGATTTTTTGTGCGTAAGTTGTTTTCCGAGTCCTTCCATGCATTAGATATACCCTTGGCCTGCTGTGTGCTTCTTTTGATTATCATTTTATATAAATCATGTTAAAGATTTAATGTGATACTTTGTAACATATTGTGGTTTGTATTGATGCGCACTAAATATTTATGTGTCATTTGAATGGTCGAAATCGACCATACTTTGTAAGAAAAATTAAACAAAAAAAACAGATGCCTGAGACTCTCGCGAGGTAGAAGTGAAACTTCTTAGCTCCTAGGAAAAGTTGATTTTACTACCCTGATCAAAAAGTTTTAGGACCGGCCACCGTGTGCTGTCAGTCCCCCGATTGGAATTCTTTTTTTTTTTGGTTAGGTTACCACATCTATCATTGACACTTCCCTCCAAATTTCAGCATCATAGCTTGACATCTGTAAAAGTTACGCTGTACTGAGTACATATACCTTTGTGCGTGTTTTCGATTTTTTACAAGTTTGAAAATGGCATCAACTGTACATCAACGAGTTTGCATTCAATTTTGTGTGAAAAACGGATTTAACGGTCCGCAGACCTTGGAAATGTTGGAGAAGTGCTTTTTCGGTGGCACGAACGCTTTAGAAGTGGTCGTGAGTCGGTCGAGGATGACGAACGCAGTGGCAGTCGAAAACCGATGAAAATATCGCTAAAACCAAAGAAATGTTGGCCGAAAACCGCAAATTGACCATTAGCGAGCTGGCAGAGGACTTGAACATCGCTTATGGATCCGCTCAAGACATTTTGGTTAGTGATTTGGGCCTCAGACGTGTCGCTGCAAAATTGGTGCCGAAAGACCTCAATTTCATGCAAAAAAAGGACCGCGTTGAAATCGCGAAATACATGATTTCCATGAGTTTTTTTACCAAAAACAACACGATTACTACACAGCAGCCTTCGAATTCGCCTGATCTGGCTCCCTGCGACTTTTTCCTGTTCAACCGACTTAAAAAACCGCTTCGTGGAACGCGTTACAGCACCCGAGAGGATGTCATGAAAAAATCGAAGACGGCTCTGATGGATATACCGAAAATTGAGTACCAGCGGTGTTTCGAGGATTGGATCTAGCGCTGGCGTAAGTGCGTTGCAGTCGATGGGGAGTACTTTGAAGGGGGCCATATCGATTTTGATGAATAAACTAGTATTTTCGATTTTATGAATAAAGTCCTAAAACTTTTTGATCAAATGCATTGCTTTTTTTCCATTTGTTAACGATTTTTTTTTTAGAATTAGGAAATGGTTATGTTGAATTTAATTCAAGAAAATCTCTCTAATTAAACAAAAAATGGTTATGTGGAATTTAATTTAAGAAAATCTCTTTTAATTAAATAAAAAAATATTATTATATTTATTTTTAATAATAAATAATAATTTTAATAATAATATAATATCATACACTTAATAATATTAAATTTATATTTTTTAATATTAAATATACTAATATTTTTATTAATTATTAAATTAATTATTTTTAGATTATTATTATTTAATTATTTATTTATTATTATATTATTTTTATTATATAATATTATTAATAATATTATTATATTATATTATTAATTAGTTATATTTTAATTAATTATAATATAATAATGATTAATATTATAATAACATATGTATATATCATATATATTGTTATAATTATATGTTAAATAAATGTTAAAATAAATATTAAATAAAATAAATAATTTAATATAAAATAAAATTAATAATTATTAAATATATTAATATAAAAATAATACATAAAAAATTTATTTTTTTATTTTTAATAATAAATAATAATCATTTGAATAATAATATAACACACTTAATAATATTAAAATAATAATAATAAATAATTATTAGTATTAAAATAATTTATTAATAAATAAAATATTTAATAATAATATATAATAATTTAATAATAATAATAAATACACCGTTTCACTGTTCGTGACGTTCAGGCCAATTTGCCCTACCACGTCTATAGAAGTTTCACTTCAAAAATCTAAGAGAGGCTGTCAAGTTTATAAACTCGACGTATTCTTCGATCATATTTTGTGCAGAGAAGACATTTAAAGAATCATGGTAACTTGCAATGTGGAGGGTCGCAGGACCAGAGATAGAACACCTATAGGCTGAAGCAATTAATTAGATGAAGTGTACTACGGGTCTGCCTTTGCCACAGGCTCTGCAGGCAGCAGACTGCTGAGAGGATTGTAAAAAGAATACATACGATATACATATACAGGAGGTTCAGTGTTTGTGATGTTCCTCAACATTGAGTTAAAAAGAAGTTTGTATTTATTTCGGCTTCTGCCACTCATTCTTTCCTCTTAGCAGGTAACATATCCTAGGTGAGCTGCCTGTCAGCAGCAGGTTGCTGACTAATCATAGTATCATTGTCTCCCACGTCACGTAGCCCGGCCGCGTGAAACTGAAAGTCGACATTGACTTCAGAAATAATGTTAAGTATGTACATAAGTAAATAGGCAACATACGTAACATCTACCATAGTGGTGCCCAAACCATCCATTACAGGACATTTTATGCACATGCCAATAGAAATCCCCGTTAAAATAGTTTTTTCCTTTTTATGTTCCAACAACCTTGACAAAATAACGAAAATACTGTTAATTATTGAGGAAATGGCTAATGTCGATAATATAACAAATGTAATCGTTAACTATAGGGTGTCCCAAAAAAAAACACTCAGACGATTACTTGAATTTGCTGCAGGAATTTGTCATATCACGCATTCGTGGCGAGTAAAGGTTTGAGGAAGACTTTTATTTCTAACAAAATGATGCACCACCCCACTACCATAGAGTGAGGGTCTGTATTGATGAAAATTTGCCCAATAGATGGATTGGACGTCGAGGTAGCATTGACTACCCCCCGCGCTCCCCAGACCTCACGCCAATGAACTTTTTTTATGAGGACTTATCAAATATCAATTGATGGCGCAAAACTGGCAACAGTTAGGCCTCGGCCACACAGGTAGGAGCCTCGCTTGATGCTTAGAGCTATGTTGCGAGTTAGGCGATACATCCTAGCGAACCAACGTACCGCATACTTTCGCAGTGGCCACACTGCACGCTTCGCGCCACGTTGCATGACGATTAGTCATCAAGTGAATCTCCTAGCGAACAGACGTATTGGTTAATTTACAAGATGGCAGAAGTTTTAAAGACAGCTGTGTATAAAAGGGAGCCGTTGTGGAACACATCGAGCAAATTGTACAAAAATGTACCTGTAATAAAATCACTTTGGAATGAAGTTGCACAGAAAGTAAATAAAGATGGTAAGTTGTAATGAAATTAGTTAGTTTTGAGAGTGACATCGTGTGTTGACTCAACCGCTCCCAACTATCAAATGAATTTGTGCGTAGTACTTTGGTGTGGCCAGGCTAGTACTACCTAGTATATGAGTCATGTAAAACCTAGCTTAGCACCTAACGAAGCACTTTGGTGTGGTCTCGGCCTTAATGAATTGACAGCATCCATTGAAAGAGAATGCGCTCAAATACCAAAACAAATTATTCATGATGTTAACGATTCCACGTTATCAGCAGTGCATAGACCAGAACGGCAACTAATTAGAGCACTTGTGATGAGTAAGATGAAAAAGAACACTCGGAGATGGTTTGAACTTGTGGAATGAATTAATAAAGAACGGCTGACAAATACATCAAATATATAGTGCAAATGTGAGTGAAAGGCGCGATAGAGTAGGACCATTGAAAGCATGGTTAAATCTAAATAATGATATTTTGAAAGAAGGAAATTTAAGAAGAGGTGAAGGATGAGTAGTGAGATAGGAAAGTCTGGCACCCTGTTCTGTATGCTTACCCCGAGAGGGAAATGACGTGATGGTATATATGCATCGTATGTACTACCGGTTTCAATGACCATTTCTCTTCATCAGGTAAAGAGAAACTAAATTAATGTTTAAAGTATATTTATTATTGGTCACTGATAAAGGCTAGTCATTACTTTTCCGTTTACGAAAAATCAAAGATAATGTACATCATTCAAGAGATGTAAATTATAGTTTTTTTCTTAATTATTTTAAAACAGGTAGAATGTGGATTGGGTCCTTTACACACACGAGTAAGTATCTTCAATTAACTTACAAATTTGTTACTTTGGAATATTATTTAGAATGGTTTGCAGTAGTGAGACCGTTGCCAAGAAACATTGAAGGATGGATATTTAAATTAGACTTTGCTAAATAAACGCAAACAAGTTTAATTGGCACATCGATTTTTATTTAATTAGTATATTTATTAAAAAATATATGCGTGAGAGTTAGCAAAAAATATTGCTTGTTAAAATTACAAATGGTTGTGTTGTTTTGATTGATAACCGGGATTTTTTAAAGAGCACCATCATGCTATTTATTTGTTTATTTTCCCAATACAGGCTTAGCCCAATTACATTGAATACAATAAATGTTAACATTAAAAAAATTATATAAAATTGTGTATTTAGGTGTTAACATAAGTCGTGTCCGTTTGTTTTTTCAAATTTAAAAATGAGCACCAAAAGTAAAACAAAATGGTAAAGTTTATACGTCATTCGAAAGAAAATTTTCTGCTCTACAAGATATTATGTTTGCTTTTACGTTACATATATTATTTTATTTGATTACAAACCTTCAAAATGGAATGTCAAGTAGACAAAAGTGAGCATTTTCGACGTATAACCTTTACCATTTTGTTTTACTTTTGGTGCTCATTTTTAAATTTGAAAAAAAAAACGGACACAACTTATGTTAACACCCAATATATACACACAAACATAAACATATATTCAAAGTCACTTAAATACGTCGATGAGTGCTTTCTATCGCGCTCAATCTTAGAAGAAAATTTACTTTTGCTTTTGGTAACATGATATGAAATATGTCAATATCCGAAGCAGTCCCGTTCAAAAGAGTCAAGACCCTTCCAACAGGCATAGCGGCTGGAAGACCCGTTCTTGCGTATGTGATTGAGAACAGTTCTTGCCGACGCAGTCTAGTGTAATTGTTAGGAACATTTAACGCTAATACTTGTAATGTAGCTATGTCCTTATTGGGGTATGCGGAGAGAACAGATCCACTGCATTCTATTTTGGCACAAATATTTCGCATCTACCGCGTCCATACATCTCTTCATGCACTCTATATGATAATAAAGTTTTTTCAATTTTCCCAATTCGGAGTTTGATTGATTTGGTCGTTACACGTTTTATAGGTCTTTTCGAACTTCTTGTATCTTTTATCGAACTTCTTGTATCTTGAGAATTAACTCTTTATGCAGCGCTATATAAATTGCTCCTTTATTATTATTAATTCGCAAATTCTTTAATTACGCAATGCGGCGTCTTCTTCTGACTCGTTTGCCATTTATTTTTCGCTAGGTGATCGATCAGTTTTGCTATAATATAATGTATCATGCCATAACACGTTTTTCTAGGTCTTCCCAAACTTGTCGTCCCCTTTTTACTACTTATAATAATAATAATAAGAACAATTCACATAGCGCCGTTTAGAGAGCAAATTCTCCTCAATACCATTGTAACTCGGGACTCGAACCCACTATTACTGACAGATTTAAAATATTTCAAAATAAATATAGATACATCATTTGAGCGCAAGGATAAGAAGATAGTGGCTGCGTTCTTTAGATTAAGTACTTTCCCGCATCAAAATATGTTCAGGAAATAATATTTGGTAAGAAAACCGAAGAAAACTTATCAAGAGAAGATGAACTACAAATAAAGTGGTAGTAACACATTCGGCTTTAGGTGAAGTGTAATGCTCATATATCGTATAGATTGTATTTGCAAATCTATCATTATTTGCGTTTTCTTAAGCCAAGCAATGCGACGTCTTCATCTGCCACGTTTGCCATTTAGTTTTCACTGGATAATCAATCAATTGTGTTGTAATGTATCTTATCATTGTGTAAATTATGTAAAATATATTTTGTAAGTTATTTTATCAAACACTGTTTATTCCACTTTTTTGAAACGGTATAACCCTACCGGTTTCAAGGCTTTCACCTCATCTTCAGAGGAACACAAACAAGACTGAGGAAGAAACCGGTAGGGTTATACCTTTACAAAAAAGTGGAATAAACAGTGTTTAATAAAATAAATTACAATGTCTTTAAACATCCACAACATTAATGCCTTAACTATAAACAATATATAAAATATATTTATATAATATTACTAATGAACCAAAACAGGTGTTTTGTGGGTTAAGTCCTTTTTCCATATATAAACCCACATTAAGTAATTATCATTCTTACAAAGAATCTAAGTATAACATAGCTTGGAAATCGGATGTAAGTATAAATTTAACAATATTAGAAGGTTAAAATAGTTATCTATTCAACACTTAAAGTTTATATCAACTTTAAAAGAGACAAAATTACCGGAAACTTTTATTGGCCGTGTTCACTGATAAAATAAATCTATCACATATGTCACAGAATTTTAAGTAAATTTTATCAATTGAAAATGTTGCCAGGGAGATTGAAAAAAATATGTTGCAGAATTTCGTAAAATTTTTGGAGTCGTCTAAGGGTTTAATAAAGACAAAGGGTAAATCCACAATTGGTGCAGTTTATTTCAAAGGGTTTCTTAGACGATCTAAGAGATTTCATTATCTGTATATTTACAGGTACGAGTATATTGCGTTTTACTGTATTACACTATCATTGCATTAGGTACAGTATAACCTGGTGAGTTTATTTCAATGGGGCGATTTTTTTTACCATCACAAAATGTATTAAATAAGTCTTGATTGAAAACTAGGCTGAAACCCTTTTTAAAAATCTGGACACTTACGATAGTTGAACCTGCAACCATCGGACTGGAAAGCAAGCGACTTACCGACTAGACTACAGAGTTCATCGTATATCAATTTTGTATCCACATCTTGCATGTGTATTGTTAACATGTGAACTCCTTTACCAGACAGGAACCCTTTTTTTTATTTAACAATAAGAAAATGACAGTTTATACTCGTATATCTATAATTCAGTGTAGAGTGCCGACTCTCCCCAAGTGCGCTATTCAGAACTCGAATCCATTAAAATTGACAGATTAAAGAAAATACAAAATAATTTTTTATAAGTTGAGTGTAAGGATATGAATTCGGAGGCAGTGGTCATTAGATTATGAACATATTTGGTAAGAAAACCGCAGAAAACATACCAAAGTGAGACGAACTACTAATAAACCTTTATAGATCTTCCGACATGTGATAGTTACACATTCATTCGGCTTTAGATGGAATTTAGTGTACATACGAGTATGTGTTTAGTTTATAAGGTATGTGTTTAGTTTTTATATCAGTATTTTGTAAGAAAATATCACCCAATAGCGCTTTGCTTTTGTATTTATAAAATGCGACATAAAAGCGTCACTAAATAAAGTTGGTGGTATGTGGCCTGTAAGTAAAATTAAAACCGGTAATGGATTAACATGAATAGGAAAGGTCTTACCAGATTACGGGCAACTAATGTGTTGCCTTTGATTTTACTAAATGTGTTAAGCAAATACCAAGATAATTACGTACCAATAATGACGTCAGTTAATACGTGTATTAACCAAACCACTCAAATGACAATTAGATGTATTAACCAAAACACTCAAATAAGAATGAGATGTATTAACCAAACCACTCAAATAAAAAATAGATGTATTAACCAAACCACTCAAATAAGAATTAAATGTATTAACCAAACCACTCAAATAAGAAGAGAGGAAGATATTTTAATGGTAAAAATGTATGAGGAAAATCATAAGATATAATACATTGATTCATTCGAAAGTTATCCTTGAAGAGACAACAACACTCGCACACGTCTAGTGCGTTGTTACCAGTTGAACTGTTTTATTTCTCGGGTACCATCGGGAATTGAACCCTAAACTCCCAGGTGCAAGTCAAACGTTTTACCAACTAGGCGACATAAGATACCAAAAAGATCGAACATTGATAGAGATGACAAGAAAAACCATACATTTAGCTTTTATTCCATTTTTTCAAATACACTGTATCCCGTATAATTTCTGAATTTATAAATAAATGCAGATGAAAAAGATAAATGAGGATAATCTGAAGATAAAATGGACATCAAGTATCAGGCAAGTACTTAGAATGAAAAAATGTAACTATAATTACTACCTTGATCAAAAAATTTTAGGACTTTATTCATAAAATCGAAAATACAAGTTTATTCATCAAAATCGATATGATCCCCTTCAAAGTACTCCCCATCGACTCCAACGCACTTACGCCTTGATCCAATCCTCGAAACATAGCTGGTACTCAATTTTCGGTATGTCCATCAGAGCCGTCTTCGATTTTTTCATGACATCCTCTCGGGTGCTGTAACGCGTTCCGCGAAGCGGTTTTTTTAAGTCAGTTGAACAGGAATGAGTCGCAGGGAGCCAGATCAGGTGAATTCGAAAGCTGCTGGATAGTATTCGTGTTGTTTTTGGTCAAAAACTCATGGAAATCATGTCTTTCGCGATTTCAACGCGGTCCTTTTTTGCATGAAATTGAGGTCTTTCGGCACCAGTTTTGCAGCGACACGTCTGAGGCCTAAATCACTAACCAAAATGTCTTGAGCGGATCCATAAGCGATGTTAAAGTCCTCTGCCAGCTCTCTAATGGTCAATTTGCGGTTTTCGGCCAACATTTCTTTGATTTTATCGATGTTTTCATCAGTTTTCGACTGCCACTGCGTTCGTCATCCTCGACCGACTCACGACCACTTCTGAAGCGTTCGTGACACCGAAAAGCACTTCTCCAACATTTCCAAGGTCTGCGGACCGTTAAATCCGTTTTTCACACAAAATTTAATGCAAACTCGTTGATGCCATTTTCAAACTTGTAAAAAATCGAAAACATGCACAAAGGTAGATGTACTCAGTGCAGCGTAACTTTTACAAATGTCAAGCTGTGACGCTGAAATTTAGAGGGAAGTGTCAATGATAGATGTGGTAACTTAGCAAAAAAGAATTCCAATCGGGTGACTGACAGCGCCACACGGTGGTCGGTCCTAAAACATTTTGATCAAGGTAGTATAACTACTTTAAATTAACTGAACCTATGTAGAAGACCACGAATCTGCAATCTATAAATATAATACTATACGAGTAAATGCACAACCTTTTTATATGTTACTTTAAAACAGTTGAACTTATTTCGTTACGGCTTTTACAACATCTGGAGGCTGGATAGTACGATCCAAATCGGATAAAATTGTGTGTGCAGTACATTAACTAAGATACGGCGGCTAAAGTCTTAAGTGTGCCCACACTTGCAGTGCACACGCCTTGCTTAAGTAGTTAATTCCCCGTTGTGCTGATGTGGAATCGTTCAGACTGTCAGTCCCATCGTGGAGTGTTTAATCTATTCATTACCGGGAGGATTGGAGGAGGTCTATCAGACTACTCCTATAGCTGTATCATGGGTATGAACTCTTAATGCCCGATTGTGCGAGAGGCATCATGCTAGACAAAAATATCAATAATTCAGAATTATATTTAAATTTTCTTTTAAATTTTACTTGAGTTATATAATATAAAAATCTCGTTTTAATTTGTCATTAAACTTTTTCTAGCATCAAACATTTGATAATGATGTAATACAATATTTGGTGTTTATTCCTCCATGCGTAAGACATTTCTTAGAAATTCAGGTATCAATACAGTTGATCTCCATTCGTGCATATTTTATATAATTTGTATGCTTCACTAGACCGCTTTTCACCATGATCGAAGATAAAGCGCATACAAATTTAACCTTATTTTCCTATATGTGTACAAACAACGCCTACCATAAATTCTTGGAGTGACTAGCTTCAATTTAGTCTCTTCGCCCTGTTGTAATTTTTACGGTCAAATATTAATAAAAAGGAATCTGAATCAATGGGGAGATCTCATTTTGTGGTACTGCGATGATAATATATAGTTCGTAAATTCTAGGATGAGTCCTGTGACAGCTCTCAAATTTGCCCCAATATAACCTTATGTAAAGTATTTACCTAAATAACTTGCTATTTATTAGAATTGAGGCTTATATTAAAGTTGATAAAAATAATTAAAATTACTGAACATCGTTACAAGCTTGTATTGGGGCAAATTTGTGAGCTGTCACAGGGCTCATCCTAGAATTTCCGAACTATAGTCAATATTTCCGAAGAGATATATATCCATTCAGCCTTACATCGTACATTTTTGGACCGATTGGCTACTCCGATTGAACATAGTGGCGGCAGAGGGTAGTTTTTCTGCATTCGAAGTTTTCTGTGAAATTACTGAAAACTTGCTAGGCTGTTTGAACTCCAGTAATCAAGCAGCTTTGTAAGTATATTTAAAGCACTACGAATCCCTTTTCTTCTCTCGTGACGTCGGACCTTAAGTCCTTTGTCGATACTTTTCTATCACACTCAGGTGTGTTGTCCCCGGAGGAGTTCTTCGTCAATAAGTGACGTCGCGATGGGGAGTTATTTTATACCCCATAACAGTGTGGGTGGTGGTGGGATCGAACTGAACTATATTAAATTGGTTTCAAAACCGTTTATTCAAATAAAATAAAATCTGTTATTGAGCTCCGCCAAGAATAACAAAATAGATTTATCCAATTCTGATCGTTTATTCAAATTAATAAATAAATTCATTAAAATTTATATCTAAAATATATTTTATAGTAGATGTATACTTTTACTTTTGAAGATAATCTCTGTGGTCTAGTAACTTAAGTCTTAATGACTCAAACATCTTTTGAAGATAATCTCTGTGGTCTAGTAACTTTAGTCTTATTGACTCAAACATCTTTTGAAGATAATCTCTGTGGTCTAGTAACTTTAGTCTTAATGACTCAAACATCTTTTGAAGATAATCTCTGTGGTCTAGTAACTTTAGTCTTAATGACTCAAACATCTTTTGAAGATAATCTCTGTGGTCTAGTAACTTTAGTCTTAATGACTCAAACATCTTTTGAAGATAATCTCTGTGGTCTAGTAACTTTAGTCTTATTGACTCAAACATCTTTTGAAGATAATCTCTGTGGTCTAGTAACTTAAGTCTTAATGACTCAAACATCTAACATAACGTTTGAGTTTTCATGTTAGTATTTTTCAATTTCGTGTAAATTTTCGAATAACAACGCTGGACGTAAGAAAAAGCTCGATATTCGGCAATAAATTACCATAATACTAGATGTAACAGACTTATGTACGTCTTGGTCGAATCTTGTGGCGGTCAACAAACCCAGCTGACAGAATTGGCAATGCACTCACGCAGGCACGATTTATTGTTGTCGATTCCCTTGTCTTGTCAGTTATGTTGGAAAATTACTTCTTACACAATCCGTGCCCGAATTTAAAGATATTCCGCGTAATGTCCAACCGATTACTCCACTCTGGATAAAAATCGTAGTGCCGTTATACATAATCGTAAAATCATATGCAATTTACCTAGTATGATATTACAGGTGTATGGGATAGAAACGTGGACGTTGAAAATGACTGAAGAGTGCCAATTTATGACAGAAAAATAAAGTAGTTAGGGATGAATGTGAACTTAAGGTTGATGTGTTATGTAATATAAAGGAGAGCACTCTGAGATGGTTTGGACATGTAGAACGATTATTTTTCATTTATTTTATTTTATTTCATTTCAACAAATAACTTTTCTGTAACAAAATATTAAAAAATAACAACAAATAAAATGTAATAACATTGTCGTGTAAGCAGTGTTATATAACAGATGAAAACTAATATATGATAAACAACATAACAAAGCAAACCTAAACAATTCAATCACTTCATCCCGGCAAGAACAACTTCATCACATCACTCTTATAACTAGTCCAAGTCATGAGAAAATCCATACAATGAAGAAAGACTGAGGTAACAATTATATAGTGTAAATTTGAGTTGAAGTCGTGGTTGGTTAAGGCCAAGGAAAGTATGATTGGATCAAGTGAATAAATTTTGAAATGAAACGTAAAAATTCAGATAAACCGTAGGAGTTGTATGACAAGGTGTAAAGATGTAGAAAATGCGAAGGATATGTACGTGTCGAGATAAAATATTTTGAGTATCTCAGCAATCTTTAGTGTCGCAGAAACGCTGATTATTCTCGATCAAAGCTTTGGTTTGACCGTCATAAGTGATAATCGGCCTTCCAGATTGGAATCATCTTCGACAGTCGTACAAGTATTAGGATTTTTTCCAACTACATTTGACACACGCACGATCGCTTACTGCATCGTCACCATACACGGTTTATATCGCATTTTTTCTTTTGCGGTAGAAAAAAAGTATCAAGCACCGAAAATAACTATTTTCTTAAAAATTAAGTCATAAAAATCGCCTAATCAATTTGGGTTTAATAATGGTCGATAAAATACGCTAAACTATAACCGTTTTTAGATATATACATTCAGCACGTTTGTAGTGAAGTAAGCAACGAAAATGTTGTCTTAACATTATAATATTATGTCAAGGAGCATTCCAATCTGGTTCTCATTTAAAGCTTCTTTTGATATCGTTCTGGTAGGAAGGAAGAAATTGATACATGGCAATAAGCTCGGCAGGTTGTACAATATACAACGAAAGTATAATATAATATGTCCGAGAAATTTGAACTATTTCCGGACATTTTTAAATGTTCATTTTTGTGATTTCTCTTATATTATATTGTCAATCCATTTCAAATCTATTTACATTTGTGTTGCATACTCAAGTAAATCTTCTTAAATTTTGCATCTTTCATTGTCCAACCGGAAGACATTTCTGCAATTCGAAAATTCCAATGAACATGACTAAGATTCCTGGCGAAGCAAGTGGTTCAGTTGATATGTCACGGCCTTTCCTCTGCCACTGCGCCGAGTAACACATATTCGTATTAAGTATTTTTTATTACACTGTGTGCATACTCGTATATTGATTTCGACCAAGATTTCGATTAAATAAATATATTTGAGAGAATTTAATATCAATTAGTATGGGTCGCAGTCATAACATTTACATTTAATTATTTTTCTGACACTACTTAGTGATCAAATACAATGAAAATGCGATAGGCTAGTCATCCCTCGTGATCGAGATGAATTTTTCAAGTCACTGTAAACAACACAAATAGCACTCGTATGACAAAACTTTCTAAGCATGTATACCATTAAAAACGTCAAACTTTACGATGCTGATGTCAGATTTGACGTATCTACACTGGTGTTGCCATATCTCAAAACTTAAGTAGCAACCCTCGTTAAGTGTCGAGAACGGATTGATTTCAAACTTTGTCTCTTCGTATTCAAATCTCTTAATGTTACGTTTCCATTGTATCTTTCGAATCTATATCTAAGAGGTGTTCACTCGGAGAGGAGTACAACTTTGAGGTCGATTTCGTTTTCATCGAATTAATTGGTTGTCCTCCAAACAGGTTGTCAAAAAACGTGTCTTAACACGTGTTGATATTTAGTCCATCAACTGACAAAAAAGAAAATCCCTGCAGAACCTGCAAGGTATGTGCTAAGCACAAGAAGAGAAGTGAGACCCGGTACGTGTTGAAATAATGGAAAAGTAAAAAGTTTTAAAAATACATTTACATTACAATTGGATATGACTATAAAGATTTAGGAATAAAAGTATTTTCTTAAACATAGAATCAATAGAATATTACCAATATAATGGAATAGAAAAAGATTTTAAAATATATTTACATTACAATTGGACATGGTTATGAACGATTAGAAAATAATAATTTTCTTCAACATAAAACCAATAGAATATTATCAATATCATGGAAAAGATAAAAGTGTTCAAGGACATTTACATTTCAATCGGACATGACTATGAAGGTTTAGGAATATAATTATTTTCTTCAACATGTAATCAATATAATGTTACCAATATAACGAAAAAAAAAAGGTTTTAAAATACATTTACATTACAATTGGACATGGTTATGAAGGTTAAGGAAAATAATAATTTTCTTCACCATAGAATCAATAGAATATTATCAATATAATGGAAAAGAAAAAGGTTTACAAGGACATTTACATTTCAATCGAACATGACCATGAAGGTTTAGGAATAGAATTATTTTCTTCAACATAGAATCAATAGAATAATACCAATAAAAGTTTTTAAAATACATTTAGATTACAATCGGACATGATTATGAAGGTTTAAAAATATAATTATTTTCTTCAACAAAGAATCAATAGAATATTACTAATATAACGGAAAAGAAAATGGTTTTTAAGGACATTTACATTTCGATTGGGCAGGACTATGAAAATTTAGGAATATAATTATTTTCTTCAACATGTAATCAATATAATGTTACCAATATAACGGAAAAGAAAAAGGTTTTAAAATACATTCACATTACAATTGGACATGGTTATGAAGGTTAAGGAAAATAATATTTTTTTTCACCATAGGATCAATAGAATATTATCAATATAATGGAAAAGAAAAAGGTTTACAAGGGCATTTACATTTCAATCGAACATGACCATGAAGGTTTAGGAATAGAATTATTTTCTTCAACATAGAATCAATAGAATAATACCAATAAAAGTTTTTAAAATACATTTAGATTACAATCGGACATGATTATGAAGGTTTAAAAATATAATTATTTTCTTCAACAAAGAATCAATAGAATATTACTAATATAACGGAAAAGAAAATGGTTTTTAAGGACATTTACATTTCAATTGGTCAGGACTATGAAAATTTAGGAATATAATTATTTTCTTTAACACGGAATCAATATAATATTACCGACATAATAGAAAAGAAAATGGTTTAAAAAAAATTCTTTGTATACCATACACATTTCTGATAACACATGACATCAGTCTGACCTAGGCATTGCTCTCGTAACAAACCGGGATCATTCCGCTTGAAGAGCTTCGAGATAGGAGGTGGATACACGTGTCCCGGGGATTAATGTAATAACAAAGTTGAATATCCTAATAATGGAGTTTCACAAAATGAAAATCGAAGTTTTTGATAAATTAGTCCTGTTTTATTAGGTAATGTTTATTTATCGGGTGTCTAATGTAAATAAAACAAAAAGGAATAAAAGGTCACAAAATGTCTATGAACTCTTAAATATGAACGATCATTTTTCCTCGAATAGTCAAGATTCAACAACATTTTATAATTATGTTAAATCTTCGATGAAAATTGGTATAACTCGATTTTTGTTAAAATGAAATGAAATATTGAAGCTGAAAATTACTATTAATAAATGTATTGTGCAAAGAATGGGTGGTATAACAATATAAGAGAGAAAATTACTATTAATAAATGTATTGTGCAGAGAATGGGTAGTATAACAATATAAGAGAGAAAATTACTATTAATAAATGTATTGTACAGAGAATGGATGGTATAACAATATAAGAGAGAAAATTAATATTAATATATGTATTGTGCAGAGAATGGGTGGTATAACAATATAAGAGAGAAAATTACTATTAATAAATGTATTGTGCAGAGAATGGGTGGTATAACAATATAAGAGAGAAAATTACTATTAATAAATGTACTGTGCAGAGAATGGGTGGTATAACAATATAAGAGAGAAAATTACTATTAATAAATGTACTGTGCAGAGAATGGGTGGTATAACAATATAAGAGAGAAAATTACTATTAATAAATGTATTGTGCAGAGGATGGGTGGTATAACAATATAAGAGAGAAAATTACTATTAATAAATGTATTGTACAGAGAATGGATGGTATAACAATATAAGAGAGAAAATTAATATTAATATATGTATTGTGCAGAGAATGGGTGGTATAACAATATAAGAGAGAAAATTACTATTAATAAATGTATTGTGCAGAGAATGGGTGGTATAACAATATAAGAGAGAAAATTACTATTAATAAATGTACTGTGCAGAGAATGGGTGGTATAACAATATAAGAGAGAAAATTACTATTAATAAATGTATTGTGCAGAGGATGGGTGGTATAACAATATAAGAGAGAAAATTACTATTAATAAATGTATTGTGCAGAGAATGGGTGGTATAACAATATAAGAGAGAAAATTACTATTAATAAATGTACTGTGCAGAGAATGGGTGGTATAACAATATAAGAGAGAAAATTACTATTAATAAATGTATTGTGCAGAGGATGGGTGGTATAACAATATAAGAGACAAAAAATTACTATTAATAAATGTATTGTGCAGTTAGAATCATATGTATCCCAGTTTTCTGATTTTTGTGCTCAAAGCGTTGATATGGACCTCCCAGCGAAGAAACTGATCAACAAAAACTGAGTGGAGATATTGCGCAAGCCTCCCTACGAAGATCGCGATACCCAGCCATTAGGATGTCAACTAGAGAGAGATCAATGTATGCATTTCCACCACGTTCACAAGAGTCCTTGAATTATATTTTAACGTCCACGTTTCATCCCTTTCGTGACCTAATTGGTAAGACCTCCGTGGCCTAGTTTGCAAGACGCCTGTCCCTCACCTCGGAGGTTGTGGGTTCGATACCCGTTGGAACCCTTGATTTAAAAAAAAAGGATTCCAGTCTGGTTTTCACTCAAGGTCTCTTTAATACATTTCTGGGTGGTAAGAAGATATTGCCACATGGCAATAAGCTCGTCAGGCTGTACTGTATACAACGAACGTGTAATAAAACTTCCATACATCTATGTTAGCGCTATATGCTGTTGAAAAGCATCATTCTGAAAGATTTTAATATTATTGGCCAAATGTTTTCACACAATTTTAGTTACACCTTGTTTCACTGAAGATACAGATATATTCTTATATTAGTCAGATAAGAGGCGGAGGAATGCTCCGCTCCGCGATATATTATCGTAGAACAAGTTTGGGAATTCGATACCGTATAAATTACCATAATTTGTAACGTCTATTATGAAATAATTGACATTCATTAATATATGATATAATCGTTTTATTGTACGTTTAGCCAGTCACTGTACATTAATACGGTCTAAAATATTATATAATAACAACACATACGAGTAGATGACCTGCACAACTTTGTTTCAAAATATTATATAATAACAACACATACGAGTAGATGACCTGCACAACTTTGTTTCAAAATAAAATGTCGCCTCGAGATAACAAGAAATATACAACTTTATTTATTTATTTAACACTTTTATTGCAAATAAAATCTGGCGGGTTTATTGCCAGGCGACAATCTCTTCCAACCAATCAGTCAAAAGTAAATGAAGCAAGTTACGTGGTGTCATAAATCATTCAAATGACTATCCATCCCCACGAACTCCATAAACATATACGTGAGAACATGCCCACGAACCCCACAAAGACGGACAATCACCCGAACATTCTTTTTCATATAAAGTGAGATATCATCAATCAAAAGAAAAGGAAGGGATGGTGGAGAGGAAAGGAAAAGAAAAATCAGGAATGAAACACGTTATTTTACTGACTAGAAATTAAGAGGTTTTTCAGTCGCTTCTTAAAGCATGCGAAGGACGGAGCGAGTCTTATATTGGTTTGTAACTGATTCCAGAGTCTCACTGTGATTCAACTGATTCCACTCAACTGATTCTCACTCAACTGATTCTCACTCAACTGATTCTCACTCAACTTTAGTGGCCTAGTTGGGAAAAGGGTTTAATTTCCGATGGCACCCAAAATATAAAACCAAACTGTTAACAATAATCACTCGCGCTAAACTTGTGCGAATGCTGTGATACCATTGTTTGGCCCACTGTCCTCCATGTTTACCCTAACTAGGAAATGTAATGATGGAATGTATGTGTATTTGTGAAACAGGATAATATCTAGACTGATATCTAAATCTTTGAAGAACTTTTTAGCACTTGATATCGGTTAGCAATAAGCTAAGAAAACGAAATTAATTGATGAAGTAATTATTACAAACTTACTCGTAACTACGAGTACGAGTTAATAAATTATTGTAATTTGTTTTATCAAACACTGTTTATTCCGCTTTTTGTAACGGTATAACCATACCGGTTTCAAGGCTTTCACCTCATCATCAGGGAGCACAAACAAGACTGCCTTGTTCCTTGTCCACAATGTTGAATAATATATTAATAAATTATGTTTATGGTGAAGATCAACAATGATTACATTATTTCAACTAACTAAAAATATAACGCTTTAGCCCATTTTTAAAACTGCCACTGATTAAATAAAAAAATATAATGCAATTTTTCGCATTAAAATATTTTGAGAAGGGTATATTTATGAAGCACTAAAACCTATAAACGTACTATGGACCCTTTTAGGTATTACAAAGGATCAAAAGAGATGGAGTCGCGCATGTTGCTCCAACACGCCCAAAAACTCCGATAACAAGGCGTCGGAGATGTTCTTCGCAATTTATGCGAATGCATTATCATGTGTCCTCGGGTTTGAACGATCCAGTGACGGACTGGATTTGTGGATTACCGTAATGGATCGATATGCAAATGGACCAAAATATTCAGTGTAAAGTTTCAAATTTAAAAAATCTTACATAAAACGATGTGTATTTCATTTGATCAATCTTGGTACTATGTCGACTGTCCACAAACTATGATCACAACACCCACCGCATATACTAGCGTAAATAACAAAAAAAAATATTTGGCTTTAACTAAAAAAAACTTGGATATGTTTGAGAGATCTGGGGCGAATGAAATGAAAATTGGTTATTTATTATGTAATTTATGAAAAACAACAGATCATTTAAAGTGGACACACAATTTTTATGGATCTGGGTTTGTTGCCTTTCATTTCTCGTGTACCCAGTAAACTAGGACATGGAAAAACATGTAACATGGAAAAATAAGTTGATGTTTTTTTTTCCGATTGTTGATTATACTATACACCCTCCCAAACTCTCATCAACTTAATAAATAGTGAGACTCGATTACACGTATATATCACGCGAGTCAAACTCCGCATAATTCATAATTCCAGATGGATCAAAAGTCAATCCCACAATGTCCCGCACATAATCATTAAAAACACTACATTCAAGAGTTCACATAAACCTTTGCTACAAGTTACCCTCCTGTAAGCCCAAGCGTTCAAACTCTTGTCGCAATAACAACCGCGCTCCGATCCACTGCCTGATTTTTTTGCCCCCTTTTACCTTTATTGGATTCGGCATCCTATTGTGGAACTCCTTATTAGAATATTTAACAATAAATTATTATGTTATTTCACTAATTACAATTAATCCTCGCTACAAATGTTTCTACCTCCTATCATGAGGTTCTCTTCAGGCGGAATAACCTCGGTTTGTTACAAGATCAGTACTTATTCTAGTCTCACCTAAGCACAGCTCTCCCAACAAACTGAGAATTTCGTTTGAAGAGAGCCTCGAGATAAAAGGTAGAAACACTCGTAACGGGGATTAATGTAAATAGTTAAATGTGACATCACTGAGAATAGGGGGTTGAAATTCTAAATGTAACATGGCCTTGACATGTATAGACGTTGCCGGCGCTTTTGAATCTTACTACGTATGTTATGATTTTTGAAGTGATACTTCTATAGGCGCGGTAGGTCAAATTGGCCTGAACGTCACGAAAAATGAAACGGTGTATTTATATTATTATTTCATTATCATTAAATTATAATTATTAAATATTTTATTTATTAATAAATTATTATTAATTATTTAAATATTAATAATTATTTATTATTAATGATTAAATAATTGATAATAACATAAAAATATTAATTTATTTAATTTAAAAAATATTAATTTAATATTATTAAGTGTATTATATTATTATTAAAATTATTATTTAGTATTAAAAATAAAAATAATAATATATTTTTATTTAATTAAGAGGGATTTTCTTGAATTAAATTATACATAACCATTTCCTAATCCTAAAAAAAAGATATAAAAATCGTTAACAAATGGAAAAAGCAATGCATAAAATCAACTTTTCCTAGGAGCTAAGAAGTTTCACTTCTACCGCGCGAGAGTCTCACACATCTGTTTTTTTTGTTATTGGGTTAAACCTGTATAGAATAAAATTAATCAATAAATATAAGAACCCTTCATTAACTTTGTGACTACGATACAAATAGGTAGCTAAGAAAGAGCTAATATAATTGGATTATTGGTGATAAAATATATAGCGAAATTCAATTACCTTACTATTTTGGCACCTAAGGCTAAGATTACGAAATATAATTCAAGGTTTAGTTTCGCTTTTTGGGTCAAGTTTAACACCAGCTTAGTAATAAGAACCAAATACGAGTACATGACAAGAATCTAGGACCTATACTTATGTTTAGCCCCGCCGTTATCTCTATTCTCAATGTTTATTCACTTGGTTAATACAAAACAATGTTTGATCAAATTTATAATCTAATCTCATTACGACTGTCATGGAATTGTTGAATCCGATCACATAACATACATATACATTCAAACATATCATTACGTCATGCCCCTTTTAGGGTAGGCATAGATGACAGACGTCTTTCTATGTAGTTCGTCTTTCCTTGGTATATTTTTCTAAACATATGCTAGTAGGTACCTTATCTAATGGCCGCAGCCACTACTCTCTTATCTTTACACATTTTTTTAAAAAATATTTTTAATTTGTTGTTCATTTATTATTATTATTGTTTCTTAGAGGCGAAAAGTACAAATTACTGCACCTCATCATCCAAGGCCAAATAGAGGATCGAAGAGGTATTGGCAGGAGACAAATCTCCTGGCTCCGCAATATACGTGATTGGACTGGTATAAGGAGCGTTGGGGATTTTTTTCGGGCTGCCGATGACAAAGATGCTTACTCTCAGATGATAGTCAACGTTAGGGCGACCTGACATTACACTAGCAAGAATAAGAAGATTGTTTCTTACCATGTACACACTTTCGCCTTGTTTCTATACGTCATAATCTCGTCATACATTATCTCTTATTTCTCATGCTTATTACCTCTCATTTAGTTAAAACTCCCTTAACTATCTTCTTCCACTCTTTCCACCTCTTCCATTAATTCCAGACATATCTATTTGTTCCGTCTTTTTCTAAGTCTTTCGTGACCCATTTTCTCAGTGAGGCCAAACAATTTCAAGATACCTTTCTTAATTCTATTTATAACATCCATTTCTAATAAACAGTTATCGATGGCCTCCGTGGCCTAGTTGGTAAGGTGGTGGTCTTCTATCCGGGGGTTTCGGGTTCGATTCCCGATGCGGCCCACAAAATAAATATAGGATGTTACTAATCTAATTAAATATAACAATAACAATACTAACACACGCTATTCATGTGTTATTTTTTTGCCTGACCATGCGATGACAAACTGTGAGTTACTTGCCTAATCCAATGATTCTTAACCTGAAGGCTCGATTACCGGCAGAAGACAATATTATCTCCTGGCTACGCTCTCCAATATATACAAATCACCAATTCGAATATTTTCTATTCCATTCCATTCCAATCATTTTGACAACTCCATATCTATCCCCCAAAAATATGCAACTATGATATCATTGGGACTTTCTTTCAGCAGGTCTTCTTCCGAGTAGCTAACGGAGCACAATGGACTATCAATCAGGTGCGACATTTATTGAACGTCACCACACATGCATAGTGGTAGATCCTCTGTGTCAATCCTCTGTCTGAGGATTTTTTCTTGATTTATGTAGGCGATTCAGTGATCTCCATACGGCCCATGGTAGGTCGTGTTCCATCGGCAGGCACTCTGATGGCTGATTCCATGTTCACAGGCTTTCAGTTCTAGCTCTCAAAAAATCAACACGTTCACTATTCGGAGAGCCTTCTAGGAGGTTGTGGGTGGTCATTTACGTTGTGGGTGCCGAATTCAATAAATGTAAAGGGAGGAAAACAGTTTAGGCAGTCGATCGGAGCGTGGTTGTTATTGCGACAGGAGTTTGAGTACTTGGGCTTGCAATAGGAATGACTTGTGGAAGAGGTTTGTGTGAGCTATCTTTTTATACATATGTATTTTTTTTGTTTGTTTTATGTTTGTGTGCGTTATATTGTGGGATGAATGTTTTGGTCTGTCTGTAGTGATGAAGTGTGAGGAGTTTGATTTCGCGTGGTGTATACATATATTATTGAGTGTCACTGTTTGTCAGGTTGATGAGAATGTGTAACGGGGTTTTATATAATCCAAAATCGGAAAGAAGTATCGATTATTTTTTTCATGTTATATGCCCTCAGTGAGATACAGGCAAAAGTCTAGTTTACTGAGGACACGACAAATGAAAGGCAACAAACCCAGATCCATTAAAATTGTGTGTCCGAATTAAATTACCTGTTGTTTTTTCACAAATTGTGTATATTTCTTGTCATGTGTAAAATAAATAGATATAAATAAAAATTTAACTCCAGCCAAACCTCAGTCTTGATTGTGTTGGAATATGACCATACATAAGTGTTCGGTATCACTAATTTGTTTGTGTTTCTTGCTCCTACGTGCAATATTGCGGCAGATGCCTGTAGGAGATATTCCAGGAAGTTTTTAACCCTTCGCATATGTTAAACGGTTACCATACGAATGAAAAAAATAACATTGAAATAAAAATCTCTTACTATTCAATATAGTTTGAATGTTAAGAACGGGGTTACGTGTTGAATACCCCTTGTGGAAGAACTTATTTATGATAAGCAGGCGTGGTTCAACTTATCGATTTGGCACACCCCAAAGGTTTCAAGATGTTGTTGTTGTTGGCAAAAAACAAAAGTCGGTCTTTGTGGTGTTAAGGTAATGAGGTCCGCGAAGACAATGGTGATTATATTCAGTGTCACGGTTCGGGGTTCATTGCCTCGCCAGATATTGAATATGCCTTGACTACGTGTTAACTGTCACCGCATTAGGTAACACCTTTTATCAGAGCCTTCAGTTATCTGTAGATAGAGGCTTCTGACGTGGGCTTTTCCTTATGAGGGATGTAAAACATCGCGTTTACAAAATCTCAAGACGTTGATTGTATATTTTTTATTTTATTTCAACGGTAAAATGCGCTTTTTGATACAAAAGATTTAAAAAATAGCAACAAATAAAATTTAACCTTGACATGTAAACAATGTTATACAATGGAAAAAAAACTAGTATAAGACGAACGACACAACAAAGCAAACTTATATAATTAAATTAATTCAACCCGGCAAGAACAACAACTTCTTCACTTTACTTCTATTAGTAGTAAAAGCCATATGAAAATCCATACAATGTCCATAATTGTAGTATTGTTAAGAAAGAGTTGTGTTAATACAATAGTTAGCTGCAATCACTTCACTATAGAACAAAACATTTTGTCTGGTGGGTTAACAAGGAAAGGAATGTAGCATGACAATCTGAGTTAGTTCCGGACTATTGGAATACGAGCTGACAATCTTAAACAATGTTGTGAGGTCAAACATATACGTTCTGGTTGGCATTTTTGTTGTATATTGTACGACATGGCTTGTTTATGGACTATAATATATTGCAAACAACCAGAAAGGTGTTTAACAAACTTTAAATGGAACAAGACTGGAACCCTTTTTAAAAAATCTGGGTACGGAAATTAAACCCGCAATCCCCGGACTGGAAGATAGGTGTCTTATCAACTAAGCCACGGATGTCGTTATTGTTATCACTAGAAATAATAATGTTCTTGGTCCCAGAGATGACAGCTGGTTTTCTGTTAAATATATGATTTTCTTTCCTAGGCGTTTCATGTTGCTGAACCTGTACAGTGAAATAGTTCACCTTATGAGTTAATAATCTGGAAACTTGGAGAAAATAGTTCAGAAACGTCCCTGTACTCAAGGCGAGAAGTCATCAGGGTACCCTTTGGGATGTTTCACGTACACCAAACGGCTTCAATGGATAAATCATCATCATACGCCAAGGCTCTATTGGGGCAGGCAGAGAGAACATATCTCCACTTCAATCTATCCTGACATATCTTTCGCTTCTGTCACGTTCATAGACCTCAATATCCATACTCTCATATTATAAGGGATTACGCTCTTTCAAAATTTGATGCAATGAATAAATATTCAAATAAAATATCACCCAAAAGTAGGTTTATTTATTACAAATTAATTTAAAGGAAACCAACATTTTTTTAATTCGTGAAAAATAATTCTTAGAAAGATTAAAATACTTTAAAAAATTCATTTTAGACTAAAGAAAAATAAACAAATAAAATAAAATCCATGAACGCATCCCATAAAATCCATGAACACATTCCGTAAAATCCATGAACTTATTCCATGAAATTCATGAATGCATTCTATAAAATCTATAAACGCATTCCATAAAATTCATGAAAGCATTTCATGAAATCCATGAAAGCATTCCGTTAAATTGATGAACGTATTCTATAAAATCCATTAGCGCACTCTACTACAAGTGATGGATAGCTTGTTCGGAGTTTCGGTCCGATGGTAGGACACCCTACTCCTTCATCGGATAAGTTCTGACTGTTAAGATATTTATTGGAAATTTTTGGATCTTTTTGGGAATCGGGAAAGGATAGGTTTGTGGTAATTGTTTTGATTTTATGAATGATTATGAGAAATTATAAACGATTAAATACATATATAAATATGATGATATGTACATAATATTAAATACAAATATACATAAATTTGTGTCGTCACACACTGTTTTATATTGAATGGGTGAAAAGAAAAAAAAAAAAAAAAAAAAATGAAAAAATGAATTGTGAATAAATTATAAGAATGAATATAGTATATGTAGATAAGTAAATGAGTGGGGAAATGTGTGTGACTTTTATAAATATATTAAGGTGTAGAAAATGTTTATTGAAGGTGAGAAATGCGGTTGCCTATGGGGGTAAACTGTCTGCCGGAGGAATTATCGATGATGGGGTGTTCAGAGTGACAATCGGGGGGTCATTTGGGGGGATGATTAGAGTTAAAGAGGGGGGGGTCGGGGGGATGTTTCGCAATATTGATTTCGGACGAGTGTGTCTGTAACTGGTGTTCGCGTTGTAGTTATCTAAGGCTTTTATGACTGGGTTGGGATGACGGGATATAGAGCTGTAGAACCTTTCGGCCAGAGCGCGCATATGTTCGGGGATAGTATGTAGTTTGGTATCTGCGTGGAGTCTTGAATTACGGACGATGTAGGGTGCTTTTAAAATTATGCGGAGGGCTTTGTTTTGAATGATCTGAATGTGATGTAGCGTTGTTTTCTTCGCGTGGCCCCAGACCGGAAGGGCGTATGTCAGTTGCGGTCTGACGATCGCTTTATATAGGTGGAGTTTAGTGCGCGTGCTAAGTTTGCTGTATTTACTGATCAAGGGAAATAATGATTTGAGTGTTCCGTGAGCTTTTGATTTGATATTGAGGGCGTGTTTATGCCACGAGAGTCTACTGTCTAATGTGAGGCCTAGGTATTTTACGTGTTTTGACCATGGGACGCTCTGGCCGAAGAGTTTAAGAGTTCTGATGGGTTTGATGTATCTGCGTGAGAAGCGGACTGCTGTGCTTTTGGTGGGATTTATTTTGATCTTCCATTTGGTGCACCAGTGCTCCAGAATGGGAATGAAGTCTTGCAGTCTGTTGTGGGATACGGACTCATATTTCGATGAAGAGAGAAAGGCTGTGTCGTCAGCGTATTGCGCGGTGATACAATGTGTACGTGAAAATTGGGGCATATCGCTCGTGTATATGTTATACAGGATAGGGGACAACAGTGCACCTTGGGGCACACCTGCCAGAATGGGGCGAGGGGATGAGTTTATACCGTCTATTTTGACGGAGAAGGAGCGATTTTCAAGGAATGATGCGATGATTTGCACTAGTCTGAGGGGAATACCTGACTTGTGCAGTTTGAATATGAGTCCGTTGAGCCAGACTGTGTCGAAGGCTTTCGCCACGTCTAGTGAAAGGAGGGTCGTGAGGCCTTTGGAGCTGAAGTATTTGATGATGTGTTCTACAACGCGAAGAAGCTGATGGTTGGTAGAGTGTAATGGCCTAAATCCGTGTTGCGAATCTGGGATGATGTTACGTGAGTAAGTTTCTAACGAGAGACGTTCTACGATTAATTTTTCGAGCACTTTACCTAGAGTCGGGAGCAGACTGATCGGTCTGTAATTTTCAGGGATAACGTGGCTTTTACCCGGTTTAGGGAACATGATGACGTCGGCGTTTTTGAATGGGGTTGGAAAGAATTTATGTCGAAGGCAGGCATTGTAAATGGCGGTAAGGGCGTAAATGGCTTTTTTCGGAAGTTTTTTCAAGGTGAGATTATTGATTTTATCGGGGCCGGGGGCTTTTAGCGCACTCTATAAAATTCATGAAAACATTCCGTAAAATCCATGAACGTATTCCATAAAATCGATGAACACATCCAAAAAATCCATGAAAGCATTCCGTTACATTCATGAACGCATTCCATAAAATTCATTAAAGCATTGCACAAAATCCATGAAAGCATTCCGTTACATTCATGAACGCATTCCATAAAATTCATTAAAGCATTGCACAAAATCCATGAAAGCATATCGTTAAATTCATGAACACATTCTATAAAAAACTATTAATGCACTTCATAAAATACATGAAAGTATTTCGTAAAATCCATGAGAGTATTTTGTTAAATTCATAAAATTCAGTAACGCATTCTATAAAATACATTAAAGCATTTCGTAAAATCTATGAACGCATTCCATAAAAAACTAATGAACGCACGCATAAAATTATCAAGTGTCCTTCTTTTTTGTCACACTCTCATCAGAGCTTTCATTGTCGCATGCTGTACAGCTTGATTGTCGTGATTTCAAAATATTGTAGATATTGCCCGCATTTTTTTTTATGATCCGGTTATAATCTCATAACCAAGAAAATAGAATTTGTCAATAATATAAATTGTATGAAATATAGTATCATGTCCAGAGGGCATTAGTCTCTTTCTGGAAGGGTCGAAAAGATTTTATGTTAGTATTTTTTTATTTTTTTGTATCTTGTTTTAATATCCAGTTATACGAAAGCGAAACATTTATATCCTAATTTATTTCGAATTTATCATCGTGATCTAAGTAATGCGAATATCTACTGAATTGCTCGGTCATCTACTGCAGGGGTAGGGAATCTTTATTAGCTTCGTTTAAAGATATATTTGTAATAATCAAAATACCACCGTTTTAACTCTTTATGGAAGCTGTTTTCTATTTTGCGCAAATTCCCGAGAATTCTTATTTCTTTTCAGAAAAATAAAATAATATCCCCGCCATTATTTATTTTTCAAGTGCCTCAACATTTTCGCAGATGCAGCAATGCCCTGAGAAATGAACCATTTGTTTTGCGTGTATTTGAGTTTTAAAATAATAAACGACTTCCATTTATCTTGTAATGATACAATAGATGCTAAAAATTTGCGCAATATACAATAGAAAACTGCTTCTATACAGAGTTAAAACGGTGGTATTTTAATTATAATAATATCTTTGGTCAAAATAAGTGTCCATCCTTTTAACACTAAGTATATCCCCTCAACTATTGATCGTGTTCTGATAAATATTGTCAAATTCAGGTAATGATGGACCATATCTGCTGCAAGATCATTTCAAAGTTGGGCTGCACGAACCGCAAAAGATTATACATACTCGTACATACACGTGTAGAATGAAGTATACTGTGTTGAAATATAAAGTATTCTCCTATAACTTGATCGAAGATAGTACATTGATTTTATATGCTTCGGGAGACATTTTACAACCTCGGTGGGTTAGCTGATAAGAGGGTTCCAACTCGGGGGTCGCGGGTGTGATTCCCGTTGGTTTCCGATTGTTTTATAAAAGGATTCCAATCTGATTTTCCCTTCCGGCCTTTATACCACCTTTATTGTTTGTTGGTAGAGATTTTCATGTGGTAATAAATCCAACAGGTTTTATAATATACTCGTATACAACAAAAATTTAATATATATGTTTGATTTCTCCAAAAGTAACCCGACAAGTTAATATCTTCACGATCGAGCTTCCCCTCCTATTGGTAGAAGTGTATCTCCATAAGGAGGATGTTATTTGATATATTTTTTCACAAATGTGGTTTATTTTTCATTACTTTAAGATATAACTTTAAAATAACAATTTATATAGCCCCATTTAGATAGCAAACTCTCTTCAAAGACGCTCTAACTCAGAATTCGGACTCACTATTATTGATAGATTTAAAATATTTACAAATTTAATATGTAAAAGATGAGCGTAAATATAGAAAGGTGGTAGCCGCGGCCATTTAATTAGGTACTTCCCCTACATGTGTAATTTCAGGATATATATGTACATACCATTGTGTATTGTTATTTGTAAACCTATATTTATTTATTTTTATATGTCTTGCCAATCCCTTATATTTATTAGACAAAAATTAGCATGAAAAAAAAACGCAAATGGTTGACAGTCTCTGCCAAATAACCAAAGTAAATGACCTTTATGCTGCAGTTTGACGTTTATAATCCCCTTATTAATTTAAATATTTTTTCTCCAAACTTGAAATTAACTTACATAGGTAGGTATGCCATTTTGTATGGTAAATATGCTTGTTGGTATTAATTGAATAGGACCAGAGCGAAAAAGAAAAAAAAACAACGATTTGAAGTTTGATAAAATAACGAGTTCCCTCGCCAAATCATTCAAATAAAAAATAAAACATCAAATCAAAGGTTTGAGGTTTTAAATTTTGGCATACTAATTTATTACTAATCAATTTTGGGTTATCGTCCTGACCCTTTGAAATTAGTAGGATGAAATTTTGTTCGGGATATATGTAAAAGGAATAAAACACTATTCGATCTCATTTTATGTTCAATAAAAAGTTAATGAAAGATCTTGAGAATGATTAAAAAAAATATGGGTGTATAGTTTATATACTAAATATATAGTAGAATATAAAAAAATGGTTTTATGAATTGTTATAAGAAACAACCCTTTTTCAGCTTTTTAACAGACGTAATTTAAAATTATGAAAGTAAAATAAATAGAGTAGAAATGATTGCGTTGAGTAGAATTATCGAAAAACAATTTATGATAGAATAAGGGATGAGATCATTAGGAAACATCTAGGTTGAAAGAAGATGATGCGCTTAAGATAAAGAAAGGAGCTTTGAGATATTTATTGAATTAATCAAATAACAAAAGTTGACACAGGTTCAACACAAATAAAACTTAATAACTATTTGCAAAGGATGATCGAATTTACAATAACACTCAAGAAAATTATGTTTACTTGTACATTGAACATTATGATGTAAAATTAAATGGACTGCAAAAGAAATTTTTTTATTTAATAAATTACATGCAATCAACTAAATAATTATAGACTATACGAGACTACTTCACGTGACCATCGTGGCCTATTAAAAAAACCTTGTCTTTTACTTTGTGGTTTCGGATTCGATTTTATATTTTTCGGCTGTCCTTTGCGGGACAGATTTCATTTACTAAAAAAAAACATATATTTATCGCGTCTAATGAATGTCGCGTTTCTTTTTTCTTCGAGGAACTTTTCAATTTAAAGATCGATTGTTAAATTTTTGTAGCTTAATCAGTTGAAACTTTGAATTATCTAGAATTGTCATTTTTTTAAATTTGATTTTATTATATTTACTCATATAATTGCATGTCTTTAATTTGGTGGCACAAATCATTCTAGTTTGGGTGGATTGCCTATTTAAAAAGAAAACTAAATAATTTGTCGATTTTAAAAAGTACTCTCTCATATTTCTTAATTTATTTCATCCACGATCGTTTCTGACTTCGAAATAATACACTTAGTTGTTGAAATTGAAGCACTCATAAATAAAAATTGTTTGAAATACAATTGTTATTAAAGTTTCTAACTGGAGACAAAATTGGTCACTTTTTACTCTGCAGAAGCTACATAAAATTCGTTCAACATAAAACAAACATTTTTGTATGGGGATTCGTACAGTTATATTCATATATCATAAAAGCTTTGTTTTTTGTTTACTTAGGCAGCAGAGTATCCCAAGATGGCCGATCAAAGGCAGAAATAATAAGTAGGGTCCAACAGGCAAGAGTTACTTTTAACAAGAAATCCAAGATATTTGAATCTCCCAACATTGATATCAATGTTAGGAAGAATTTAATGAAAACTCTTGTCTGGAGTGTGCTGCTGTATGGCTGCGAAACGTGGACCAACAGCCAGAGTGAGTCCGGGCGTATGGCTGCCTTTGAGATGTGGTGATACAGGCGCATGGCCAGGGTCCATTGGTCAGATCACATCCGAAACGACGAGGTATTTATTGAGCGGGGCTGGAGAAACAAGGCAACTCCTAAATAGAGTTGCCCAACAACGATCCAGTTGGATAGACCATAACATCAGACACCCAGGCCTGCTCCTTACCATCGTCGAGGGAATGATTGAGGGCAATAACCATAGAGGCCACCCTAGATGTAGCTACATGGACCGGGTGATCCGGGATGTGCGCTGTGGCAGCTACCAGGAGATGAAGAGACTGGCGGATGACAGAGATGAGTGGAGGGATCGAGTGCTTGGTGCAGACCAATCCTAGGATTGTAACCCATAAGAAGAAGATCATAAAATCATTCAATCGTGTCTGCTCACTTTTTTAGAGTCAAACATTGCGCTAAATTCATAATAAATTCTAAGGTATACTTCATCATGTCTGACTTACAGTGCAAATTATTGTTTGCGTTAATTTATATGTTCGATAAATCTTATTGTTTGTATCTAGTATCATGTAACTATATTACATGAGCCATTAATTCCAGTCGCTCCATGTCGCACGGCCATAAATATTTCCACCTTGTATTGTCTATGGTATGTTTGCTAAACCGGGCGCCATTTTTCATTCTTTCGTTGAATTTCGTTTCGAAAAACTCGAAAAATATTCACATATCTTACAAAATCTCTTCATGGTTGAATGTGATCCGATTTTTTAAAAAACGATTGTAAAAAATCACTATTTAAATTTCAGCAAGCACAATTTAATCACCTTTTTTATCTCATCTCAGAGCAATGCTCTCAGTTACGTCACTGTTTGTAAAAAAAAATAACTTATTCTTAACCGTGAAATTTTATAAATGATTTATTGATCATTTCTAATCTGGTTTTGTAGTAGGCAATTAGCATAGAAAATGTGCTATCAAGCCAGTGGCATAACTATTTTATATAGAAATTATTTATTTCTTTTGTGTTTCCCATTAATGATTACTGAATATATGGACTATTTTGTATACTTTTATACCGGTTATGGTAAACTCTAGCAATAACACCAATGGACAAATTATTCTTCAAGATACAAAACTCACTCAGGAAGACTTTATTGTTTTTGAGTATTTAATGATTTACTACTTCAAATGTAAATAAAATGTACATACTGTAGGATAGGTGTTTAATTATGTATGTTCCTAGTGGGCGATATGACTGCGTAGCTCTTGGTCAGCTACCAAGCGCCATGTATAGCGGAAAGGCAGTTACTGAACTATCAGAATTGTACCTTAAGTAAAATTAAGTAGAATACGACTTTTTGGAAGACCCAGAAAATGTTGTATGGACAATATATAGACTGACCAAGAAATGGTGTGGAAAAATGACGATAGGAATAGAAGTGTCAAGAGCGGCTGATAAAGAGAAGAATTGATTTAGAAGCTAAAGCTCTACATGAGTGATATGGACATCTTAAGTAAGTAGAGTTAAGTAAATATACAACCATGAACAATGATTTTATTTTGGCTATTATTGTAGTGGATTATGCTTCCTTTACATACAGTACAACGAATTTATTACCGTGTTCCAACCAATCATAAAAATGTTATAGAGACCAGAATGGAAAACTAGACTGATTCTTTTTTTTTAAACTTACAACCTACGGGCTGTAAGAGAGGCGTCTTACCACGAACTTATGTATTAGCCCACAGAGACCGTCAATTTATAGGGGAGTTAAAAGACAACCAACGTCTGGCCCGTCTAATAAATTGATGTTAAGCCTCTGCGTCCTCTAGAGGCACTCCGGTTTTCGGGGAGCCAAGTTCATTGGCACTGACTCATGTAAGGATGAGGATCAAATCAAAACATAACAGTAAATCAATATTTGCATATATCTGGTAAATATTTAAATTAACTGTCAACAATGCGACACGGTAGAAGGCGGGTGGACTGTGGCGCGTGGTGCACATTCCGACACAGATACCCGCCTCCTCAATTTCCTTTAGTCCAAAAATAATCTCGAGGCTTGAACTGATTCGGATCTTACAAATATCTCACCCGTTTGAATTATAAGTATACAACGTAATACCCTCAAAAGCTCAAAAAATCATCTTAACACAGGAGAGATTGATTCGATCAATTCATGTCCATAAAAACTTACTTCAATTAATGTTTACGAAAGCTTACAATTCATCCTTATATAGAATGGATTGCATCGTTCAATTATTGTCAACGAAATCTTACAATTCATCATTACATAGCATGGATTGCATTATTCAATTAATGTAGACGAAAGCTTATAATTCATCCTTGTATAGGTTGGATTGCATCGTTCAATTAATGTCCACAATTCATCCTTATATTATATATGATGGATTGCATCATTAAATAATGTTCACAAACGTTTACCCTCAACGTAATACCCTCAAAAGCTAAAAAATCATCTTAACACAGGAGAGATAAATTCGATCAATTCATGTCCATAAAAACTTACGAATCATCCGTTTATATAATATAATGGATTACCTCGTTCAATTAATGCTCATAAAACTCACAAATCATTCGCATAAAGAATGGATTTTGTCGTTCAATTAATTTCCACAAAAGCTCACAATTCATCCTTATAAAGGAGGAATTGCATCGTTCAATTAATGTCAACAAAAGCTTACGATTTATCATTACACAGCATGGATTGTATCATTCAACGAATGTACACAAAAGTTTATAATTCATCCTTATATGGGATGGATTGCATCGTTCAATTAATGTCCACAAAAGCTCACATTTCATCCTTATATAGGATGGATTGCATCGTTCAATTAATGCCCACGAAAGCTTACAATTCATCCTTATATAGAATGGATTACATCGTTCAATTAATGTCAATAAAAGTTTTCAATTCATCATTACATAGATGGGTTGTATCATTCAATGAATGTATACAAACATTTATAATTCATCCTTGTATGGGATGGATTGCATCATTCATTTAATATCCACAAAAGCTCACATTTCATCCTTCTATAGGATGGATTGCATCGTTGAATTAATGTTCACTAAAGCTTACAATTCATCTTTATATAGAATGGATTACATCGTTCAATTACTGTCAACAAAAGCTTACAATTCATCATTACATAGCATGGATTGCATTATTCAATGAATGTACACGAAAGCTTATAATTCATCCTTGTATAGGTTGGATTGCATCATTCAATTAATGTCCACAATAGCTCACAATTCATCCTTATATATGATGGATTGCATCATTAAATAATGTTCACAGACATTTACAATTCATCCTTATGTAGGATGGATTGCATCGTTCAATTAATGTACACAATAAATAGCTTATAATTCATCCTTACCATATATATGATGAATTGCATCGTTCACTTAATGTTCACAAAAGCATAAAGTTCATCCTTATATAGGATGGATTTTTTCGTTCAATTAATGTTTGTTAAAACTCATAAATCATTCTTATATAAGATGGATTATATCTTGCAATCAACATCCACAAAATCACACAAATCGTCCTTACATTGAATGTATTGCATTGTTTAATTAATGTCCACAAAAGTTTACAATTAATTCTTATATAGGATGAATTACATCGTTCAATTAATATACACAAAAGCTTATAATTCATCCTTATATACCTGTAGGGTGGATTGCATCGTTCAATTAATGTCCACAAAATATCACAAAGCATCCTTATATTGGATGATTTGCTTCGTACAGTTAATTTTCATAAAAGTCACTTAATATTGAAGATTCAAATGCTCAAACTTTTTTTCTTTATTCGGTAATTTTTTTGACATCACCTTCAGTGTGAAGGCTGCAACGCTTTCGAAACTTCAACTAAAATTTTGCTCAACACGACCACAACTACAGTGGATAACACCTGTGAAAATCTTCGAATATATCTCATAATATATATTTCGCTTCTTGTACATCCATACAACTCTACTTGACTGCTTGAGTAAATTTTCTAAATTCACAATATGATTCACTTAGTCATGTTTTTCTTTTTCTTCTTATTCTTTAAACTGTCAAACTAATATAAATGATCATAATATTGATGAAAAGCATAAACAATGTTAACTCGTCTCTCTCTCTCCTTTTTCACATTGATAATTAAAAAATCAAGTGTTTCGGAACAAATTATTTAAAATCCCACAAAATTATGAATAATTTTCGCGAAATATTTAAATGCTTTTTGAGTACAATGTTAAACAGGAAATCCGTCAATTCTTTATAAACTGCAATACAAAATGTGACTCAAGCTTCTGTAAAATCAAACAAAAATGGTATCAACTATATTGTTTTAAAATAGAATATTATTTTCCTCTTTACAGTTATTACATATGACGAAACAATTATTATATTGAATTACAATAATTTCTTGCTAAAATAAGCAAAGACTTCCGCGGCATAATTTTTTAATATTCGTTTTTAACCTTTCTCTTCCTGTGCTAAAAAAAAATCCGCCCGTTCCGGTGATGTGTATTCAATACATATCAATACATATGTAAAAATTAGCGATTTAAAATCGGAAAACTAGGAATATTCAAAGCCAATCGCTTAAATTAATTAAATTTGATGTCAAAAGTGATATTAATTGAAATTTAATTGATGAAAACATGAAAAAAAAACATCGGCCGACGTTCACAAAACGGGCGAAGCGACTACCTCGAACGAAAGCCGGCTGACTTCTAAACGAGAGAAGCAACCGAACTAAGATTCTATTTTTTGCGTTCCCATATACCGAAGTAGAGTGAGACGTGAATAGCGTCGCTTCCTCACCCATAGCGGTTTTTCAGAATGAATATACTTTCGTCACACACTGGCACACGTTTGATTGTATTGGTGAATTTATTCCCGATGTTCACAAAATATCTCTGATATGCATTTTGCTCGATATAAGTGGGTTAAACCTGTATCTAATGTAAAATACTCTCATAATAAATAAGTATACCGTTCTAGTTTTTTTTATATACTCGTATATTTCAATCTTGAGGCAATTTTTATCTTGTTAACTGTAGCCCGGAACAGCTTTATAGAACTGAACCCTTTTCCGCACAAACCTTTCCCTGCACAAACCTTTCCTGGTACAAACGTTTCCCTGCACAAACCTTTCCATGCACAAACCTTTCCCTGCACAAATCTTCCCTGCAAGTCAAGAGTGCCTTTTTGTGCCTTTTGTTATCCTCTGAATAATCAGTTGTGTTATATTATATAATATATTGTGCCCCTCATGATGGGACAAATACTAGCACTTGCAAACCTTCACACTTTTAAGACTTCCACATTTGTAACACGATTCAACCAGGGAATCTTGAGGAAATACTACCTTGATCAAAAAGTTTTAGTACTTTATTCATAAAATCGAAAATACAAGTTTATTAATCAAAATCGATATGGTCCCTTTCAAAGTTCTCCCCATCGACTGCAACGCACTTACGCCAGCGCTTGATCCAATCCTCGAAACACCGCTGGTACTCAATTTTCGGTATGTCCATCAGAGCCGTCTTCGATTTTTTCATGACATCCTCTCGGGTGCTGTAACGCGTTCCGCGAAGCGGTTTTTTAAGTCGGTTGAACAGGAAAAAGTAGCAGGGAGCCAGATCAGTTGAATTCGAAGGCTGCTGAAGCGTTCGTGCCACCGAAAAACACTTCTCCAACATTTCCAAGGTCTGCGGACCGTTAAATTCGTTTTTCACACAAAATTTAATGCAAACTAGTTGATGCACAGTTGATCCCATTTTCAAACTTGTAAAAAAATCGAAAACACGCACAAAGGTAGATGTATTCAGTACAGCGTAACTTTTACAAATGTCAAGCTATGACGCTGAAATTTGGAGGAAAGTGTCAATGATAGATGTGGTAACATAATAAAAAAAAGAATTCCAATCGGGTGACTGACAGCGCCACACGGTGGCCGGTCCTAAAACTTTTTGATCAAGGTAGTACGTCAGTAAATCCACATCTCAATAATAATTGAGATCACGTCAATCCTCGTATTCGTGATATCAATCATCTACGAGTGCCATCTATAAAATGTTAATAAAAGTAATGCTATGCATGAGTTGGACTTTTTTATAAGCTGTATAACAAATCAGGTGGTCCAAACAAAATATCATTTAGCACGTCTTTATGACATTGGTAATAAAAAAAAAGGAAAACCCCTCATGTTTTCATTCGTTGTACAAAAAAATGTAAACAAAACGTACGCCCCAATCGTTGGACACGAAGTCGAGATAAGGTAAATGTTCGCTCCAATGTGTATGGTATAAATCAAATATGATTTGGCCGAATGTTAAACAAATGACGAATGACACCCATTCTTGTTAAAACGAACTTTAATCCTGGCCTGTGACGCAAATGGAGATAAGTCACAAAAGGAAAATTGTTCAGGAGTGGATGTGTAAAATAGACCTACATTTTACTAGTTCTGATATGATTGAGGAAACATCCAACCACTAATTATTTAAATATTTCTGTAGAAATATTGTAGAAATTTATTTTAAAATATATCATTAATAAAAACACTGTTTTTTTCTACTTTGAGAATTTATTGCTCGATCGTTTCGATATTACTATCATATTCAAAGGACACCAATCTAACAGGCTTTGAAGACGGTAGTAATTTCGACGGTTTCGGTATTACAATCATATTCAAAAGACATCAATATACTTTGAAGATGGTGATATTATCAACCGGTTTCGATATTACTATCATATTCAAAGGCCACCAATCTAACAGACGTTGAAGATGGTAGTAATATAGACCGGTTATTATCGATTTCGGTATTACAATTATATTCAAAATACATCAATATACTTTGAAGACGATGATATTATCAACCGGTTTCGATATTACCATCATATTCAAAAGATACCAATCTAACACAGTTCAAAGACGGTAGTAATATCGACATATTATTAACGGTTTCGGTATTACAATCATCTTCAAAAGACATCAATATACTTTGAAGACGGTGATATTATCAACCGGTTTCGATATTACCATCATATTCAAAAGATACCAATCTAACACAGTTCGAAGACGGTAGTAATATCGACATGTTATTACCGTTTTCGGTATTACAATCATCTTCAAAAGACATCAATATACTTTGAAGATGATAATATTATCAACCGGTTTCGATATTACCATCATATTCAAAAGACACCAATCTAACACAGTTCGAAGACGGTAGTAATATCGACATGTTATTGCCGGTTTCGGTATTACAATAACCTTCAAAATACATCAATATACTTTGAAGATGATGATATTATCAACCGATTTTGATATTACTATCATATTCAAAGGAAACCAATGTAATAAACTTTGAAGATGGTTGTAATATCGACCGGTAATTATCAGTTTCGGACAATTCGGTTTATCTTCAAAGGACACCAATATACTCGTATGTACATGGAAGATGATGGAGTTATCAATCGATTTCGATATTACTATTATCTTCAAAGGACACCGGTACACCATATTTAATAATATCGACCGGTTTAGATATTACAGTCATCTACAAATTACACCGATATATTTTGAAGGTGTCATTAGGCAGAGCTTTATACAGAAAAATAATTGCAGAAAACGTAAAATAGTAAAACCAGTCTGAAATTGAATCCGCCAGGATTCGAACCTAGGTCGTCCGCTTACTTAGCGCGAATACTTACTGTTGGACCACGACCACCGACTGTTTTAGAACTCGCTCTAATATCAGACATCCTTGCATAGAATCAATCAATAATATTTAAGCTTAAAAAATATTGTTTTTTTTTTGTTTAAAATCAACTATTGTGTCCCATTCATTCTGCAAGCCACAGCCAATCAGCGAGACTTCTTTAACCTTTCCCTTCCTGTGCTAAAAAAATCGCCCGTTCCGGTGTTGAGAATTCAATACACATGTAAAAATGAGCGATTTAAAATCGGAAAAATAATAATATTCACAGCCAATCGCTTAAATTAATTAAATTTGAAGTCAAAAGTGATAATAATTTAAATTTAATTACTAAAACATTACCGCGTCTATAGAAGTTTCACTTTAATAAGAAATCATAATAAATTATAAGGAATATTAAATGTCTAACAGGCTTTAGTAATGCTTTTTAACACATTTTACTATCTAATGCTCGTATTGTGGTTTTTAAAAATGATATCTAAATCACAAAAAGCAGGACTTACCTAAATCTGCTTCTCACTCCAGCATTTAGCGGTCTGCCATCCGGTTATCTGCAGACTGTTTGTCACTGTTGATGACCGCAAATTGGCCTGGTCTGACTCGGAAAAGTCTATATTTCTTGTTAGTCACTACCTCCCTGTTTAATTTAGTTCGTTTTGCATTTTAAACAATTTGTCGGTATGTCAGTGGTAAACACTACACTCGACTTAAAAGCGAATGTGTTACTATCACATGTCAAAAGATCTACAAAGATTTCTTTGTATTTCGTCTTCACTTGGTAAGTTTTTTTTTACCAAGTATGTTTTTCTAAACCTATGCAGACGCGGGGAAGTATCTAGTTTGGTGACCGCAGCTACCATCTTCATATTCTTACACATTCACTCAACTTTAATATATTTTCTTCTAATGTTTTAATTTGTCAATAATAATGGGTTCGAATGAAATTATGTAGTTTGTTATCTAAACGGCGCTTTAAAATTATATTTTTATTATAAGTATAACATTATTTTTAGTTTTTGCAACGTAGATCTATGGTAAAAAAAATCGTTTAATATTTCTAGCCATTTGGTTTATTTTTCATGTTATGAAACCAAAGATGTTATTTCTTGTTTTTCATAAACTCCTTTAGTTACTTTTGTCTGGTTGGTTGGAAGAGATTGCCACCTGGCAATTTGCCCGCCAGATTGTTAAACAATGTAATGTTAAATAAATAAATATACAATATCATAGATATAACTGAAAAACCTATTTGAAATAAATAACGCTTGCAAGTGAGCTATACGGGTAGGTATGCAGTTTTTTTATTACTGGAACATTTAATTAAAACCACAATGACCCCCTTGAAACTCCTAACGGCCCCTTAAAATTATGCCCCCGTTGGGAATCGCTGCTATAAGTCTGTGAAAAGAATATTGGAATGGTTTAGATATTTTATAAGAATGAGTTGTGGAAAAAAAATCGCACTTTAATCACTTATTCGTGTATATGTCTGAAATTAATGAAAATAAATAAAAAATTTCGGTAAAATAAATTAAAAACCATTTTCCACAGTATTCACAACTGTTTTATTTATTAAATTCGCTACCGGTTTCAATCGTATCTGTCTTCTTTGTCAGGTGATGGGGAACTTAATTAAACGTTTAAAATATAATGGTATACGGTAAAGAAATATAAAGGTTCATGGCTAACCATCAAGCGTTTTTTTACCGGGGACCACTAACCAATATATTTTTAACATTTAATTAAATATTTCATAACCTGACGAAGAAGACAAGAGATAGCGAATTCAATAATTAAAACAGTAGTGAAAACAAAAGCAAATAAGTGTTTAATGTGTAGTATTTTGTTAAAAAATTGTCAACATGATACTAAAAAGTTAATTAAACATATTTTTAAAGATACAATTTTTCTGGTTGGCTGGAAGACATTGCCACATGGCAATAATCTGACACGGTTGTACTGTATACAAGGAAAGGGTAATATTGTACGGTTTCAATATTCGCGTTTATTTTTCTTTCTTTGTAAATAGTATTGTTGGAAATCTTGAACCAACACAAAAAAAAAACCAGTTGACATACCAATTGCCACTTCGCAAAAAAGCAACAACAAATTGAGTCAATTTATGACCGACCTCATCTCATAAATTCTTATAATCAGAGGGACTGTATTCAACAATATCACAATTAACAGATTCACATATTGAAAACAACATTTTAACACATCAGAGAAACGAAACTCGGATCATTATTTTGTTTTCATTGTGTTTTTATTTTGTGTAAGAAACATATTTATATTTTGATTATTTTGATCCAAAAAATCCGTCTATGAAATTTCTAATATTCTCTATGGCACTTCTTATTCGTATGGTGCCCTTCAAAATATCCGAATTTCTGATTCGAACATATTTAAGATCGTGGCTGGAAAACAATATTGTCTTCGACCCCAGTAATCGAGCCATTGGGTATTAAACCGCTGGAGTGGGTAAGGAACTCGCGGTTCCTCATTGCACGTGCTGGTTTCACTACTGCATGTGAGGAGACATCAACACTCGCACATGTCGAGTACGTGTGCAAGTGAAATATTTTCTAATGACATATTTTACTAGATTAGGACCCTTTTTTTAATGTTTTTTTGGTAATATCGGGAATCGAACCCCAAACCCCCGGGCGGAAGTCTAACGTCTTATCAACTAGGCCACGGAGATCGTCTCAACGCTGTATGGAGTAGAAATATGAACGACGATAAAGAAGGAAAGAAGTATAATAAATGCCTTCAAGATGATGTGATGCTGGCGGATTCTCCGTATTTCATAGACCGCATGGCGTGTCAAGAATTAGAGATTACCAAAAGACTTTCGACAAATAATTTTAACATACTTTGGGTATGTTACCAGAAATAATAATGAGTTTGGAGAAGCTGTTGATCAGTTTAGCAAAACGGAAAATGACCATTAATATGGAAGGACCATACAAAGAGTTAACCGAATCCTCTTTCAACTCTGCATTTAACATGACCTAGACACAAAGGACGGAGACTGGTGACGCACCAAGTTCCAGACATGCGGAGGACCATGACGTTCTGAATTGGGTACACAATTAAGAAGAAGAAATAAAGACATTTCCTAGACACGAAGGACGGGGACAGATGACGCACCAAGTTCCAGACAAAGCGGAAGACCACGACGTTCAGAATTGGGTACACAATTAAGAAGAAGAAATAAAGACGTTTCCTAGACACGAATGACGGGGACAGATGACGCACCAAGTTCCAGACAAAGCGGAGGAGCATGACGCTCTGAATTGGGTACACAATTAAGAAGAAGAAATAAAAAGATTTCCTAGACACGAAGGACGGGGACAGGTGACGCACCAAGTTCCAGACAAAGCGGAGGAGCACGACGCTCAGAATTGGGTACACAATTAAGAAGAAGAAATATAGACATTACCTAGACACGAAGGACGGGGACAGGTGACGCACCAAGTTCCAGACAAAGCGGAGGAGCACGACGCTCAGAATTGGGTACACAATTAAGAAGAAGAAAGAAAAACATTTCCATTGGATATGGTTAGTCCGAAGGAATTTCAACTTTGCTTTAAACCTGTCAGAATACGTTTGGAAAATACTTTATATTTTTCAAAATACGTGAACACTGGCTAAACACATAATTTCCATATACGAGTATTCCAATTAATGAAGATCATGCACATAAGTATTGTACTATATTGTATTGCATCACACTTTGGTTTTAAACAATTCAACCTGGCGTTCTTATTATAAGACATAGATGAAATCCGTTAACTTTCTTAGAAGTGTATGTATACTGTACTAAGTGTCTTTGGGGAAATCCAATTAATCTTTTAAGCATGGACTTTCCCTCTGATCTGATGACGGCAGAATTTATACAATATATCATCGCATCGCACATCATTCTACGCATAATCTTTTGCGGTTCACTTGACTCGATTTTGGATGGGTCTTCCTGGCTCAATCAGATGTACTCGTACTTCATCCATATCAATATTATAAAATAAACTAAAGAATCATTATTTATCTTAAAATATTCCTCATCTTCAACTCCCATCATAACCCCTATTTTCCTTGAGATTTATCTTTCATTTAATTTTTCGTCATTCTTTTCTCAAACATTGTATTCGAATACCTAACATACTCGTATTTATAGAACAGAAGCTGATTGATTGAAAGAATTTGCTAAATCTGCCAGATGTATTCGCATGGAAATGTTGATAGGTCAACTGTCAACTGTGCTTTTTCTCTCTCATCACTGTTTCAAATAAAAGTTACTGTAATCCACTTATGGCCTTATATAATTAACTTCCAGCCTTATATTATAAGATTCTGCCCCAGGCCTTATATCGCTAGTCAAGTACCCATCAACGTTAGATTCAAAAGCATGATACGAGATAACGCATGATAATTAACTAATGAATCGACTACCATGTTGCCAACTGGAAGTGTCAACAGTAGCACCAAGATGCATACTTCAATAGAACAATGGAATTTGTGGTTTGTCTCACCGTCAAGTGTGGTCGGAGGAGTTCAGGTATTCCACACTCACCATTGTTAAGCTTTCTTTCACGAAGATTCTTGACACACACGTTGATTTTAAAACATCAAATGTAATTAGTTAAGGTGTGTCGGTTCTTATTCTGAATTACCGTTACCCGATTTGTTTATACATATATTATTATTTCGATGCTATTAAAACCAATGACTTGCACACAATAAGCGGTTAAGTAAATATATGGCATATTAGCCAAAGAACTTTCTTTAGAATCTGTATTAGGCAGCGGTATAGATCATTCAGCCAGAAGAGTAATTTTGCTATAGTGTGAGTAACAGTGCGTTTACAAAAACTTGTCACTTTATATTTTTAATGAAGTGAAAAAGCAAAAATATATAAAAATAATATTTTATATTCAAACATTGAAATGAATACACACGTTTTGTAAATTAAAAATGCTGTCAGCTTAGATTGTAATAATCAAAAATAAAATGAAAGTAAGTTTATTTCACATATTAATTGTTTAGGCATGGCAGATTCTAGGAAACATTAAATAATAATAATGAAATTTTTCAAGATTAAAAATAAATATAAGTACAAGTATTATAAAGTAAAAATGTTCGTCAACTTTAATTAGATTGCACATAAAAATAAAATGAACGTAAGATTATTTAACATATTAATGTATAATAATTACAATGCTAAATAATAAAGTTTTAAAATAATAATGGATGGAGTGATACTAAATTCTAGGAAACTTTAATTTATAACAAAATTCATTCTAAGCTTTCGAAACATTTTGAATTATGCATTACATTAGACAAAAATCGCACTCCTAATTTCGACATAGTGGTATTTTTCTAATCACCGAGTATTTTAACAATACTCATACAAACGTGCGCTCTGCGCGAATCAATCGTGTGGCATTCTAAAACCAATACCACTACACAAGTTGTGTAATACAGAGAGTGTTACTCACACTATCGCAAAATGACTCTTCTGGCTGAATGATCTATAGCTATATTGTATTACACTTTTCATTATATACAGTTCAACCTGACGGGCTTTTTAACACAGGCAATATTTTTTAATCAACCAAAAACGACGTTAAAAAGCCTTACATGAAAACCTAATTAAAACATATCTGTAAGGGAAAGTGGTTATTTTGTATTATCGCTTCTTTAATTGTAAAAATATATGTTTCATGGTGTGCCGATGACAGGGGAAAAGCGAGGGTCTTTTGAAGGTTTTCACATAGCGTCATCACAGGCTCTATTTTCGTATGGCTATGTGGTCTCCACATATCCATACGAAAATAGAGCCTCTAATGAGGAGGCTTTAGACATGATTTTGAAGAGATTGTTGAGATTATGATGGGGGTGCAATTCGATGACTTGTGATATGAGTATTCGTAAGGCTGTGAACACTGAGTATAAATCTTTTAGTACTTTGGACAAATATTTGAAATTAATGATTAAGGGATGAGGTCCCTTCGTCACCTGCCTTGTCTAGTGAAGTTGTTCCATATATTTTCAAAATAGTTTTTTTTTTATCATTATGTACTCGACGGTTCGTCTTTCCAACAAAACAATAAATAAATTTAAAAATATATTAATTCAAATATTGTTTAGACTATTATGACTTCTAATTTAAATGAAAAACGTTAAAATTTCATGTCACGATTATTTTTCAATCCGTAACTAATTTTCAGCGACAGCTACCATTGTCAGCATTCGGGTCATGAAAAGATTCGGCATCTTAAAAGAAGCCTCGCCTCTACTATGTGTGCGGCGCATTGACTCTAGATTGGATACGAGAGCGCTCTCTTGTGATGTGTAAATGAGTGCTGACTGCCGATGCTGGGTGCTCGGCAGCGACTCCGCCCTCCGATCCAAAACGTCGGCCCGCCGTGCATTTCCCCCGTGACCTTCAGCAGTTGGCTCAGGCCTGAGACCCGCGACTAATCGTCCCATTAGCGAAACCTCCTATTTACCACGTCTGGTTTTTTTATTTAGATATATTGCATGTCATCATCTTTGTAGTTCCTCACTATTGAGGGCATTAATATACGTGATATTAGTGGTACAGGTTTCGACAATATATATTCACTTCTGCCTGCCCCTTATAGTTTGCAAGTGAGTGCAGTCTTCCCCAAGGTAATTCATTCGCCTGATCACTCCATAATGGTGGCATTCTACCTTTTCTTCCTGGAGTATGAAGACATTTGTTCTTCTAGCAGCCCAGAGTTTCTCAGCATTCGAAACCATCACCTCATCTCGAATCGATTCTTGAGCGTTTCAGACTGTTATTGCCGATGTTACATAACCATATAAGAGTATAGGAAACATTTGTGTTCGAACTAATGTAGTTTTGTTTTGGGACAAATAGAAATACACGATTCTCTCTCGGTCACTGCGCTACTGTAGCGCATCTGCTATGTTCGCAAAAGGTAAAGCAGAACATGTTGTTTCATGACCTTAATAAAGCACCGAATGACGAGGCGAGAGAGAAGATAACCTTGGGAAGTCTTATCAATATTATGACTATATATTAACACTACACACATCCACTACACTCCACCTAAAGTCGAATGTGTTACTATCACATATCGGAAGATCAACAAAGGGTTTTTGGTAGTTCGTCTTCCCTTGATAAGTTGTTTACGGTTTTCTTACCAAAAATGTGTTTTAACATATGCAGATGCGAAGTTCTATAACCCATTCTAATGACCACAATTACATTTAACTTATTTAATTATTTGTTATATTTTCAATATTTATAAAATAGTGATCTCGATTCCTGAAAGACTTGAGACACTTGAGAAGAGTCTGCTTTCTAAACGACGCTTTATAAATTATCATTTTATTATTATTAATATGATAAAAAGAAACTATTGTATAATTTTATGATCGACGGTTCAAGTGGCCAACAGCGACTTATTTACAAATATAACTAATTAAAATACTAACTCGCACACGGGATGACTTAAATGAATTTGTTTTCTGATATAAATATTCTCCATATTCTATTTGATTGATCAAGGACTGGACTCCAAATATATTAGTACATACATACGAGTATATTTATTTTTTATGCATTTATTTGCATTTTTTAACACTGTTTCTCCAACTTAGTGCACGTATTACAACTCCTGTTGATTTTAGCATTATCCATCATCTACCAAGTGTATGGGTTAACTTAAAAGGTGTTGCAAGAAGCAGATAAGTTATGTAATATGGGCAGAATATTAATGTGTAATAAAGGGCCACATATTACATACAAATTTAAACAACACTGAAAAGGGAACACTTAACAAAAATATATACGAGTATATTATGTTGCGACCGCGTTTATGTTTCGGAATTTGTATTGTATTTTATGTGTATGTATATTAATTTATACATACCATCACGCCATTATATACCTATTAGTTTAGGAAGATAAATAAATAAATAAAAATAAATATTAGGTTTATTGACAGCAACATAGTATGTACAAGATCACACCTGAATAACACTTACACAATACATTAGACAATACATCAGACACAGAAGCTATCAAAAGGTCTGGGCTCATCTAATAGCATCCCCTTGGCCAAAATACACCCCACCAATATAGGGCGAACCCAGCCACGGGGACACCAGATGTTTTTCAGCCCACATCCTGAGACAGAGCGTCAAACTTTCACGCTCTGTCTTATGGTCAAACACCATAAGACAGAGCGTCAAACTTTCCTATCTCGACACACATCCATCGCTTCTTTTACGTCCATACAACTCCTACGATTTATATTTTCATTTCCTTCTTTCAAAATATAATTCACTTGAACCAACCATACTTTCCTTGGTCTTCCTCTCACACGCTTTCCACTCACATATGTACTATATATTTATTTAGTTAGTGTTTCTTCATTCCACATGCCCAAATCATCTCAGCTGCTCTTTTTGAGATGGAATTGAACTATTATATGATGATAATAATTGGTAATAAAAAAAACAAGATTCGTTCACCCTTCTGATTAGAGTGGTATTCAAACAAGAAAAAATAGAAAAAATAAGTTGGCCATCACAGGTGGGTTACCTTGAAAGTACTTGTCATCTCTGGCAGCCTGGACATATCTTACCTGATGCATTGTTCCATCTCTCGTGGAGTTATTACCAAACTAGTCTGCCTGCTGGACATTCTAATTTATTTCGGAAACCTGATTGTAAATGGTCATTGTCTAAAATTAGTACTAGTTTGTCTTTATGATGATATATCCAACTTCCCTGGCATAATGGTAGAACTCTTGTCTTCAATCTGATCGTTACCGATGGTACGAGGCGTATCCAGAAAGTAAGTGTACTGAGGCTCTCACGACCGGATGGATTTTATTTTTCGACATGTTGGCTACACTTCCGTGTAGCCTGACCTTTCCCCTCCGCAACGAGACCGGTTCGAGGTCAGTACGTTGAGAAGTGTCGACGCGACAACACGTTTCGTGAAAAATGTAAATCCAATCTCCCGCCAAGTGCGAAATACGGGGCGTCATCCGTTATCTCGTTTGGAAGGGAAAACCTCCGGTTGAGGTTTATAATGAGGTGAAAACTGCATATGGTGATAAAGCTATGAATCGTACGAGTGTGTACAAGTGGTGTCGCGACTTTAAAAACGGTCGTACGTCTGTGCATGATGATCAGAGGAGCGGAAGACCTTCAATTGTGACTGACGAAATTGACGAAATTGTTTTGGGACTGTCAAGGCATAATTTCAATTGAATATATGCCTCAAGGGGAGACTATCAACTCCGCAAGATACTGTGAGACCCTAAAAAAATTGCGGAGGGTGATTCAGAACAAGAGGAGAGGCATGCTGACAAAGGGAGTCTGCCTGCTGCACGACAATGCCAGACCACACACGGCCAACGCCACGAAGGAACTGCTCGCCTCGTTTAAATGGGATGTCCTGAACCATCCCGCACATTCCCTTGACCTAGCACCTTCAGATTACTATCTCTTTACCTCCCTGAAGCTGCACATGGGTGGAAAAGGGTTTTCAACCGACGAGGAGGTAAAGGAGAAGGTGGAGAAGTGGACGGAGGGGTTGGCGGGAAACTGCTTCGAGGAAGGCATCAAAAAGTTGATACCCCGCTTCACCACTTGCATTGAGAGGAATGGCGACTATGTCGAAAAATATCTTACATATGTACTACGGTAACCACGTAATTTTTTTGTTTAAATAAAAAAATTGTAACCTACAAAAATTCAGTACACTTACTTTCTGGACTTACCTAGTATTTAACCTAAAGAAGTATGACTACGTGCCAGAATTTCGGAATAGACTTCGGTACCTTAAAATTAGGTATTGAAGAAACCTTCACATTCTGTCGACATTCATTTAAATGATTACAATTCTCCCTCATGCCTTAGAGAAAACATCATGGACGTTCTCTTCGATCAGGCCATGAGAACCGTTTTTGTACACTAACACATCACACCACATTTTACACAACTCTTTTGTATACCAACACATCACACCACATTTGACACAACTTTTTTTACGGTTCACTGGCGCAACTATGGAACTTCCAATATTTACAGATGCGCACCATACTATTACTTATGTATATTTAAGAGAGAATTAATAAAATATGACATTACCCAAAATGACGACATCCGTGGTCTATTTGGCTAAGATGCCTGTCTTCTAGTTCGGAAGTTATGGGTTCAATTCCCGACGAAACACAGTTTTAAAATAAAATTGATGATGCGAACATGTGGCCGGAATACCTTGTCTTTGGTAATCAAGTCATCGGGTAAAACCATTGAAATTGACTAATAACTAACAGTTTGCCATAGCATGTGTTGGAAATACTACTGCACGTAGGCAGACAACAATACTTGCATACGTCTAGCACGTGCGAGTGTTGTTACCAGACGAATGATTCAAACTGACTGGTACCCTTTTTATTGTTTGTTGGCACCATCGGGAATCAAATTCGAAACTCCGGGGTCGAAGATCAGTGTCTTAGCAACTAATCCACGAATCTCGTCATTTAATACCATAATACAGAAATACGAATATAAAATCATCATATATTATCTAAAAAACTTTATTAGCATGTGTCTATATAGATAGCAACCTCTTTATTAGCATGTGTCTATACAGATAGCAACCTCTTTATTAGCATGTGTCTATACAGATAGCAACATCTTTATCGATAAACATACGAGTATATAGTAAGTTATATGGTTTCTTCGGACTTCTATAATCTAAGAGAGTGAACATTTGTACGCCGGTGTTTTCCAACAAAATAAATGAAAACACTTATTAATCCGTTAGTTGTATCACGTCTGGATTATTGTAACTCTGGTCTGCCTGATTCGTGAATTTCTGGACTCCAGACTGCTGCTAGGTTGATTCACATTATAATATATATGGTATATGGTAGTAGTCATAAACACTTATTAATCCGTTAGTTGTATCACGTCTGGATTATTGTAACTCTGGTCTGCTAGATTCGCGAATTTCTGGACTCTAGACTGCTGCTAGGTTGATTCACATTATAATATATATGGTATATGGTAGTAGTCATAAACACTTATTAATCCATTAGTTGTATCACGTCTGGATTATTCTAACTCTGGTCTGCCTGATTCGCGAATTTCTAGACTCCAGACTGCTGCTAGGTTGATTCACATTATAATATGTATGGTATATGGTAGTAGTCATAAACATTTATTAATCCATTAGTTGTATCACTTCTGGATTATTGTAACTCTGGTCCGCCAGATTCGCGAATTTCTGGACTGCAGACTGCTGCTAGGTTGATTCACATTATAATATATATGGTACATGTGTAGTAGTCATAAACACTTATTAATCCATTAGTTGTATCACTTCTGGATTATTGTAACTCTGGTCTGCCAGATTCGCGAATTTCTAGACTCCAGACTGCTGCTAGGTTGATTCACATTATAATATATAACATATGTGTAGTAGTCATAAACAAATCATATTACCCCGCTTCTAAAAAGTTTACTCAATGTAATAACTCTGGTGACTTTGCAGAGGAATAGAACTTTGAGGTCGATTTCTTTTTCATCGAATTAAATTATTGTTTCAAATTGTTCTAATAAGGTAGGGTATTGTGATAGAGCTTTTGCCGTTTTTGGCCTTGTGGTGTGGGATAGTCTACCTCTAAGTGTTAGATACATGGGCTTCGTTTACAACTTTAGGAATCACTTGAAGACAACCCTTTTTGAGAGGTATTATCAAAATTAATGATTATAATATGTATGAACAATACATGCATAAATACACTCCACCTAAAGCCGAATGTGTTACTATAGTTCGGAAATTCTAGGATGGGTCCTGTGATACCTCACAAATTTGCCCCAATGCAACCTTGTAACGATGTTCAGTAATTTGAATTATTTTATCAACTTTAATATAAGCCTCAATTCTAATAAATAGCAAGTTATTTTGGTAAACAAATTACATTAGGTTGTATTGGGGCAAATTTGTGAGCTGTCACAGGACTCATCCTAGAATTTCCGAACTATAATCACATATCGGAAGATCTGCAAAGGTCTCTTTGTCGTTTAAGTTTTCTACGGTTTTCTTACCATATATGTTTTTATGAATATATACAGATGCGGTCGGGTATCCAATCTAATGACCGCATCCCCCACCTTCCTATCGCTGCACTAAACTTATATATATTTATTTGTAATATTTTTAATGTGTCAATAATAATGGGTTCGAATCCCGAGTTAGAGTGCACTTGAAGAGAGTCTGCTTTTTAAACGGCGCTATATAAATTGTCATTTTTTTAATATTATTGTTAGTTATTATGGGGCAATACTTCAACCTTAATATCCTTATGCAAATACACAAATATGGTCTTCAAATACAAAATCAATTTTTTTTAATCTCTCGTTCCACTTAATATTTAATATCTCGTTCCACTTAATATTTATCCATTAGATTCTCAATTTGTTAAAGTAATATTATTTTTTGTTGATACTTTATCCTGATATAAATATTTGAATCAATATTTTTGTCCAAAATTAATACTCGTCATTCAGTATATGCAAAAATGTAAACGATTATTTTTTTTCTCGCTGGAAACATTTATAAACCAAGTTTTTATTAAATTATTTAAAAAAATATATATTTGTTTTTTTTTTGTGGAAATGTTTCCTAACCAATGTTCACTCAAAACATTTTAACATACAATAGATAAAAAAATATGTGTAAACTATATCTTTTTACAATAAAAACTACAGGAAAAAATTACAGGAAATTTAAAAAATTGTTTAGATTTCAGTATAATAAATTTTCACACATTTTCGACAAAAAAAACTAATAAAAATAAAAAAGAAAGTATACATGAGATAATAACTGACAGATTTTAATTTTTGTTACTTTTGAACGAAACTTATGCAAATGGCAATATGTCTTTTATAAGGACAGTATGTGTGTAAATATTTTCATTCTTATCGTAATGAACAAATAACTTTATTTTTAACACAAACTAATTCAATTATTTTACAATTTATCATTATGAAAAAAAAAACTCACCCTTATTTTTTCGGGCAATTACTTTCCGAAGAGGGGATTCCCGGTAGCGTCGCGACGCCTCGTACTAGACTCCCGGACGCGGGAAACTCGCCGGTGCTGAAAGGGTGTCAGTAGAACACTGTGGTATACCTCGAATTGAGTCGTGCGTTGAATTTGCGATGAACTGCTTGTACGAGTGCGTGAGGACGCGAGGACACTGTGCGGCCGATGTGAGCTCTGAACGGAGTTCGGACGGTTACTGAGACATTTCGATTTCGGTGGGTCGTCACTCGATTTGATTGTTTCGTCCTGCGGTTTGAGATGGAAATGGGGAACAAAATATTTTTACTATTTAAATAAACATAAACGAATTAAGAGAAGACTCTCATAAGAGATAGTGACTAGTAATTGTAAAAATACAAGTTTGTGTTGTATAATATTACCTGAGGCAAAATTCTCTCTCTCTCTCTCTCTCTCTCTCTCTCTCTCTCTCTCTCTCTCTCTCTCTCTCTCTCTCTCTAACGTAATATTTCTGATAACTCTGATATTTCTTATCCCTTTCCAAATCATTGATGACTTTTTAAATATTTGATATTATTTTTTTTATTAATTTGTTTTTTATCTTTAATACGTTGTATCTCTAATAACAGAGATTGTTTATTGGCCTTTTCAGTTCACTGCTCCTCTTTCTTTACGTCATTCTTTACTGTCCATGCAGTGAGACTCTGGAATCAGTTACAAACCAATATAAGACTCGTTCCGTCCTTGGCATGCTTTAAGAAACGACTGAAAAAACTCTTAATTTCTAGTCAGTAAAATAACGTGTTTCATTCTTGATTTTTCTTTTCCTTTCCTCTCCACCATCCTTTTCTTTCCTTTTGATTGATGATTTCTCACTTTATATGAAAAATAATGTTCGGGTGATTGTCCGTCTTTGTGGGGTTCGTGGGCATGTGCTCACGTATATGTTTATGGATTTCGTGGGGATGGATAGTCATTTGAATGATTTATGCGACCACGTAACTTGCTTCATTTACTTTTGTCTGGTTGGTTAGAAGAGATTGCCGCCTGGTAATAATCCCGTCAAATTGTATTAAAAGTGTTAAATAAATAAATACGTTTAGTTTTACATAATTTTTTTACTATGTCTATAATTAAACAGAGGAACTTTTTTTACCTCTAATCCAGAAAGAGACAACTCTGAGTCACTCTTCTTTTGTTGGTTGAAAGAAATTAAGATGGAGCGTTAAATCCACCGATTGTATTTTCTACACTTGAGTGCCCAATAAAACAAAATAATATTTTAATTCATTAACTATCATTCAAACTAAATATTTGTTAACTTTCATACAAAAATCAATTGAAATTTCTTTATTTCAATCGTTTTCGAACTTTTTCGTTTCGCGGCGCTCTTAGCCTATACATATATGAAAGAGTGTGATCTAAAACATCTGATGTTCTCGCGGCCGGGCTCGCTCTATATTGGTGGGGTGTATCTCGATCGAGGGGTGTTATGAGATGAATCCATGACCTTTTGATAGCTTCTCTCTTAAATGTACTAGTATTTTTTGCTATTTATCTTGAGATACGAATATACCATACATATATGTGCGATTTCGGAATATATTGATATATGTACATACTATGTTGCCATCAATAATCTTATATGTATTTATTCATATTTTCACTACAGCTTAAAAAAATCGTTTATATTTCTTGTTATTTGGTGCAATTAGGTTGAAATTGTATTGAATGTAAAATTAAAATAAATAAACATCAGGTTATATGCATTAATGAGTATTTTGATTAAGCTGTTTGTAAAAATAAAACTAAACATACCGTTTCCAGCACTGCTTCATTCGCGTGGACAACTTACAGGCACGCGCGGGTCACAATATTGGGAGAGCGGGTGCCTCTGTCTGCCGGCTGCGTGTCCCGTGCTGGCGAAAGTGATAGCTTATGGCTGATGGTACTATGTAAGGACAACGATGAAAGCACTCGAGTAATCTAATTGCCCAGTTAAGGACACCGCTGACAAGTCGACTACAATGTCAGGTTCAACATTTCTCCGAAATAAATATAAGGACAGTAGTGGCCTAAACGTTTCTGGTCTTTTGACGCATGTCTTATGAATAAATAACCTGTTGAAATTTTTTTTGTGATCAACTAAAGAAATGCAAAATATCATTACATAAAACTTTGTCTAACAAGAGACTGCAGCAGATTAAACTTGTTGAATTACGATCTCCTTGCCATAGGACTTTTGAGTTAGATTTGTCAAGATTGTGTGCTTGCTGAAATTATACTTTATTGTGTGAATACTTTATAGTGGTTGGTTTCTTGTGTGAACAGCTTTCACACAATAAACTAACATACACGCAATAAACCTTTCACACAATAAACCAATCACAAGTTTCTTCTGTGCACAGGATGTCTCAAAGTATGTGAACTCCGTTAGTAAGACGCTTGTCTCTCAATCCGGGGGTTGCGTGTCCGATCCCCATAGGGGAGCAGATTAAACTAAAGGATTTCAGTTTGAGTTTCACTTAAGACTTCTTGAACACTCTCTGGTTAGTTGGAAGAGATGGCAACAATCCCGGCAGATTCAGTGTATACAAAGAAAGTATAATTCAATACAACGTCTGACAATTATACTCGATCATGAGGAATAGCTTATCGTGTAATATATTCGGTTTAGGGGTGGTTATGCCAAAATAAAAGTGGGTCGATGATGTTGAGGAAGACTGTTAATGGTGCCAAAAGTGATGACATATTCGTCAGATCGTCATCGTTGCTGGGCCTCGTAGTCGAGGATTCTCTTGAAATTCCAATGTTAATTCAGCTGAGAAGCAAATATGTGCCGTGTAGTTTATTTTTTTAAGTGAGTGAGCTGCTGCACACCAGCAAACTCACCGGTCGCACACCTGCACTGGATTCAATGGCGCACCTGAATTATTTTTTTTAAGAATATATATAATCGAAGTCATAGGTATATACCCTCGAATGCTAGGTGGGAAAATGTCTGTGTCATTCAAGAGAGTAGCATAGCGTGGAGTTCAAACCGGCGACCTTCCGTACGGAAGACCAGTGCTTTATCGCGCGGCCATGGACAGGTAGTTAGTTCATCGTTGATTGTGAGAGATCTACATTCTTAATTACTTCTTAACTAATTGAAGGATTTAGTTATCATACGTGTATAATCAACGCAGACGTCGTTACCGTGGAAAGTGGTTAATGTGCTTGTTGGGAATAGATTAAAATTCTTGGCTGGCATTACTATCATATATTTAAAAGATTTTAGTTTAAAAAAACAATCTTCCCTTCGCATGATACCACTCAACATATCTGACAGTATCCGGCGGTAAGTATTACACATCGTTTGTAGAGCGTCGTCTCTGTCGCACGATTCGCTAAAAGTCCGGTATCGTAGTCAACGCTCTAAAAACAATGTGTATTACTTACCGCCGGGTACTGTATGTACATTTTGAAAAGCGTGGATAAAATACATTATCTTCGTCACCAGTCATCGAGCCTTCAGGTAGAACCTCGTTGGCCTGGTGGTAAGACACTTGTCTGCCGATCTGGAGGTTGCGGGTTCGATCCACGCTAGAACCCAGATTTTTTTAAATAAGATTCCAGTCTGGTTAACACTAAGGGCCTATAAAAACATCTTTCTGGTTGGTTGGAAGAGATTGCCACATGGCAATAAACCCGCCAGGTTTAAAAAAACCCACTGATAATGTGTTCTCAGTGCACGTATTTTTACAGCATTTATTCAAATATTCGACCTATCATACTCGTTCACTATAATAGACCGTTTATATTATTCAGATATTCGGCCTATCATACTCGTTCATTGTATTAGACCGTTTATATTATTCAGATATTTGGCATATCATACTCGTTCACTATAATAGGCCGTTTATATGTATTATTTAGATAATTGGCCTGTCATACTCGTTCACTGTAATATACCGTTTATATTATTCATATATTCGGCCTATCATACTCGTTCACTGTAATAGGCCGTTTATATTATTCATATATTCGGCCTATCATACTCTTTCACTGTAATAGACCGTTTATATTATTCATATATTCGGCCTATCATACTCGTTCACTGTAATAGGCCGTTTATATTATGATGTAGGAAAATAACAATTCGTAATCTGAAGGTTTAAAAATTGCAGACGTCAAAATGTCAATTATAATTTATGATAATATTTTACTTTGCCGAGTGTTCAATTCCATTAATTGAATTCGGTATCAGCAGTTAACTTAATCATTACAAATAATCTAACAATTATAATATTTCATATAACAGTTATAAAATAAATGATAAAAACATATTTCTATATGTCAAATTCGATGGTTTTTATTGACAGACACTGTACTCGAGTTATTTTAAAAATGGATTATTTTCAAGGCTTGTAGGTGTAGAATGTATAAAACGTGATTTGTGCTAGGCTATTTTGTGAACTGTTTTGTAGGCAGCGATCGTAACAATATACCTTGGAAACCAACTAGTACCATTGAATTTACAGCCTTAAGTAATTGTTATAATAATCTACAAATATATCCTAACATCAGAGCCACCATAACGGGTGACAACACTTCTCTATTCGTTGTTATAACAAAGCCATGTTCAAATGCAGGTTAGTCAAACATCCAATAGCAGCTGGTGTTGACTTATGAAACGAGAAAATGAAACATGTTAACAGGGAGAGCGTATATAGATAGATACCACGCCAACGCATAATAAAATCTAATACCTCTTCCCTCAGTTGTAAGTCAACTTATTCGTAAAACTCTTGCATAACAAGACTACATAGATTGGCAAATCAGTATGGGCATAGTATGGATTTTCATATTATTTTGACTACTTATATAAGTGAATAATTTGTTCTTGTTGGGAGCAATTTGATAGATTTGTTTTGTTGTTCGACTGATACTGTTTTTCCTATTGTTCTGTTTAAATGTCAATATTAAATTTTATTTCTTGTTCTTTTCTAATAATTGTAACAAAAAGGCATAGAAGACATGTTGTTTCGTTATAAGTTTCTTTCAAAAGAAGGGAAAAGCCCGGTAAAAGTTAAACGACGTTTAGATGCTGTGTACGGAGAAGATTATCATACTAGTGCGCGCAGATGTATCAACTGTAACATCGGCGGTTGACCATACAATAAGCGTTGCCAGCGTGGTATCTGTACATATTGCATAAAAGTTGTGGATTTTTTTACAAAAGGTCGGCTTTTTTATTGTGCCCAGCCGTGTACAGTACCCGGCGGTAAGTAATACACATCGGGCTTAAGAAAGAGACTGTCGGCCATAATCGGCTAACTTAGGTTTTGTAGAGCGTCGTCTCTGTCACACGATGACGGCCATAATGACTGACAAATCGCGACGGAACGCATGTATAAATGACAGAGACGACGCTCTACAAAGCCGAAGTTAGCTTATTATGGCCGACAGTATCTTTTTTAAGCCCGATGTGTATTACTTACCGTCGGGTACTGTACATATGGTACATGTTCTAATTTGTTAAGGCCGGAACTTTTTGAACCTTAATGATACAATAAAACTGCTGAACAAAACTGACTAAGAATTCAAATACAATTAAAAATTCAAAACACTGTTTATTTCGAATTCGGAATACCCCTGAAGATGAGTTGTGCATGACTTGTAACTATAGTTCGGAAATTCTAGGATGAGTCCTGTGACAGCTCACAAATTTAACCCAATATAACCTTGTAACGATGTTCAGTAATTTTAATTATTTTATCAACTTTAATATAAGCCTCAATTCTAATAAAAAGCAAGTTATTTAGGTAAATTAGGTACATTACATAAGGTTGTGTTGAGTACATTAGGTACATTACATATAGTAAGGTTGTATATATAAGGTTGTACATTAGGTACATTACATAAGGTTGTATTGAGTACATTAGGTACATTAGAGTAAATTAGGTACATTACATAAGGTTGTATTGTTGTTGTATTTAGGTACATTACATAAGGTTGTATTGAGGCAAATTTGTGAGCTGTCACAGGACTCATCCTAGAATTTCCGAACTATAGTTGGGTTAAATATGTATTATCAAGTGGATTAAAAATTGCGTTTAATTTTTTTTAAATTATATTTGAATAAATATGATTTTCCACAGTGTTAACCCTAAAACTTGAGAAATATTATTGACTGACACTTTTTTTAAATTATTTTCATTATTTTGTGTACAACGTTAAAAATGACGGGTATATTGTTATAAGCAATTTCTTACAACCAAAATGCTGCCTCTCCATCTTTTTATCGTAGACAGAAGACTATCGTGATACGGTTTTGCATACAAAACGTTAAAATGAGTTTATTCTTAAATTAACTCGTCATAAATATGTAAATTGTTTTCGAAGTTATCAGATATGGTACAAAAAATATCAATAAAAAGGACAGACACTTTACAATGAGCGATTGATTCCTGTGTGCAATTAATGTAACTGTATCATTAATAATTACTCCAAAAAATACATATAGACACTGTAATCAGTCAAATTATTTTTTATTGTAAACATATCCGGCTTTATTCAATTGGCGTTTCAGGTAACGTCTTAGATAACAACGCATTGCCGCGCGTCAAATACGAGTACAGATAACATAATATAGTACAGCGCCTTAATGCATGGCAGTCGGTCTCACAAGTCGAAATATTTTTTTGTCTATTTAAATCACATTTTACTGTATAAAATATGGCGGGCTTATTGCCAAGTGATTATTTCTTTACTTTATATAAGAGTTTTACAAAGATTTACGGTTGAAAGATGAAAAAAATAACTATTCAGTAGGTACTTAAATAATATAATGAAACAGATCAATTAACAAGTGTAAACTATACCATTGATTATGAGAAATGCATTCAGTATCTTTATATTTTTTACATTTTCATTGTATATAGAACAATCTGGCGGGTTTGTTACCTTATGTTAATTCCAAACAACCAACCAGAAATATGTTTTAAGAGACCTAAAACTTAAAAAAAATCGGGCATCATCAAAAATCGAACCTGTAACCTCTGGGTCAAAAATTAGATCAACTAGGCTACGGAGGTCGTCATCCGTGGTCTAATGGTAAGCATTCACGCTAAGAAAGCACCCTAGGTTCGATTCCTGGCGGATTCACTTCCGGACTGATTTTACTCTTAGATCATTTTACATCTGAATTAATGTTTTCTGAAGCTTATGTGTTGCTTATCAGCGCTATTTTTGTGTTGATTAGTAGCACTTTAAGAGTTTACACTCTTAAGCAACACAAAAATAGTGTACACTCTTCAGCAACTCAAAAATAGCGCTATAAAGGGTCTTTCGAATTGAGCGGTTTTTTTAACTCAATTTTTTTTAATTCTTGAATAAAACACAATTTGATTTCAAAAAACTTTTTATTGGTCGTTGAAGTATAATGTATGGCATTTAAAACCAAAAAACAATATCAGCCAAATGTCCACCTCTTGCAGCTCCACAGATGTCCACTCTTTTGTCAAAATTTTCGATGACATTTTGGCATAATAGCGGTTCTAACTCACCAATAACGCGAATAATTTCGTCCTTCAGCTCAGGAATTGATCGGGGGTCATTCTTATAGACCTGGCTTTTGACGTAACCCCAGAGAAAATAGTCCGACGGTGTCAGATCACATGACCTTGGTGGTCAATTAACATCACCGTTTCCGGAGATTACAATATGTAAAATAATTCTCAATTTGAACGCGTTGTTGCATTGTATACGACTCCATTTTTATAAATATCATACATTACACTTCTCAAATGTCACAGGACCAAGCAAGTTCGCGAAGTCATCTGTGTTTTATCGAAGAATTAAAAAAACTGCTCAATTTGAAAGACCCTTTATATTATTGCCAGACGAAAAAGGCTGCAACATATTGAATTTGCACTTTGGTCTTGTAAGTTTAATCTCCTTGCCATTGGAACTATTGGCTTAATCTTTCAACAATGCATGCTTGCTAAAGCCACGCACTGCCGTCTTCGATCCACATAATTATAGACAATTATACGAGGAGAGATATCGTACGAATATTTTTCTTTAAATTCTTCTGATATATACGAGTATAAGCTTTAATATGTCTACTATTATCTGTCTAAATATCAGTCTGCGTTATATAGTATTATAAATACATAAATAATGCACTAGTGGAGTGATATTTAAAAAAATAACATGTAATTTATTTAATATTGTTATTATTTTCCCGGAAACTAAACATAAATAATAATGACTGTGTTCTGGTCTGGCTATCTATTGATCACAACTTTTACGATATACGAGTATATTAGTATCAAAGGAAACGTCAAATCTGATAAGATCTTCCATCAGTAGTCAGCAAGGCCTAGCCTAATCCCTAAGTCGGTCCTGAGCCCCGGCACTTATCGCGGATGCTGACCTTTTGCAAGCTAGAACAAGTTTAGTCTGCATGATCAAAAATATCAAATTTTCTTAACAGCCTGTCATCCTTTCGACGAGGTCTGCCCAACCAGCAGAACACGAACGATTTTCTGTATTAAAGGGTTTATGTAATAAAAATAATTCCGATTTTTTTTAATAATTTCAGTCTAGTTTTCAATTAGGGTCACTTCAAAATCCTTCTGGTTAGTTAGAAGAGACTTCCACATGGCGATAAATCGGTCCTGCTGTACCGAACACAACGAAAGTGTAAAACAAAACAATATATGAAGAATTATTTATTTAATCATTTTATTATTTCATGTATCGTCGTTAAATATCGAAGTCATAGATATCCTTATACTATATCCCCGAATACTAAACGGAAAAAAATACCTGTGTCATTCAAGGGAAGCAGTATAGCGCGGGGATATATTAAGTTCACACAACAAGTACAAAATATTAAGTTCACACAACAAGTCCAAATCGATAGGCAAAACAAAGTCCGGGTCCAAAGCAAAAAACAGTAGGTATGAAAACAATAACTTGCGAGAAAGGAAATGCGATGGCTTATGTATTAAGTAAAATCTTGAAGAGCACTCTCAAATTATTTGAACATGAAGAAAGAATGAATGAAGAAAGGCTAAGGGGTGTATTTTTTAAATAAATAGAAACATTTTTGAATATTTTTTATTATCTATATAAAAATATAAAAAAAATGTCTAATATAAAAAAAATTAACATTTTGGCTATGAGTTATTTCAATCTTAATAAATATACAGTGTAATTTGTTTTATCAAAAACTGTTGATTCCACTTTATGTAATGGTATAACCCTACCGGTTTCAAGGTTTTAAGTATTGTTTATGCTCCCCTGATGATGAGGTGAAAACATTGAAATCGGTAGGGTTATACCGTTACATAAAGTGGAATAAACAGTGTTTGATAAAACAAATTACAGTATCCTTAAATCTCCACAATGTTAATGCCTAAACTATAAATAATAAAATATAGAGTGTTTTTTTCTGAACATTTTCAAAACAAACTATAGTGTCCTTAAACCTCCACAATGTTAATGCCTAAACTATAAATAATAAAATATACAATGTTTTTTTTCTGAACATTTTCAACACAAATTGCAGTGTCCTTAAACCTCCACAATGTTAATGTCTAAACTATAAATAATAAAATAAACAGTGTTTTTTTTCTGAACATTGGCGGCTTATAGTTCAAGAATCGCTGTTTGACAACAGCTATTGATATATGATAAGCAGTTTTGAAAATCGGATTTGAGTATTCTCAAAGGATGATGACCTCTGCTAAAATATAGCCATCGATGGACTTGAAAAATGCGCGCGTCCCAATAGACAGGGTCGGTCCGCGGATAAAAAATTGCTATAATTAATAAAAAAACTAGTTTGATCAATTTCGACGTAAGAATTAAAACATTAATAACAATGCTGGCGCTGGTCACTAGTCATGCTGGGCCCTGATTTAGGTTCAGATTCGAATGGGGTCCTAAGAGCTCAGTTAAAGAAGTTGAACTTATTAAAAAAAGTTAATTGAAATATAGTTAGGTATTGACTATCTAGATCAAAAGTCCCAAACTTTTTTCGGCCGCAAACCCCTTTACCAAAAACTTTTAAAACCGTTGACCCCCTAGTCATTTACTTTACTTACTCAAATTAATAAGTTTGTACAGTACTCGATATTATATATTTCACTAGATATCAAACTTTTCATTTGAATCACCTGTAATTAAGGATTGAAAAAGATAAAAGCACTACGGATTATGGCATTATCTTGTGCAACATTTAATATTGAAATCTGCGCTGACGAAAATTAAAGCAAAAAATACGAGCAGTTTTTTTTTATTTATGAAATAAATTTGTATATTCAAAATAAGTACAAATATTGACAAATATTCTTAATTAGGTACGTATTGGAATCATAGATATTTTGAAGTAACAAACAAATAGCAGTAGTAAGGGGGTTTATTTTTGCTGTCGTCGACTCCCAAATTTTTTTATTGAAACTATCGACCCCTAGAAAAATCAAATCGACCCCAGGGGGTTGATATCGACCAATTTGGGAACTCCTGATCTAGAATAACTAATTCTCGTGATGAAAATAATAAGATACATACCATCACGGCATTTCCCTGTCGGGGTAGGCAGAAAAGACAGAGCGCCAGACTTTCCTATCTAGACACACACATCCTTCGCCTCTTCTACATCCATTCTACGATTTCCACGTTTTCTTTTTTCAGAATTACATTCTCTTGATCCAACCATACTTTCCTTGGTCTTCCCCATTCTTCTTTCATTCATTCCACCTTTCCAAACGAACTCAGGTGCCTTACTTTACACTTACACTTCATTCGCCTTACTTCACACTTACACTTCATTCACCTTACTTCACACGAACACTTCATTCCGTATTATGTCTACTTTATTACTCCATGTGTTCTTCTCAATACACGTATTTCTACTGCATTTATTCAGCACCTCTCAGTATTATTCCATGTCCACGTTTCAATATCAAGATAGATGAAATTAAAAGAGGGATCGTGTTTGGTTGGAGTGCTTTTGTGCTAGGTTGGAGTGCTTTGAAGTTAAAAGAAGGATCGTGCTTGGTTGGAGTGCTTTTGCGCTAGGTTGGAGTGCTTTGAAGTTAAAAGAAGGATTGTGCTTGGTTGGAGTGCTTTTGTGCTTGGTTGGAGGGCTTTGAAATAAAACGAAGTATCGTGCTTTGTTGTAGTGCTTTTGTGCTTGGTTGGTTGGAGTACTTTGAAATTAAAAGGATCGTGCTTAGTTGGAGTGCTTTTGATAAACTGAATATTATAGTTTACAAATCATCTTAATATAGGAAATAATAATAATGAAAGGACAATTTATATAGTGCCATTTAGAGAACAAACTCTCCTCACGGGCGCTCCAATTCGGGACTCCAACCCACCATTATTAACAGATCAAAAATATTACAAAATAAACTCATACACATATAAGTTGAGTGTAAGGATAGGAAGATGGTGGCTGCGACCATTAGGTTACGTACTTCGCCGAATCAGCATATATCCCAAAAAACATATTTGGTAAGAAAACCGCAAATAAAACTTACCAAGAGAAGACGAACTTCAAAGAAACCTCTGTAGATAGATCGTCCAATATCTGATAGTAACACATTCAGCTTAAGGTGTAGTGCGGTGTCCATTAAGCACCTTACATTTTGATAAGATCTCTCAAAAAGAGCTGTCTTCAAGTGCTTCTTAAAGCTGCACACGCCACCCATATATACGTATAATCACACAAACATACATACATACGAGTAGAAAAATATATGTTTACGTACTATCACGCCATTTCCCATGCCACATATTTCCCTTCTACATTCATACACCCTTTCATACAACTTCTACGGTTTCTCTGACTTTCTACTTATCTTTTTCAAAATATAATTTACTAGATCGATCCAACCATCCTTTCCTCGGTCTTCTTCAACTCACATTTACACTATATGGTATACCATATATGTATATGTGTTTTGTTAGTTTTTCTTCATTCATTCCTTCTACATGTCCAAACCATCTAACAGTGTTCTTTTCATCTTACTCAACACATCAAGCCTTCAGTTCAAATTCATCCCTAATCACGTCATTTCGTATATTGTTTATTTTCGTATCTTTATAAATAATGTAGGAAAAATTATATTTATAAATGTTTTTTAATTATATTTCAAAGGTTTTAGTTCATTCGTTCGTATGGTATTCCTCGACATATCAGAAGTGTTGAAGCGCACATATTGAAGAGCATGGCCGGGAGACAATATTATCGCCCCTTAGTAATCGAGCATTCGGATTAAACTCCAAAGGGTTTAGGTTGAATGTGAAATTAATGCCAATAAACTGCTGTACAGTTTGGCAAACGCCTATGTAAAATTATGATTGAAAAAACGGGTTAAGTAAAAAAAATACTGTAATTAGCAAATTAATCCCAGTTCGTCATCGTACGGGTTTGAAATAATACTGCTCGTGGGCATGCAACAACATACATGTATCTAGTGATATACAGTACCCGTCGGTAAGTAATACACATCGGGCTTAAGAAAGAGACTGTCGGCCATAATCGGCTACCTTCGGCTTTATATAGCGTTGTCTCTGTCGCACGATTGACTGACAAATCGCGACGGAACACGTGTATGAATGACAGAGACGACGCTCTACAAAGCTGAAGTTAGCCGATTATGGCCGACAGTCTCTTTCGTAAGCCCGATGTGTATTTTTTGTATTTGGTTAGTGTTTTCGCACGTCCTAAAGGACGTGCGAAAAATTAATTCATTAATTTTAATTAATTAATTAATTAATTAATCGTCTAATTCATTAAAATGAACTCTCCAGCTATTTATTTAATAATAAAGTCAGTTTTAATAAAATAAAAATGTAATTACGTTAAGTAAAATTCAGTTGCGCTTTAGTATTTTAGGTTACGTAGCGCTACGTAACTTTACGTACTCGTAAGTAGCATTGAGTTACGCTATGTTACGTTACGATACGTAACGCTATCTACGTTATGTTACGCGACGTTGTGTAACGTTAAGTTATACAAACATACGCTATGTTACGTTACACTTCGCTACTCTGTAACAAAACAGTGTCTGGATTAACTCAAGTCACAAACATAACACAATAACGTAGTGCAACGTAACTTTGCGTCACGAAACGTTGTGTATTTAAACGTAACATAGCGAAACGTATGGCAATGTAGCGTAAGAAAACGAAATGTGACAAGGATAGCATATAATTGTGTAACGACCTTAATGGTCAAGTTGTTAGAATGCGTGTTTCTCGCTTTGGGATTTTGCGTTTAATCCTCAATAGTACCCAGAAAAATGCCCACATCTGGTGTTAAATAATATAAGCCTATTAAAAAGCCACAACCTTGTTTTCATATTACTTAAGTATTAAAAAAAATGAGATGTGGTGTTAGACAAGGATACGTTTTGTCACCTCTTGTTTTTGAGATATATTCGGAAGCGTTACATTACAAACAGCTGGAGTTGTTGTTAATTGTAAACCTGTATATAACATTGAGGTTGCTGATGATACGATAATTCTTGTAGAAAATATAGATGACTTGCAAAGAATGAGGGAAAGAATAAATGATAACAGTAATCTACGAGGGTGGATCAAATAAAAACGAGACTTTTGTTTTAGAGCGCGTAATTTTAAACGGAGCGCGCGGCCGCCTCGAGGAGTGTTGGGTGGGGATATCAGGAATGGGGAAAGCGGTCGGTCAGCCTCGCCAGATTCCATAATTAGTATGGCACACGATGTCTAAGAAAGAGGTGCACCCGTCGATTGCGCAATGCATAATTATCAAGTTTTTCGCTCGTGAGGACATAAAACCGGCCGACATTCTGCGGATATTGACGGTACAGTTTGGGGATCAAACAATGTCAAAGCCCCGTGTGTTTGCCTGGCATAAAGAGTTTACGAAAGGCCGTGAAGGGGTCGAAAGCGAGAGCCACGATAATCGCCCACGGACTAGCAGTATCGAACAGAACATTAACGTCATTCATTCGTGATATTCTGGAAGGCGACCGACGTTTGACGGTTTCCAAAATTTGTTCTGAAATAGGAATAAGTTATGGGAGCACTTACGAGTACTCCATAATCACAAAGGACCTAGGATTCCGTAGTGTCTGCTCGACGAATCCCACGTCTTTTGACTGCAGAACAAAAGTTGGCACGTTTGTGAGCGGCTCTTGGCGCGGCTCGCACAAGAAGGGAACGCATTTTTGAGTCGCATCGTTATCTGCGATGAAATTTGGGTACACCACTACACGCCCAAACCGAAACAAGCCGGGATGGAGTGAAGAAAGAAGAATGAGACAGCCTCTGTAAAAGACTCGGCTGTCAGCTGGTAAGGTACCGGCGCGGCATTTTGCACAATCGTCCCACCATAAAGTCGAAGTACTACTGCGAGCTTTTGAGTGAAGTTAAACTTTCTTATCGAATAGAGATATGGATACTGAACCAGGAAACATCACGTAGGACCAAGGCTTTTGAGATGTGAATCTACAGATAAATTCTCAAAACTCCCTGGAGAGATTGTGTTACAAATGCAAAAGTGCTTGCTCGTATGTACAAATATAAGGACTGAGAACTACTTAAAACTGAGAAAGTTTGCAAGTTGCAGAATCTTCGCATATAATAAGAGCCACAAGATACATTATAACAGAACTGAGTATCCAGGGAAAAATAAATAGTAAACGAGGCAGACCTATACTCTTGGCTTAAGAATTTGCGGGAATAGTTAGAGTGCAGTTTTACTGTTCTAGTTGTTTCGGGCTGCAGTGAACAAGGTAAGGAGTGTCATGGTGGCCAAAAATAATTATACTTGTTATCTTTACAAAATTCTTCGTCTTCAACTTTCTGTAGACTCAAGAGTCTGTTATTACAGGATTATCCTCTTGTGATGCTGAGCTCCAGCTATCTCTCCATCCTTTCGGGGGTCTCCCTGGTGGACGCCGTCCATCCGGTACCCCATGCAGAGCTATGTATGGGATTCTTGTGGAATTCATTCTCTGTACATATTGGTACCAGTATCGTCGACGCTGTCATCCCCATCTTGGATCTCACAGATCTCTCGGATTGTGGTGTTCCTTATACGATCACGCAAAGTCTTCCCAGCAATAGCATGTAGAGTTCTCATTTCTGTTGTCCTTAGCATACTTTTGGTCTTGACAGTGTCGCCCTCGCTTCGATGCCATATGTGAGGATAGGTCGCACACAGGTCTTATATATGCGTACCTTGCAATCTGTTCTCATATCTTTATTCCTCCATATGACATCTCTCAGGCAGCCCGCCACAACTACAGCTTTATCTACCTGAGGCCTTACTTCTCTGGGGAGGTCATGAGAGCTGAGCAATTCACTGCCAAGATACCTGAACAGGGTTGTTTATTCAATTGGCTCGTCACGTACTGAAACTCTGCACTCTAGTGGGTCTTTGGAGAATGTCATACACTTAGTTTTTGCTTCGGAGATAATCATGTTGTACTTTGAGCAGGATTCATCGAACTTTGTGAGCATTCTCTGTAAGTCATTTTTGTTTTTTTAGCTATGATTGTAGTGTCGTCAGGATAACAGAGAATTCCCACCGCTTCCTTACCAAGAGTGTACCCCAACTAAACAAAATAATTCCACTAAACATTCCTAACAGACTATATGACAATGTCTTATAATTCTTGATCGATATGATCCAAAAAAATTATCTGGTCATTCAGGGACGTTATAGTGAAATATATTTAAGAAAAAACCTCTAAAATTGTAAAAAATTTATATGATGTCTAGTTATTAAAAATAAGCTGTCAAAAATACTGGTGCTTAAGCCCCGCATTATTTAGTCAATCAAGTACAATTAATTCTTTAACCCATATCCAATCAATGAAGTTCCTTGATATACACATGTTATGCTCTTATCTGCATTTTCGCTCTCACAAGTCACTGGATGAAAGTTTGACATTTGGGTCAGTTTTTTAAAACTTTCTGTGTATCTGTAGTTTTTTTGTCTTTATTTAAGGTTTATCGATATTTTGATACTTACCTGAAATTAGTTTAATCAACAGTATTCATTTTATTTATCTCTTGTTTATTCTGACATTTAGTTTCTAGCCTACAATGGATAAACATATATGATTTGCTTTTCACTGCAGAAGTGACAGGAAAATATTTTTTGTACAAGCATTCTAACACTTAGCATTGTGTCGGGTGACTTTTATAAGATCTAATGTTAGTACAGGAAATTAATCAGGCAGGCATAAGTGTTGTTGAAATAATGCACTATTAGTGCAGGAAGTAGTTTATTTTTAAATTAAAAATCACTTAGATTAAACTTATTATTTAGAGTAAATGTCACTTGAAATCACCTTGAGAACCACTTGGGGAAAAAGTCAACTTATGGCCGGAGTGTACCTGATTGTTTGATCTTTGTCATGTTTCTCTCTAATGGATAAATGGTGTGAATCTCTTGGGAAAGTTTTAATGTACAGTTTGGTCTCACTTTTCAATTACATTCATGGAAGTACGGTAAGACACTTGCTTAGTTTATTTGGTAGTGCTCAGATAATGAAACACTTCTTTTACGAATTACCATTTTTCTTCTTATTCATTAAGCTCTACGAGCAGTCGTGATCATTGCAGAGTTCTATCTGGTTGTCGGGTGTTTTTCCTTCCATTTCAGAGAATATGCTTTATATGGAGCAATGTTAGGCAAAATAAATTCAGGAGTTTTTTAGGCTTTACATGTAAACACAAGCAAAGCATGTTTTTTCGAGGATTTTGACCTATAAACTGCCGTACGAGCAGAGATCTAGTGTATTTAATTAAGCAATTCCTTAAGGCGTATTATTACTATAGTTCGGAAATTCTAAGATGAGTCCTGTGACAGCTCACAAATGTACCCCAATACAACCTTGTAATGATGTTCAGTAATTTTAATTATTTTATCAACTTTAATATAAACCTCAATTCTAATAAATAGCAAGTTATTTAGGTAAATACATTATATAAGGTTGTATTGGGGCAAATTTGTGAGCTGTCACAGGACTCATCCTAGAATTTCCGAACTATAGGCAAGTAAGCATGTTAAATACTCGTGATTTACAGAAATGTTCCCAACTAAGCAATCTTTTCCAAACAACTCTAAAACCATCAGATTATTTTTCCTATATCGAACTGAACAATCCTTAACGGCACACATAATTTTTTTAACAAACAAACAAGCATTTTCACACATATTCACCATTACAATATTCATCTTTAAAGTCACATACTATTTACTTACCCTTGTGTCTACATTATTATTAAACATCTGGCAGGCTTATTGCTATACAATAATTTCTGCCAACTAACCAGTTTATCTTGTATAAGTAATGTTTTGAAATCATGACAGATTTTGCAAAAAATATTTAAATAAAATTTAAAAAAGACAGATGTCTAAACAACAATGGTAGGACTAGAGGAAAGGAATTCATAAAGGATAAGGAATGGAAATAAAGGAAAATTAGGATGAAAGGGTATTTAATTAGATGTAATATTTTTTTCAATTTTCTCTTGAACATTGTTTAGAATGGTGCAAAGTTGATAACTCCTAGAAGTTCCACAGTCGTGCTGAGTGGACCACAAATAAAGATGTGTAAAATGAGGTATAGTCTGTTGGTATCCAAAGCAGTTTCACATAGCTTGATCGACTAGAATCACAGTGTTATGAAAGAAAGTGGAATTTTTCACGAAGATATAAAGGAGGAGAGGTTTGTTGAGCATACAAAATAATGTTCCAACGCAGTCGCATTTAAAGCTAGAGAAATCTATTTCAAAACTCTGACATGTGGTCATATTTCTAATGGCTACATATGAATCAGATGGAAAAGCTTTAAAATCTCTCCAATTTATCCAACATTTTGTCATTGGCATCTAAATAGCACGTGTCACCATAGTCAAGTAATGTGAGCATTAAACATTGGGGCAGTAGTTTTCGACACACAACAGGAAGAAAATCACACATCCTATTAAGAGAATATAGAAAAGCAAAGATCTTGAGGGTTAACTCAGACATAACCCAGATTTTTTCTGTATAACATACGAATTAGATTATAAATTGTATTACCTTATTATTACATAGAGTATATACACATACAGATAAAATGTTAAGGATATTAAAAAAGGAATGATAAAAAGATTTTTTTTAATTCTCATTATACAAACAAATATTATTAGGAATAAATCTCATATAATACATATTCATCAGAAAAATTGTTATCCATTCAGTCATTTTTACAAAAAATCAATCAAATAGGTAATAATCAATATATGACAGTACAAAATAAATATACATCATTTATAATCCAAATTCCTTAAAATTAAATTATACATACATTACAGTTAATGTAAATTATATCTAGAACCTATTCTATAGAAGTTGTTACAGTAGAACTAAGATGAATTGTAAGGAGGTAACAGTCTACTACGAGCAGAGACTACTACGAGGCTCTTCTCTTTATGGTCACTTTACCTTGCGCCAGTTGTGATGTATAGATTTTCCATTTACTGCCATTACCATCTGAAGTTGCTCTTTTGACTGAAATCTGAAACAAAAAAAATTATGATACTAAATATTTTGACATTCAATAAATTCTCACGTGCTTTTTCATCTGTTAGAAATATGGGGTTGCCATAAAGACTCCATTCAGGTTTGTTCCGCAATGTAATACTTGACTTCAACGCATGTCAGGCCAAGATTGTAAATACGTGTTTCTCATAACACATGGCGTAAAATCGGCATCTGACTCTTCGAGTACATAGTGGATGATAAAATAGTCCAGTTTTAATCAGGTATTTGATGACATTCTTAATACATTACCTAACCACCTCCAGTGTTTTATTTGTGATATGGTGGTTATAGGCTATAGCTGAATTTGAGAAGATCACTCTCATCTGGCACATGGTTTTGGCATTCAACTAGATTACAATCAATGATAATTTGAATAATACAGTACAGTAGTCCCTCGTTATCCGAGAGAGATAAGTTGATCCGCGGAAAATAGCGACCCCCTTCTAAATTACCAAGCTTTTTCAACGCACCATTTGTGTGACGTTTGCAGTTTGAAGCGCAACAGCAAAACTAGCACAAATTTCTTTTCCTTTTTTAAGTATTTCACGAATAGAAAATTTGTTATTTCCATACATTCTAGCAACGGCAGCGATTGTTACTGTAAGCATCACTTGTCTTGGGTTTTGGAGGCAATTTATAGTAAATAAGTGTTATTTGAACGCAAACGCAGAGATACCAGGAACTATGCAATCACAACAAGGGATGGAGCACGACTGATCATGTGGGTGACTTGAGATGAATCTTTGAGCTTTTGGTAGGCCTGCCTTTATCTTTGGTAGGTGGCACAGATTCCGTCAACTGCAGATACAAATTCCGCAGACAACGGCGGACTACTGTGTTTGATATAGTACAAATTGTACCACGATACCAAATCATATTTAATGCATACCAAATTTCATTTAGTGTGAGACTAGCTGCATACATAAGTAATCTTAAATAATTCATAGATACCTAATAGTCAGCACTCTAAATGGCTCTATATAAATATGTATTGTCCTTTGATTAATATTATTATTATCTTTCAAACTGTAGAAATTGTTCAACTTTTTATAGATTCTGACCCTAACCTTGATTGAAGAATGCAAATTTCACAAAATATGGAGCACTTTGTATATACCAGCACCTATATGAACATTTCAGGGAATTGTGTTCAATTTACTGCAGTTTTTTTATTTTTTATTAATAGGCAATCCACACAAACTAGGATGTGTTATGCCATCAAATTCAAGTCATTGTGCAATTGTATGAGTCAATATAATAAAACAATTTTTTTTTAAATGACAATTTACTGTGGATGATAATAATTAATAACTTTTCGACTAATAGTACTTGATAAAACTATATAATATATTGTTGCTGACTCCATATGTTTCTCCAGCAATCTTACAGAGTTACCAATGGATTCTGGGAGGATTCTAGGTTAGAGTTTCCGAAACTCATTTTGCCTACCGGCCCTTTTTCAGAAAAAAAACTCAGCGCCTCCCTGGAAATCTACCTTCTTTAAGTGAACAAACAGAAAGATGCGGTGACAAATTTTCGCTCTTTTATCTATATTTCTAGCTACATCCCACAACATAGTAAAGAAAGCTATTGCTGATGCATGTTGGACTTCCCGAGAATGCGAGACACGCTCACCTGCCAACACTTGCTTGTTAAGATCTGTCGGCGGACTTGACCACTAATCGGTTATAACTTCCGTTTTGTGTGTTTATTTGGAAAATAAAATAATCATTACGACTTCAACTCTTTGTTACACAACAAATGAAACATATACAAACTGTTTTTCAAATTTTCTTATCTTTCTTATGCATCCACAGCCCCATTATTTTTATTCAATGCCCCACAATTGTACCCGAGGCTACTATCGTCTCCCTGGATCGTTTCAGCACTTTCCAGGGGGTGGTATCACCCACTTAGTTCATTTTCGCTTTTTACTTAATCCTTAGAATTTAAAATATTAAATTCTAAGGATTAAGTAAAGAGCGAAATCGGTATATGATTAAAAAGTAAGTGGAAGGAAATCAATAAATCTTTTTTCAAATGTGTATTGCTATACTAAAGAAAATGTAGCATGGTCCCTTGACGTTTCACAAATTTGCCCCAATACAACCTTGTAACGACATTCAGTAATTTTAATTATTTTATCAACTTTAATATAAACCTCGATTCTAATAAATAGCAAGTTATTTAGGTAAATACATTACATAAAACTAACAATAATGACAAATTAATACACCTTGTTACAAATTAGCAAAAATGTGGCAGTTTGTTAAAATCAAATAATATTTGACGACTTTCGTCAAAAGTCACTATGTTAGTCTACATTGGTGGATGGGGTATATGATAATTGGATTTACGATTTTTTTATACATAAAATTAAATGTTCGTAATTAGTATTAATTCATAGTGGATCTTGGCATATTTAAAGATAGATACAAATCATACAATACATTAGAAAGTCAGTATAATGAAAATTAGGAATTAAAACGTCAGTTTAGAGAAAAACAATTTTTTGATTCATAAAAAACTATTCGATTTGTAAAAAAAAAACAATTTTACCCGATCCCTTTGAGACATGACATTTCAAACGTCACAAGGACCATACTACATTTTCTCGAGTATAATAATAAATTTAAATTAAGTACAGCAAAACCTACAAATCACGCTTTCCGAGGTAATGACAAAAATATGTAAACAGAGGGAAAATGTGAATGGAGAGTTGACATTTGTATAAAAAATATTTATTATTTCATCTCTCGAGGGCTCCAACAGACTACTAACTCGGTCATTGTGTTCCAGTATCATCCCATCTTTGCAGTCTTCATTTGCTCTTTAGATCTGTCCTTTTGTCATATTTTAAATAGATCTTGTGGGACAATATTTTATTGTTAGAAATCATGACAAGTCACCAATGATCATATGAATAGAATGCTTGCTTTACATTCTGTACCTTAGATAAATATTTGTTAACTCAATGGTGCAATTACAAGTTACAATTATGATTAATATTTTTACTGAAAATTTAAATTAAATACTCACACTATCTGATCCGATGGCAGTGATGTGAGCAGCGAACCTGGAGCTGTCCTGCCCCTCCACGTAAATGCTCTGCCCACGGTGGTACCAACGTCGCTCGTACAATAGTTTCCCATCCTCAACTCTGGCTTCTGACAATGGGGAAGGGGCTCGGCTCTCAGGTGGTGTACCTTTAAATATATATTAACATTTACAAAATTTGAAATTTATTTATGGTAAAACATGTTTTAGAAAACGTGGCAAACAATAGATATCCTGGGTGAGAAGGGAGAATATGATGACAAAGTAGTGGAAAAATCATATAATTCTTTGTTAATGTTAAATGACTCCATTTGATTGCCCTTAATAATTTATTTGGTACCATAATCTCTTAAAAAATATACAAAATTTAATATCAGTGTGTTTTTTTAAATTTTCTTTCTAACCCTATTATCGAAATAATTTCACGCATTGTTATTTATATTTGTTATGACTACAATATATACCACTCTACTCTGACAGGATATTATTTTTTATATCAATTAATTTTTATAAAACCATTCAGAATCATCTTATGAATATTATTTAAAAGAAGTCTCGCCGAAGTAACTGGGTGTGTATTTAGAAAATATTTCCTCTTTGGGAAAATACTAGACAATATGGATTGTTTTTAAAATAAAGTCAAGGAAAGTATAATTTTTGAGTGAACTAAAACATAAATATTTTATTAAATCCATCACAGTTCCTTAGTTGTATCCCGAATCCATTAAAATAAGTTAATAACTGTGGATTAATTTATTTTTTAATTAGTGCATTATGTATGAGTGGCGAATTGCGGGGATATCAAAGGATACTCTGTCAAGGATACTTTTATCATATCTATAACTTTTATGGAGGCTATTTTTTAAACATTACTAAATAAATTAAACTCAGAAATAGAATTTAAATAAATAAAGATAAAAATATTAACAAACAATGATTCGATTTGTATATCAGCAGAATTTCATATGAAACATTTCTCAAATTGTGAGTTCAGAGCTATTTATTTTTATTTGAGAAGATATGAATTTTTTGTATCCATATATCATTTTGAATATTAAAAAGTCTATTATTGTAATTAAAAAAATCTCAAATTTACAACATCTATTTGCTTTCATTTTCTCTAAAATAAACCATTTAATGAGATGTTTCCAATAATTAAACGCAACTATATCAGTGCTCCTCAAACGGCAGGATGTGATTGTAATAAATGATTAAAAATAAAACTCATTTCAACAGTATTTCAGATATTTATTTTTTACAAGTTTTAGTCTTTGCTAAAAATTAGCAGTCTTCTCATATAAGAGAATAACAATTAAAAAATATATATTCGATTTTCATATTATTCATCAGTTTTAATAAGTCTTTCAGAATAACAAAATGATTAAAAACAAATAGATTTTCAATTTAATATCAATACTTATGTACGTACGAGTATCTACAATAAATGTAGGAGGGGCAAAGAAGAGTTCTCAGGATTGTTCAACATGTTTATTATCGAATATCCTACAAATATTCTTCTCCCCATGAATGCCCTCTCTCTATTATTCCATTTAACTTAATATTTTAAGTTTAAAATTACATAGTAGTAAAATATAATAAAACTTGTTCTGAAATTTGTAATTTTTTTGATTTTTAAAACGTATAAATAAAAAATAAAGCATAAAAGTTCATTTTAGCAATTTTGCTTTCTTGCTTTTAGCAAATAATCATATAGATATATATTGCCATGCAAACTGCAAACTACTTCATCTTAGAATACTTCATTCAAGAATAGATACTTTGTTTTAACACTAATTAAACTTATCACGGCAACACTTGTTTTTAATTAAATGAAACTGGGAACAAATTAGATCTTAAGCCTTGTTCAAAGTTTCGTGAAAGGAGATACAGACATGTTTTGCAGTTGCTAAGTGTAAATAGTGGAATAATAAAGCAAAATATAGATTCATTTTCCAATTATGGAGAACCATCGAGTTATAGCGGAAACCTTCGATAAATTCATTCAACTTTGCTTTAGTGACTTAATGGAAAAGCATTTTTTTCCCTAAATTTAATTAACGTTTAATTTATATATTTTTTCTTTTTAATACATTAACTATTTCATAATCAAGTTATTTCATCTCAAGTATACTGAGATACAATCGTTTAAAGGTGTTAAGTAAAGTACCATAACTTTTTATTTTCATAAATGGAAATATAATGTAAATTGAGAAATTCATTTTTTTAGTACTGAAAATAATTGTCAAACAAATATATTAACTGGTTTGTGATTCACAAAACAATATGGTTAATTCTATGGCGTTTTGGTCAAGATGTACAAGTCATCAATTACTTATTTGTCAGTTTGAAGTTTTGCAACACTTATATTCCTGAAATACAGACCTCAGGTAAATTTTAAAGGTAAACTTTGAATACATAAATTATTTATGTATTCAAAGTTTACCTGAGACCTGTATTTCAGGAATACAAGTGTTGCAAAACTTTAAACTGACAAATAAGTAATTGATGACTTGTACCTCTTTACCAAAACGCCATAGAATTGTGAGTGCTCAATTGCAAAACAAAAGTTTTCATGCAAAAAAATATAATAATAAAGATATAAAACTAGAACTCTGAATGAAATCTTGTAGCAAACCACAATAATATTTGATATCAAATTATTTGCTAATATAATATTTAAAAAATACAGTATAATGATTAAAAAACTACATTTCAATATCACAGGTAATGAATTGGTATAATACCAATTTATCTACATTTATTGAAAAAGAGAAAGTTAAAATTTACAAATTAATGCAAATCTGAAAAAAAATATGGCAAACACACTAGTTTTCACAAAAAAGAAACCTATAATTCTTATAAATACTTTTACCTATTTTTTTAGTAAATCAACTGCTAATGAAATAAAAAACGACTGTTGTGACCTTGAATAAGACCTGGGGTCAAGTTTGAATATTTTGGACTCGCCAGGTAATGAAATGAAAGGGATAAAAAAGGACAGTCATATTTTTTATGAATTTTTTTCAAGATGTCTGACAATGCTCGTCATTTATGATGTACTATATGTACTCGAGAGAATGATGAAAATGAGATTTCTAACTGAATTTCAAACATTCTACATAAATCCACGGAAATTCAAGTACAATTGGTCTTATATACAAAGAATATGTTTATAATAGGGCCACAGTGACCAAAGTTACACAAAGTGCACTTTCATTTCTTTGTAGTACCTGAGTGTTCATGACGCTTTTTGTAGATTTTTATGTTGTCTTTCAAATTTTTTGCAAATTGAATTATTCTCTTATTTTTACATAAAAATTTTAGCAGTGAACAAAAATATGCAACAATAACGAACAAATAATTATTAAGTTAACACAAATAATTTGAAAAAAGTGGTCAAAAAATACTTTTGTCTTATTTTAAATATGTTTGAAACTTCCTATATTCATTTTAGCATTACATTACATTTAGTAAAAAATCATAAACGAAGTCTGAGATTGTCCCTTATATTTAAAAATCGCCACATCACCATTTTGAAAACTATTTTCACAGAAACAGCTATAAACCACAATATATAATTCGGTAAATAATTTTGTGAATATAATAATAGCTGTCTTAGGAAATGATAAAAATAATATTTTCAATGATATTTCAAGTGGTTTGACTGTCAGTCTTTGATGGAATTCCATATAACTTATTGGGTTAGATTTCAATCCAATTTTTTTTCTATCAGTATTTTGATTCGTGTCAAATTCAACACAAAGATCAAATATATGGAGATACACAGTCTTCACATAGAGCACTTTCAGGCAAAAATAAAACATTTTAATTAATAATAGGACAATTCTACAAATGAGTATTACTATTTTAAATAATATATAAAAACAAGATACATTCAAAAAACGAGAAAATTGTATTACTTTTCAAAATTATGTTGTGTGCAAACTGTTTTTGCACAGTTTTGCACAATTGAATGAAAATAATGATAAACTTAGATAAAAATTATTTTACATATTTATGCCTAAAATCATTAAAAAAGTAATGTGATGGTTAGTCACTGGAATTATAAAACAATTTTTACCAACCTAAATATATGGTGAGTCGGAGGAAACGGTTAAATTGCTCAGATATTGCTCAATGTTGTATTATATTAAACTTTTATTTATACATCGCAATTTGACCGCTTTATTATAACGTAGAAAGTTTTTCGAGCCAATAAGAAAGATTCTACAAAACCTGCATAAAAAAAACCTGGATGGGACAATATATTTATAATTACAAAGAATCGAAACTCCTTAATGGAAGACAAGCATTCTACCACTAGGCCATAAAGGTTGCTCAATGCTATTGACAATATTTTGCCTGGAAGTGCACTTGTATAGGACAGATGTTATATATCATATAAATGTGCTCTGGAGCTCCTGGTGGGCGTACCTATGGAGTGCGGCAACGGCGAGTGCGGAGGCGCATGCTGTATCTTGCGCGGTTGTTGCTGCTGTGCAGAGGGACGGCCACGCGCAATGGCGCGCAGGTCTGATTCGATCTCCCGCTCATCCAGCAGGTATGTAAGTGTTGTGGCTGGGGGCTTCCTGCGCTTATCGGGGACTGGCGCTGGCTCGTTGGGGCGTCTCCTCAGCTTGCGGGTCATTGCTGGCTTCACCTGGGATGTTAAATGTGATGGTATTTTACTGTCATATCTTTCTGGTTGAAGTATATTGTTAATATGCCCACAATATAGTATTGCATGCAATCAAAGTATAATCCAATATAGAAATAAAGAGAATATAATGCTTTTAAACTGATCAAAGTCACTATAAGTACTCAAATATATGCACATGTACAAGCATAGTGAAACAAATAAATTAATTAAAATGAAGAATATCGTTCAGCTTGTGGCACTTTTTTTGATGTTAAAGATATTTGAAATGAGTATCACTACTTTAAAGTTACTTTTCAATCTAATATAGCTTGTTACTCAAGCAGATAAGTAGAAAGTAATAAGGCCATTACTTTAATTTTCGAATGAAGTACGTTATTTACAGCACGTTACTTAACAACACTGACTTTCTCAAAGGCGAAGTAAGGAGCAATCAGAGATCACAATCCAACAGGTAGTGCATCAGGCCATGTAAGCCTGTTAGGTAAAGCTAAGGTGAGAAGGGTAAAGAGAACAGGTTTTAAATCCAAATGGAATAGAAATGCTATTTAAAAAAAATTCAGAACCTTTTTGGTTCAAATTACCTCCATTGAATCTCCGTTAAGTTCCATGCTATGTCTTTCATTTTCAATATGCTTTCTTTTGTCTTCAAAATCATTGAGTAAATTCTCCTTAAGGTCTACTTTCTTCTCCTCAAACTCCTTGGCAGCGGCTTTCTTCTCCAGAATGTAGTCTTGCTCTACCCACTCCAGCAGGTAGTCTCGGTGAATGGCATTAAGACGCTGCCTTTCGGATAACTGCTGTTCAAGTCTTCTTACTCGTCGGGCATACTCAGGATGCGCCCCCTCCCTCAATTGTTGGAGTTGCTTCCTCAGGTTGGCCAGTTTGTCTTGATACATTCTGAAATATATAGATAAATTTATAACTCATTGAATTTGGAATTAATCTATTGGGTGTTAACATAAGTTGTGTCCGTTTTTTCCAATTTAAAAATGAGCACCAAAAGTATAACAAAATGGTAAATGTTATAAGTCATTCGAAAGAAAATTTTCTGCTCTACAAGATATTGTGTTTGCTTTTACGTTACATATATTATTTTATTTGATTACAAGCCTTCAAAATGGAATGTCAAGTAGACAAAAGTGAGCATTTTCGACACCTTCTGTTCGCGTTCAATCGATGGAATAAAGCTACTCGCGATATTTGCGAAGTGTACGGTGAAGATGCTATAAATGAAAGGACAGCTCGTTGATAGTTTTTGCGTTTCAAAGACGGTAATTTCGACCTGAAAGACATGGAGCGTTCCGGACGACCAGTGGACTTCGATGAGGACCGCTTAAACCATATTATTCATGAAGATCCCCTTTACCATTTTGTTTTACTTTTGGTGCTCATTTTTAAATTGGAATAAAACGGACACAACTTATGTTAACACTTAATATAAATACTTAATAAATGCATGGTAGAATAAAGAATGAAAACATTAGGAAATAATGCGGTTTGAAAGACGATTTACTGCTAAAGATAAAAGGGTAACACTTAGATGGTTTAGTCAGGTAGAAAGTATGAACGATGAAAGATTTACAATCTATTCAGTAATAAGGTACAAAAAGTTTAGAATGACCTGGAAAATATGCAATGATAGAAGGAATCAAATTTTGGAAGAGGGAAGAGTGGAAAGTCTTAAAGAATAAAGCAGAAGCAAAGTTTGCTACAAATCTCCATCATCAGACGACTTTCCTATTACGACACACATCTTTTGCCCCTTCAATGTCCATACATCTTTTCATACAGCTCTTTCAAATTTTCTGACTTCTTACATTCCCTTCTTTCAAAATATCATTCACTTGATCCAATCATACTTTCCTTGACGTTCATCAACATTTTTTTTGTGAATTCACCCATACCTAGACTACACAGGATCGAAAATGAGTATATTGCAGTCTCCGATATTTTTGGAATTAGTTTGCTGACCTATAAGGAGTGCCTGAAAAGGCACTTCCAAATATGTGACCCTTGAAATGGGATCCCGTGTGTCTTATGAGGACTTCTGAAGAACTTTTTTGAACTGATTTTTAGTTGATTATTGTGTTTTTTTTTAATAATCTATTTTTGTGATTTTTCCCCATGCCGAAGGAGATTTGTGAAGTTGCATCTGTCTTTTATATTTTATTTTTAATTTGTCTGTGTTTGTATTTTTTGCACTGTGTGCCTGTGGGCGGCCCTGTATTGTGTTAGTAACCAGTGATTTTGTGCAATTTGATACCTGTCTCTGATTGTTTTTGTTGTAATTGTGTAAAATAATTCTTAATTTCTTTATATATTCTGTCATTCTTAATGTGTTGAGCACTCACTACTGGTTCTTTTATTTTTTTTGTTATTAGGTACATTGTACTGTTTATTTATATAAATAAAAAATAAATAAAAATATGAAATTTAAGTGTGCAAATAAATATAAAATTATTTTAAAGAATTACTTTGTTATTATTACTACAGCCTTTTTATCTACATGTTAGTTGAAGGGGATATTCTACTCTAGAAATTTGAAAAAATCGTTTTTTTTTTTGCATATTCTTAAAGTTTAGACCTTAAAGAATATGTTCTCAAAAGTTATAGCTATAAATGAGGCAGCGATTACGCTGCACCGGTATGACTCAGACAATAATCTGAAAACTTTAAACGCGTTTCTCTCGAAACTACTTTTTTCGACCTGGTCGACATAAAATCTCAAATTCTATTCAACCGATTGCCTTAAAATTTGGTATGAAACTTCAATAAATGTTTTTACATCGTTCCTACCTTGGAAAATTTAAAACTTTTTTTTACTATTTTTAAAAAATTAAAAAAAAAAGGGGTAAAGAATTTAAATTTTTTCAGACAGTCGTCATTTTACGATTTTTTTTTCTCTTTGGTAACAACAATAACATTATTTCTTATCAAGAAACTGTGTATGATTTTTGTTGCAGATTTACGAAAGGGTTCCAATCATGTCGACCAGCTCACACCCTTTTACTTTTACAAGATATAACAAGATATAGCTGATAACATCTTGAATTTAAAAAAAAAATCTAATTTTTTTGTACATTCTCAGGTCAATAAACAAACTTTAAAAAATGTATAGAAAAAATAATTTTTGTTTTTTTTTTATTTAGTCTGAAAAAATGCCCAAAATTCACGACTCCTAGAGTATAATACCCCCTTAAGATCAAGTTCTTTAATTTTGTCAATATAAAGTGTTTGTATTAACTTGTCTTATGTGCATTTATTTGTAAAAGAGTTGTGTACTGAATCAAATAAATAAATGAAAATATTTGCGCTATATATTTGTTTTGTTAATATTCCTTCATTCATTCGATCTACATGCCCACCCAAACCGTCTCAGAGTGCTCTTTTCAAACTTACTTAATACATCAGCCTTAACTTTACATTCATCCTTTATAACTGTATACAAAAATGTATACAAAAATAAATTAACAAATAAAAAAAATACACGTACTGTTCCTTAATTTCCAAAGGTTCGTCATGGTTTCCCATATCCGTTTCGCTGGCTTCCTCTGTATCTGAGATATAAAAGAAAAAAAACATTACTTTCCCATACAAAAACTCAATAAACAAATAAAGTAAACATGGCCATGACACTTACACATTTTTAAACAAAAAAACATATTGTCATATTTCATTATTGTAAATGACAAAAAATAAATTTACAGACTTGGTTTTTTTTTTCAAAAATATAATTTACTGAAATAAATTTGAATAAGGAACAATATAAAACAAAAGAAATATGAAAGAACAAACATACAAAATTTGAATTTGGAATATTATTTTACCTTTGCAAAATTTTGCTTTTCAATGGTTCAGGTTTTTTACTAGAGCTTAAAAAAATATATTTTTTAATTACTATAGTGAAATTGTTTGTCTTGTAATAAAATGGAGTCGTTAAGAAGGGTAGTAATTATTTGGTATTCACACAAGTGTTTTTAAGGTTTTAATGAAGAAATTAATTTTCTCCTGAGAGAGCTCTACTCCATTAACATATTTACTGCAGATAAAATATGGACATGCCAGGCGTGTCCTCAGCACTTAACGTGTTAAAGAAAAAACTCTGCGTAATGGGGAAATTTATGACACTGGCAATAATAATAATTTTTCCATGTAATTAAATGTTAATGAATACAAAAAACTCTAGCAAAATATATTTATAGAACTAAGTTAATGCATCAACCGTGTTTATGATTTTTTTTAAAAGGGACACATTTTATACTTTACCTTCATGAAGTGTTGGAATAATTGAAAAAAATGCTTTGAAATTCAAGTTTTCTGAATATAAATCAATTAAGATTTTTTTAAGAATATGGCGAACATTGATATTTAAATAAAATGTTTAAATTGTCTCTCTATAACTCAACAATATTGAGAACATTTCAATTACATAAAAAACTGCTATTTAATAAATAAAGAAAATGTATGAGGAAAACAGGTTTATTATAAAAATTCTCATTTGTAGTTACAGAAGTAGAGCGTGCTTGATAAAATTTACGAAGAAAAGGCTATGTGTGTGAATATAAAGGTGAAGCTATATGTCCTCGTTAACTACCCCAAAAAAGACATGGCATGATGGTATGTAGTATAGTCGCATTCAAAGACTTTATATAATTAGAATTCAAATTTGATTTTTAACTTCATTATTTTCATCAATCTAAATAAAAAATCAAAAATATTTCATGGAAAAGTTTAAAATATTTGATAAATATATATTTTTGTATTAATATGTCAATTATCTCTAATTTTCATTTAAAATTAATACATAAGAGCAAAACGTTTTCTTTGCGGGGAAGGTTTACACTCTTCTATTCAAGCGAACTTATTTCACTTCTTGGTTTTTACCATGGTAATGATGAAAATGACTAAAGAATATGGTAAGTGAATTGCATGTGACAGAAGAAAGATAAAAGTCAGAAGTGCGAGTATGCATAAATGATTCGACCGAGAAAAATGTGGCTGGATCAAGTGGACTAGATTTTAAAAGACGAAATGAGAAGTACGAATAATGAAAGATTGTGTATGATGAGATGTATGAATGTGGAGGACATGAAAATAGACAAAAGATTGGAGATTTTTTTTCTGTCTGCCACACAAGGGACACGGCAAGATATGTATGTTTATATGAAAGCTGTTAAGAAAAATATTTATAAATGAATATGGCAAAATCAAAAGTAATAAATAATTACAGAAAAAGATGACGTTACAAGTATTTGCAATGTACATTTTTTAGCAATGCAAATGTTGGTACATTTAGAAATCCTCAAAAACTATCAACCATCTATGTGGCCTAGTTGATGAGACGCCTGTCTTCTAATCCGGGGGTTGCGAGTTCAATTTTTACTGGTACGAGTCACTTTTAAAAAGAGTTCCAGTCTGGTTTACACTTAAGGCCTTTTTTAAAAATATTTATGATTTTCTGGAAGTGATTTCCACATGACAATAACCCGCCAGGTTGTATTGTATACGACGAAAGTGTAATACAATACAATGTTCATTCAGGGTAACTAGAACTAGTTGTGTTAATTTCACAGCATTGTTTATAGTCTCGCTATAAGATAATAACCACATTTTGAAAGGTGTATAAACACGATTTTGATTCTAACACATGATTTTCTGTAACAATTTCTTAACTTTCATCTATGGAATGCATTAAAAATATTATATAAAGCTTTTTTAAAATGTGTTTAGTTTACTTAGGAGCAACAAGAAGTTCATATAATTAAAAATAAGGTCAAATAGGAGTTCTGGAGATTTTAAGACCAAATTATTAGTATGAATTCATTCATTTTCATGTCATATTTAAAGAATAAACGGTTTACAAATTGATTTTGAATCAACGACGTATATTCGACTAAGTATCAGTTATCAAACTAAGGAAGATACAAAAATAAACTATCTGTCAAAACAACACGATTTAGAAGCACAAAAATGACAAAAATAAGTCAAAACTAAGTATGTAACTCATAAAATATGAATTAATTTATTTACCTTCATCGCTGTCGTCCAAAACTGGTGGAGGAGGTTCGTCTTGATCTCGGAAATCGTCCAAATCGTAGTAAGCATCATCGTCTATATCATAGTCGTCCTGAATATGCCCGGAATAGGGAGAACCTTGGTAAGACATGACGAGCATAGGTACTTTTAAACGGCGACACGGTTATTTAACTCAAGATTGGGCACTTAACGCGTTCAACGAGAGATTGATAAATGACTTTAATACATATCTTTTCAAATTAGCGAAAATAGTACGTGCAACAATAATATGACAGGCACTAGACAGCTGTTTAACAATGGCGTCTCTTCAATTTGGTTGACAAATAATTGTGTTTGCGGCCATATAATATATGTTATTTAAATTTGGAAAAGCTGTTATTCTTCTATATATATAACCATTAAATTATACCATCACGCAATTTTCCTGTTGGAGTACGCAGAGGACAGAGTGCCCGAATATCCTATCTCAACACACATATTACACCTCTCCCACACCCACACACCTTCTCATGCAACTCTTACGATTTCTCAGACTTCTTACATTTCTTATTTCTAAATATCATTTAGTTGATCCAATCAACTTTTCTTTTTGTTCATCTACCATGACTTATTCAAAGAAAATATTTATTTTTGTTCTACTTCAAATTCAATGTTATTTATTTTCTCAAATAACTAATTATGATTTTTTTCCTATATTATTGTATATAATTTTATTTTATATTAATTTCGAGAAATGGAAGTTGTGACGTAGAAATTTGGTATGGCGAAATCTACAATGACCAAAGATATTGAGATATGAAAAAATCATTAATATTAAAATGCGTCCGTTGAGGACTCGTTTTGCTAGTTTTATTGAAAAAGCAAAGTACGCTGTATTTTTCGAGATGTGGTGTTGACGCCAAATGCGTCGCACCTCATGAGTTTCAAGACGCGCTAACATGTCCATTCTTGAAATATCTGAGTTGTGGAATGACTTTCAACAACAACGCAATGAACTTCTATGATGTTTTAATGAAATTTCTGACTGGAAAACGAGAAAGAAGCTTTGTTTTACTCACAAGACAAATTACGTTTTGGTGAAGGGTTTTCTGGTGCGTTTTGCCATTATCTCTTTTTAATGAACTAATATTTGTGTCTTACTTAATATAGTGCATCTTGATTTAATTATCGATGTTGAACTTTCGCTAAGCATTAAGTCTTTTGGCCACGTCACGACAACGACGACCTCCGTGGCATTCCGTTCATATTAGATGTCATCCTTAAAAGGACGACACACTTATGAATTGTTTCCTTAAATTAGGGCACGTTTAACATCTCCTTTAACAGAGCCTTTTAACTTTACACAGGCCATGGGAGTTTCGATAGCAAACTTTTTCATTTAATATACGTGTAGTCCCTTTACTATATTGCCTGCCACTCAGGTTAATCCACATACCACGTTTCATGAGATTGTGAAGAAAGTTATAATAAAATTCTCAAAATAAGAAGGAGCTTCGTTGAAAATGTATCTAAAACCAAATAATTCAAATAAATGTAATTTTTTTTAATAAACATGAAAAAAATAAACATCAAAAGTAAACATTCCACTTTCAAAAATAAAACAAGTTTTCGTTTAAAAATATGTTTTTCATCTAAAATATATATATTTATTATTAGTTCATTAGGCATTCAATTCTATAAAGAGGATGATTTGTGTCAATAACAATTTAAAGAAGGATTAAATGTGAGTAATAGACATTTTGAACCAACAATGGTCATTTATAATAAAATAAAGATTATATCCAGCGCGTAGACACTAAAGAAATGTATGATCGAAAATCTCCTAATCCATTTTACAAATGCATCTAGGGCTTTTTTATATGAATTTTATAAAGGTGGTTTCCTATTATACATTGTCCTATTCCTATCCTGCATATGAAACACACAAATCGTGTGGATGTATTAACAGATTATAATAAAATAAAATATAAAGTATCGGTATTTAATTTTTTTAAATATTGTTTTTTACGTTTGAAGAATTAATCTCGGGGAAAAGAAAATTATTGTTACTAGTAACACTTTCCTTGGTACGCTTAATTGTGCTGATTGTGCATATTTAGAACTATTCGTTTTGATGTCGAGTTTGCAAGTTCCGTGACGTCACGGATGAACGACGTCATCTTCTATTATTGAAGGCTGGCGAGCGATTCTCGGGTTGTTTTGTTTAAAATGTCCGTGTCCAGTGAACGCGTCGGGTAGTGGTCGTGATTACTGTTGTGACGCACTTATGTTTTGTGTTCTTACGTTCCATCATAGAGTAGAGCGTAGCCAAGTTCGGGGTTATTATAGTGATGTAATGTGAGGGATGCCATTGCGATTGTTTTAGCGGGGCTTATAATGGAGGAATCGTTTAGCATTCCGCCGGAGGAGCGTGGGGACTCCGAGCTTGATCCCAGGATCCAGGTCAGTGTAACCAATGACTCGTAACGCGCTAAGCTGATATTTATAAATAATGTAAGTTATTCCCGACAACCGCAAACATGAGTGTCAACTTTAACGATTATTTCGCGGCGGAGTACAACGGGTATGAAATCCTTTATCAGAATATGAAATATGGGCTGGTCGCCAGCAAAGAGTTTTCTGATTTCCTCAGAGAAAAGTCCAATGTGGAAGAAACTAATTCTAAGCTGCTCACCAAGTTGGCAAAGCAGGCTAATGGCAGTTGCATGCAAGGCACCTTCGCCCCCGTTTGGGGAATCCTGCGCAGTTCCGCCGAGAAACTGTCCACTCTGCATCAACATATGTTCCAGAAGGTGAGTGAGTTAGTCAAAGATGTCTCTAGATATGCCGATGATTTGCACAAAAAGCACAAGGCCGTGAAAGATTCCGAATCCTCAACTTTAGAAGTGGCGCTTATCATGCAAAGCACTAAGCCAGCTTTGCAGAAAGCCAAGGACCTTTATACAGCCAAGGCTGCTGAGCTGGAAAAGGTTAGAGAGAATGCTTCTGCCAAAGATATCGAGAAATTGGAAGCCAAAGTGAAAAAACTGCACGATGATTATAAAGCGCTAGTCGAGAAGTATTCGATTGTTAAACAAGAGTTTGAAAAGAAAATGTCATTGACTTGCAAACATTTCCAAGATGTAGAGGAAGCTCATCTCAAGCAGATGAAGCAATTCATCAGCACCTACATTGAGCTCATTCAGAACAATCACGACCTGGTAGGACAAGTCCACATAGACTTCAAACACCAGTGCCTCGAGATGAGCGTGGAGAAACTGCTTGAGCAATTTGTCTTGGAGAAGTACAACTCCATGGAGAAGCCTTCTCTCGTTGACATGAATGCGCAACTGCCTAAACCTGTTTCTACAAATAATTCTATATCTGAAAGTGACCACATTTCCGCAATTACTAATGGTGCTCACAAAAATACTTCTACGATAATGAAACTTAAAAAAGAGCCATCTTTGGGCAAACCCTCGAGACGGACTACTTCTTTATTAAATCTATTTACACCTAATTTTCAAAGTAAAGATGAACCCAGCGGCAGCATAGATGGTGCGACACCATGCTCGGCTCCTTCTAGCCCGAGCGGCACTCAGAACTCTGCTGCCGTTCAGCCTACAGACAAAGCTGACGACTCGCAGGTAGGGCGGAATCCTCTTAGAGAATCTAAATGGTTTTTAAGAAGCAGGAGAACCAAACCAAAGTCAAAGAAATCAAAAAAGAAGAAAGAAGAAGCGGGAGAGAACACGGCGACAATTGAAGACAAGTCTGACTTGGAAGAGAAGGAAGAGGAGGTGGCTCCAAAAGATATGGATTCTATTCAATCTCCTCAGGTGGATGAAGATGGGTATTGTATAAGACCCAAGGAAGACAAAGGCAGCATTTATTCAACATCTGATTCGGACTCTGAAGATGAAAGGGAACAAAAGATCCACGTGGAAATAAAACCTCTTAGCAATGGCGCCGCGCCTATGTCAGCTAGTGTGGACGAACTCTTAGCTACTGTAGAAAATCTCTCATTGTTCCCCACTGGGACTAATAGAAGAGGGTCCAATGCCCAAAATACAAAGGCTAGCAGTGACCTTTTGGGATTAAATTTCTTTCAAAGTCCTACTGGCAGTAATCCTAGTTCTCCTTTAGGTAATGCTGGAAATCCATATGCCCCTCTTCAAGGCTCCCAAGGGGCCTTGTTAGAAAGTCCAACTCCTGTTTCAAACGCTGATGTTGGTGATCTCTTTTCTGAAGTCGGTGACATTAGTCAAGCAGCTACTGAGAGAAAAGTTATAACTCCCTCCGCTGCTAGTATCGCTATCCCACGTCCTCCATCCAGACGATCAGATGCGGGAGAGTTCAGAGCAGCAGGAGTGACAGGATCATCTCGAGGACCTTCTCCTCTTACTATAGGAATGGCAGATACTATTCCTTTAGCCGTCGCTTTCCACGAAATAGTCCACAGTTATTTCCGAGGAACAGATGAGTCCAAATGTCAAGTTAAAATGTCCGGTGACATGATGTTATCTTTTCCTACTGGAATTGTGGGCGTTTTAGCCAACAACCCTAACCCTGCTAAACTTTGTTTCCGTTTGAGGAACACTTCAAAATTAGAGAACATCACGCCTAACAAGCAACTGATATCCATCAACACAGGCCATTCTAATAAAGAGAGTGCTGTACTAGAATTCAATATGCCAGCTTTGACATCTTTACTTAAAAGGCAGTCTGAGAAAAATCCAGGAGCTTCATATTTTAATGTAGATATTTTAAAATACCAAGTGAAACCTAAATTTGGAGCAGGCTCGTGTCCGTTCCAACTGGTAGCATATTGGAAATGTGAAAATAACCATACAGATTTAAAAATAGATTTTAAATACAACCTCCACGCAATGAGTTCTCCTTCTCCCCTGTTGAACCTCGCAGTGTCGGTTCCTATCAATGGAGGCATTCAGAAGGTTACCTCCATGCCCACCTGCCAAATGGGAGGCTCGGGAGAGTCAGCAGGACTAGTTTGGAAGTTCACAGAATTATCACAACATTCGGATAATCACGGTGTAGGATCTTTGCGCGCTAGAGCCGAGCTGACCTCGGGCCCATCTGGTCGCTCCACCATCACTTCGCAGTTCAACTGCGAAGGGGCGACTCTCTCGGGGATAGAATTTGAACTTGTAGGAAGTGGATACCGGTTATCTCTTGTCAAAAGACGTTTTGTGTCTGGAAAATATATCTGTGATGGTGATTAAGTCAGATCTTTGTGAAAAATAAGAGGTGTTTCTTTTTTTTTTTTTTTATGAAAGTGAAAAATGATTGTCAGCGTTTTGGTTGCGGAGGTAATGAAAGCGGAGCGGGAGGCGTGCATTAGAGGCGCGGAGCTGCTGCGCGCGCGCGGAGTGTTCCGGTATGTATTCTTTACATTGAACATATTGAAATAAAAGAACTGAAATGAAACACTGTAAGCGCCGGCCCGTCCCGTCTAATGCACGACTGCCCGTGTCCCCTTTGGTCGCTCCGGCCTTGCTACTCGACTCGTGAAAAATGCCTTTTTTCATACCAATCAAACATTGTTAAACAATAAACTGTACTATTCAACAATAATTGTAATGTTACAAATTGAATAAATTTATAATTCGCTAAAGAACAAATTTAGGTGTAATATAGGAGTAGTGATTATTTTTAACTTTTGTTATTTTGTACATTATCGTGTGTGGTGAGGAGATGTGGTTATCCATCGAGCAGTTACCCAAGTAAAGTTTGTCACTGCTGCCTTCTATCTGCTATGTTGTGGAATGTTTCAGTGCGGATTGTGCCTGGACCATTTCCCTGGTCCCTATTTTATATTGACTGTCCTTACATGTTATTTGTTTTTTAAATCTTCTACAATTAGAAAAATCGTATTGTATCCGAGTTAATTTGTTTTTTTTTTCTTCTCAATGGTTATAGATTTTTGCAAACTGCAATCCTAATTACACATAATACACATGAAAATGTGTGAATGATCTCGGTTGCTTGTGTGAAGTTAAGAGTTTTGATAGGAAAATGATAACTCATATTGTTCATCCGAACAGATTGGAGATTGCATTAAATCAAAGAGCTTTAAGCATCAGAATAAATATTTTTTGTACGATTGAACTAATTATTTTCAATAGTAGCGATTTATTTAAAAGGAATTTCGATGAATACAGTAATGAAAAAAAGATTTAAAAATTGAAACAAATATTTTATTCCGGATCATAATTTTATTTCATAATATCGAAAGATATACTAAATTGATTATTTTTTACTTCTTTTTTTTTTTAAATGGTTTCAATAAGTTTATTATGTTCACTGGACTCGTACACTGTGCAAAGTACAGTTTATGTTTGCTGATGGACGATCTTGCCATATTACATTTTTTTGTTAATTCATGTACATTTGTGTGCCATAAAGAATAATTTTAAGTGTTTTTTTATCAGGCAGAAGTGATAGAATGGAAGATAATGGAGTCAAAGAAGTGTATACATGATATTTTTCATGTTCATTAGATATATTTAAAATAAAATACTTATTAGGTATTAATTATACAATACATTACTAAGCCCTGTCACCAAGTGGCTGCAGATCGGTGTATACAGTAATTTGTACAGATTGGAATATATGCGACTTTCTATAGAATCCATAGAAATCCAGTTTACAAACCCTAACATCACATTGCTGGTAGATTTATACAATACAACAGGTATCACAGAACGTGCCGAAAAGTAAATAAGGGGCCACCAAACAAGCCCAGTTGCTACCCAAGTGCTAGAAGCCAAGGATTGTTTCGGTGAGAAATCATTCATATAAAATCTAGTGCTAATTTTAATGATTGTATCTGTGTAGCGAAGCTTTTCAGGGTAATTTGGTATATTACTTCATTAGATGGGCCTTAATTCGTCCCAAATTCATACTAAAAGAATTTTATATGCAATGAAAATTTAACCCTTTGCACTCGAGAACTTTTTGTTATGTGCCTCTCGCCAACTCGAAGCATTTTTTAAGAAAAGAAAAAAACATTTACGTTGAAATATAATGAAATTTATAAAAATAAAAAAAAACTATATTTTTTTTATTTTGTTTTGGTAAAATATGTATGTAAGGAATAGAATGGACATGAAAATTGATTATTTGAAGTTTCTCATTCTATGGTATTTTATATAACAATCCCCAACGTGAAGTCCAGGTTTACTTTCGTAGGTTTCAGCACAGTTAGCTTATACGGTAATAATATACCAGGAAAGTACACGTGTCACCCTTGGGACTTGTTTATCTCCGAACAAAAGGTTCCATTGTGTGTTAAGAGTGGTATTTTGTGTTGCTATCTCGCCTCCTCAAGTGCAAGGAATAATATCGTTATCGGCAGAACTAACCTACCTTACTCGATCAAATTCCGTAACTTATTATTATTTAATTGTACTAATATGATCCTTTGTTAAATAATATTGAAAACTGAAAAACCACTTTTTTATATATTAAAAATATTGAGAAATGAGACTTTATTTTCTTGTGGCATAGCGGCGACATTGAGTAATACGGCATACCATGCATGCCGCCTCTATGGCGGCATTCGAGTGTCAGAGGGGTAAATCTATTTAAATTTATAGTCATTAAAATATTGACATTGAAAGGGCAAAAAACACAAAAAAGCATATTGTATGGTAAGTTAGTGCTGTTTGAAAATGACTTGTGTATGTTCTGTTTGCCCAAATCTCCAGCCACCGAGTCACAGACTGTACTCTGAATCTTGACTTTTCATAAATGTTCTAACATGTGTCGAAATATTGAATTTGCAAATCTTTGTTGAAGTGCCTTCATTTTTAAATGATCTGGATTCAGAACTATATTTAAGTGAAATTGCGCTACTCTCTGTAAAACAATCATTTCGTCAGATTTTCGTGTTTGTTTCACTTATAATTAAATGTTTTTATTTTACGAAGATTACGTTCGAAAATATTTTTACTCACAATTTATCTGAACGTTTTAAAGAATAAATTTTGGACTATATTTAATATTTTTGTTTCGTAATTTTTTACAGAATATTCCTAGTAGTATTTTTTACATAAAAGTAAAAACTAAAGGATTTTAGAATAAAGAATTGGTTTGCGAAAATTGTTCACATTGTTGAAACAAATTAACTTTTATTACCAGATTATTTCAATAATGTTAATTGAATTTGTTAGTGTAATGAGAATTGAAAAAAATTGAATATTAAAAAAATATTATTTTTTGCCTTATAAAATATTCTGTGTTACGACAGTTTATTATCCTAAAAAATAACATTTAATAATCGAGCGAGAATGTTGAATTATGTATTTTTAATTAAGAAACTATTGTCAAATGTTTTACAAAGATGAGCGCAACTTCGGACAATTTTTGATAGGAAAATTCCATTCCATTATACTTTGTAATAAAACATAGCGTTAGTGCGACTCTTCATCATTGAAATACCAAAGCTACATTAGAAGCAATTGGCCTATCTTCTAAAACTTACTATTTCACTGTTTTTTTAGTATCAATTTATATGATATAATACAATTCAATGAAATTTCTACTTGATACAACCTTAAGTAAACCATCACCAATATTTTTAATATCCACCTTTAAAAGTTTTTAGTTAAGTTAATATTTTTATAAATCATGCTTTTTCAACATGGTATATTTTCATTTCCTATATGTCATGTCATAATTGTATTCTCCTTGAATAATTTGTTGTATAATGTTTGCAAGTATGTTTGTAAATTGATTGACATATTTTGTCAGTTTATGGAATGAAACATTTCGTATTTTCATTTTCAAGTTGTACATATAAACCTGGTATTTGAAAACAGTATTCATTGCTTTGGTTTTTAAGCATTATAATAATCATATTGATGAATTGTTAATTTCATAAATGACAAATCTTCGGTGTTGATTTGTTTTTGGATTTTTTTTAAATTTTAACAGAATATCATAAGAGCAATAATCTTAAAAGTACAATAATAAAATGTCGGTCAGCTTAGACTTTTATTTGTTGTATAATGTGAGCTGTTTTCTCAATTATGGAGCAAAATCAATACTTGAAGCTAGATGATCAAGCTATATGTTATGTAATCATATTATCAGACTACTTATTTATATATAAAGGTATGCTAATGTTTTGTTCAAGACAACATATGACACACTTAAAACGAAACTTCAATTCAGTTGGCAATTATCATTTTATTAGTTATATTTCATGTTTACATAAGAGTTATTATTTACAATAAATAACATGTTTAACTTTAATTTTGATATCTTGTAAAAAAAAAGTAAATAAAAAAATTTATTTTGTCTCATCAAAATGAAATTGACTTCATTTAGTATAATTTGAAAGTTACTTTTAATTAGTTTTTTTTTTACTTTATTAAATTTATAAATATTTTTGTATATTTGGGTATTTATGTGCAAAAAGGATCTGTAAAAAAACACATTTTATTTGTAATATTGAATAATTGCACATTTGAATCCTGTATGTGCAAAAATATTAAGCCAGTTCTTGTGTTGTTTGTCATAGATAAATTCTGACTTTTTGCATATAAACCCTGATATTATTTAATTATATTTGTATCTATACAAAATACGTTTCCTTAACAGTTAACAATGTATGTTGGATCAATTTAATCTTAAAAATGAATATAACAAGTAAGTCAATATTTAATGGATTCACTTGATTTCAAAACTGAAAAATGATTATAATATAAATTAAACAAAATTTCATTATTCCACTTTTGAATTGATCCGATATTACATGTCGAATGATTTCTTACTACCCTACTATCTTTGAATTGTGTTCTAGATTTTTTTTTTTTAATAATCCATTTACTTTTTTTCAAATTATATTTAATTATGTCTACCAAAGTAATTTGATTTTTATTGAAAGTAAATATTTACTTACTGGATTGTTTTTTTTTATCATTAAAAGAAGACCCATATTTGATGTTTTACTCATCCTTTATAGTAAATGAGTATATTAGTTGACAAGATTTATACCAGTGCTCTCAAAATAATTTTTATGCAAATATGAAAAATATTTGAGCAGATTCATTCTAAAATGATTTTAAATATGATTATTATATTTTATAAATAAATTTTAAGCAGAATAAACCATTTTTATTATTATTTAATATATCTAAACTTTGGTAGTTCTTGGACAGTATTATTTAGGGAAGATTTTATGTATTTTACTTTTAAACACATAACTTTTTGTTATAATTTAACAAAGTTGTTTCCGCTATAGTATAATATTCATCCAGTTTCATTACTCTTAGCTGATATAAAAATTGACTCATTTTCTGATACTTTCTAAGTTCCTTACTTCTAATATACATATAACATATTATTATGATTAATTCATTGGAAATAATCAAGGCTTACATTTAGTATGTTTTAAATTCAAATTTGATAGTATAAATATATTCCTGTTTCCAAAGATCATTCCCGATATGTACCTATGAATTCGAATTGTTATAGAATATTTTAAACTAACTCATTTAGTTCATAATTAGAATTTTTGCTTATATTTGAATTTGTGAGAATATAAATATTTTTTTAAGTTTACCATCGAAACAAATTTTAAAATATAATCACGAAATATAATATCGCACTGTTGGAGATTGTGGATTGATGTACCAGATTGTGGATTGATCTGGATTGAGACATTTTATGATATCCCTGTGTTTTTGGTGGAACGTATAGGGTGATGACAAGACTTCTGTTCTTTGGAAGAAGAACAACACATATTTTCATAATTTAAATAGTTTTCCCCTTCTTTTTTCGTGTCTGAGTCGTGTATACTCACCAGCACAGATCTCCAATTTCGGTCTCTAGTTAGCTCTTCTGCCTCCGCCTAATTCAGTCTCATTTCACATACAACCGCTCATCTGCTTTCTTCAGCTTCGTTTGGGGCAATGTAATGGTCTTCTTCCTTCTGGCTGACCTTAAAAATTCACATATATTTACATGGAAGGTAATTATCTTAATTTTTCAAAAAATTCATAATTAATAATGATAATTTATTCTTCTACTCTGTAAAGTGACATTAAATCCCATCAAAGGCTTGAAAAAAAAGGTTATTGAAACATGTTTTCACAATTAATGAATACTAACCGTTATTTATTTGTTGAGGGGTTTCAAGGGACTATTGAAAAGAGGAAATAAATAATAAATATCCAAATCATAGAATTTCTGTGTTATTATTGTTGCTCTTTAAGTATAGAATTTATTGATTGATACGCAACAAGTATAATTATATAGCAAATTCTCAAATAAATAATTGGATATTTGGCTGTTAAGCGAATGCATAATACTGGGTTTATCAAATAAATAATAAATATCCAAAGCATAAAATTTATGTTATTATTGTTGCTCTTTAAGTATAGAATTTATTAATTCAATTGATTGATACGCAACAAGTATAATTATAAAGCAAATTCTCAAATAAATAATTGGATATTTGGCTGTTAAGTGAATGCATAATATTGGGTATATCAAATCTGCAAATATTAATCGTGAGTGTAACTGCATTTTGAATAATATAAATATTAGTTTGTTAAACCAGTAAAAAAAATCTCACTGTAGGTAGTTACATATTAATAACATTTTTGACTTTTTATTACTAAAAAAATAATATGCAAAATATTTCTCCAGTCTTTGACAAGATTTGAAGAAACCTTGTACAGAGTGGAGTTGGTAATATCCTTGAACTGTTCGAGCCAACGCAAGGTGGTCTTGGTCTCCTACCAGAAGCATTGCCCAGCTTAACAGTATTTTCGAGACTTGTATTATCGTGTCTCAATATGTATCCAAAGAAACGCGATACCCTTTCTTGAAAGAGATTGTGGAGAGATGAGTGTTTTATATGGAGTTCCAGTAATATACTCGTTTGTTCTTTCCATCCAAGATATTCACCGCATTCGTCTCCAGCATCACATCTCCAACACATCAATCTTCCTTCTATTGATATACTTTATTGTGCACGTTTCTGCTCTATATAGAAATATTGAGATGACCAATGCTATTGCTCTGTCCTGCCATATTTTGACTAGGCTTGTCATTGTGTTCTTCACCATTCCCACTTTGTCCTTTATCTCTGTAGAAGAGTTGCCGGAGCTGGTTACATTAGAGCTGAGGTACACAAACCTCTCCGTAACATCCATACCCGTGAGGAAGCTATTGAAGTGTTCGGTTAACGATTGTGTTACCAAAGTTATATTTGAGATAAAACTATTAAATTTGATCATTCGATTATCATCTGTATGGTGTGAGAGAGTTAAAATTGAAATAGAATTATTCTTCTTTCCTGTTCACATATAAGTTATTGGTACCAATAGTGATCTATTTTTTTTTACTATGCTGGTCTAAAAATAAAATGAAAAATTGTGTACTGAAGAAAATTCCAAAATAAACCAAAAACAGTAATATAAACAAACTAAAGAGAAGCAATGGAAAAAAAACTGTAGCATTTTAAATTTTATGATTTACTATTTTTTACATACTGTTACTAATATTAATGATTTACATGTACAAGCAATACGTTGTACTAAATGTTTCTTAATTTTTTTTTTAAATATTTCTTAGTTTTGTTATGTGCGAGTATTAGCATTTTTTTTATTAAAGCCTGGTGTTGTTTTTGAAATAAATTACAATTGATTCTATGTCAATTCCTACAGCGAGCGGACAATTGTAGCACATTAACTCTGCCGGTTGACCTTTGTGTCAATATCACTGCCCGATCTGACTTCTTGGGTGCCTCAAATAACTATTTCAATTAGGTTGTGCCAATTGGAATTCCTATTTGAAGAGCCCACAACGGGAGTTCCCAACCTTTAATAGATGTGCACTATTTAGGTTGCCTCTATCTGCTTCTTTACTCTTTGGTCAAAGACCAAAAACAATACATTATTTAGTAAAGAAAAATGGACTAAAAAGCAGTCAATATAAAAAAATTAAAAACCTTTGTGATCAATTTTGCTGTTATCCAATCCCATTTTCTTTAATAACAATTTATTTAAAAGAATAGTTATATTAATTCTATGTTGGTTGGTATTTTTGTCTTTATTGTTATTAATAGTTTTATTCCAAGAAACTGTTCACACTTAAATAATAATTATCACATATCCTTACAAATGTTCTATCACAACTTAAATTGTTTGTCCGTTTTTGATTATGCATTTTAGAAATGTCAATTATTAGATACTGTTGTGTATATATTTTTTTTATTTTTCCCATTTTGCATTCAATTTCTACTTAATGTATAATTGAATAGATTTTTTTTACACACACTGTAAATTTAAAAAATATATTAGTTTTATCACAATCTATCTCTCCAGCTGCTGATAATTTATCTCAAATTTACAGTTCGTCCAGGATATTTATCTCCACATCCTCGGAATAATTAATTTTTATTTTATTTTATTTATTTAAATACATCTTGACTACAATAGGAAATAATGGTTTTGTCTCCGATAAATCATTATTAAGTCCATAAAAGGTTTTTTATTTGCTTTTATTAAATGTCTCAAATAAAATAAATTTTCCATTATATTTTACTTAAATTTGTATTTTATTTTACTTAAATTTGTATTTATATTTCATTCAAAATGTCTTCTTCAATTATCACAAATTGTAAGTTTTTTTTTATAATTGAAACATGTTAAAATAATACTTTTTTTCTTTTTATTTTTTATGCATTTTTAATGTGAATAATAATTGCAAATGTTGGTTACTAATTATGCAAATATTGTTCTTCATGTTAATTTTATATCTTTAGTGATTAATTATAAGTGCACACAAATTGTTGGAAAAACTCTGTTTTCTGTGATTAAAACATTTTATAAAGGTACATCATTTTGTGTCTGTATTTTTGTATTTAAGTTGGATTGGAATCATTTAATATACTATAATTATGTTTGTAAATATATACAAACAATAATAATGCAGTAACATAAGTGGATACAATGACAAATAAAAGTTGTTAATATGATTCATCCGATGAATTGTGTTGCCTTATTTTCTTATCTAGTTTTGATCCCATTGATGTATATTTTTATTTGTATTTCACGTGGTGAAAAATAAGAGCCAGTTTTTCTGCATAAATCTTCAGGTCTTGGATATTAGATTCCTGGTTTCATTGAGATAAAACCCTTTTTCATTCTCGGTCCGAAGATAATACGTAAAACTGAATTCAACTTTTCAGTCTTCTAAAGTTATATATAGTCAACTCCGGTTATAGTGAACTCGGTTATAGTGAACTCGGTTATAGTGAACCTTCGACTATAGTGAACCAAAATTTTCTGTCCCAACCCCATATATAAAAAATGTATGGAAAAAACCTATGTTAAAGTGAACTAAAACTAGTAGATTTTCAACTCATAGAGCTCAATCAGTCGTTACATTTCCTGCGGTCCTGTGTATTTCTAGGATCCCTCCAGTTGATGCAAGAATGGGGCAGTGGCAACTCTTTAAGGCCCCATTTGTACATTAATTAGGCGCAGCAATTGGCACGAGGGACTTAGTTTAGTTTAACTCCAGGTTTCCTTCGGTTTTCTCAACAGTTGGGTCCACAACCAGATCTTTATGTTTGGCTTGGCCATTGTTATTAAAAATCTTGTATGTCTTAACACATTTATTTTTTATTTTCCCTGTATACAAATCAGTTCATTATTTAAAAAATCCTTTGATCTAATTAATATCTTGTTAGGAGGACATTTTAAAAAGTCTGTTGTTTAATTCTGGTCCTAAAACAATACATCTTATCTTAAGTGAATCATTGAATTAATATTGAGTTATTTTTATTGAATCTGATTAAACAAAGAATTTGGCAGGAGGGAATTGTTCGTATCTAATTAAAATAATTTAATCATGATAGTTATGCATATTATATCGTACTCTTTTTGAGACAACTTCTTCACATTTCCATTTATTACAATTTCTTTTAATGTATTCACAAGACATAGTCATCTTCCTTTGCTACCAATCACAATGACTTGAATTACAATTTGAACAATCGCAATAACTGTATAAATTTTAGACTAATTTAACACATTTGCTGCTGCTCTCAAAAATTCACATAATTTTGCCTTTGACATTAATGAAAAATTTATAGGTATTCGTAGTGCATGCAGGAATAGAGTCCTGAGTGTGCGTGGGTTCCCCGAATTCTTCGATCACTTTTTCCAGTCATGTCTGATTATCTGGATTTGAGCTCAACTGCAATTCGAGTGCTGAAAGCTAACATTGTTCCGATAAAAACGTGTTTATTCAAATCTACTGTAGAGCAAAATTGCACTTTCATGATAGCTTGGTCTGATAAACTTATTTGAATTGGCCTTTATTTGTTCCAAATGTTTAACTCAATAAACAACCTATTCATTTTTCTAGGGTTTCTGTGAATGAATTCTGATTTGGATTTATCTTTAAAAAAAAACCAGCTAGATGTAGGCCCCTTGATTGCATAATTTCACCACTGTTTGAGGTATAATTACTGGATGTTTTGTATGTTTTCTTAAAGATGTAACATCACCAATGAGTATGATGAGAGATTCTTTTTTTTAAATAAGAGAATCTGCAATAATAATCCAAAGTCAATTTTTTTGCATGTGATTTATTTGTAAATAAATAAATTTGTTTCTTCGTAATAAAACAAAATGTTTTAATATTAATTATGGATTGTGAGCGGCAGTGAATGTGTTAAAAAAATTGTTTTATGAACACTTGTCAAAATTATACTTATTTTTAAAAATTGTTTTTAAATTTTTTATTTTATAGTTTACAAACATCACAGAGTAATAGAAAAAAATGGAGTTTTCATTTTATTTTCATCTGAATATTGTCTTTTTTTGCATGAATATTCAACATTAATTGTATTGTTTATTTGAATGTTTAATTTATATGTTTGTATTGTATACAGAATAAACAAATGTATAATTGTATTAAAAAACAGTAGCAATGTACAATATAAATTGCATTTAGATTCATGTTTATAAAATACAAACAATATTTTTTTATAACATAATTGAGCTGTTTTATAAATAAGCAATTAATTATGAATGATAATAATTTTGCAAAAAAGTTTATTTAATTTATACAATGTTTCATTTATTATAGTTATAATAATTATTTAATATTTCGACAGATTTCTAGATCTGGAGGTGATCGAGTCTCTTATTTTGTTATAAATAAATAAATATATGGTCATTATATTATATTTGTAGAGAATTGTAATTATATTCCGTATGTCTGTTCCATGCACATGTACCTATGTATGATATCTACTCATAACACTTGTTTTCCTTTTCTGTTTATGTGACAAATTATTTTTATATTTAAGCAATTGCAATATTAAACAAAATAAATAAAACATATTGAAATTGATTTACATTTTTTTTTGTTGACGCACTTTCTCTCTCTATTAATGGTACATTCACCCATATCATTATAATTTCTCCAACGAAATTTGAACCCAACGTTGAATCTACTTTCTTGACAAAAAAACTGGTCACCTTATTAAATGTAATCATCAAGTTTAGTTGCTATTGGTAGCAAAACATGGTTTAAAGCAATAGTCAACAGGTAACAAAACTGTTAAGTAAAACTGAGAAAATACTGCTACACTTTAAATTGGATATGCTGGCTTATATGTTAGATGTATCGAAACAATGTACGAAAAGCATTTAATAATTTCTACAAAACGGTTAGTGGTAGCATATATCTTATAACACATCGATCAATATGTCCCTGGATTAATTACAGCCAATAGTCGCTGGGTGCCAAATCTGGAGAATACGGTGGGTGCGGAAGCAATTCGAAGTTCAACTCATGCAATTTGGCCATCGTTACCATCGATTTGTGACACAGTTCATTGTCCTGATGAAAGAGAACTTTTTTCATCTTCATATGGGGCCGTTTTTTGCAATTTCTGCCTTCAAACGCTCCAATAATGCTATGTAATATTCGCTATTGATGGTTTTTCCCTTTTCAAGGTGATCGATGAATATTATACCATGCGCATCCCAAAATACGGAGGTCATAACCTTCTCGGCCGACTGTTGAGTTTTTGGTCGCTTCGGACAACTTTAATCGACTGCTTTCCACTCAGCTGACTGCCGATTTGATTCCGCAGTATAGTGGTGGATCCAAGTTTCATCCATTGTCACATACCGATGCAAAAACTCCTGTTTATTTCGCGTAAACAGTGTCAAACAGCGCTCTGATCATCGATGCGTTGTTGTTTCTGTTCCATTGTGAGCAAATGCGGCACCCATTTATAAAAAAGCTTTTTCATGACTTTGTTCATGCAAAATAGTGTAAACACTACCAAATTATATCTTCAGGATGTCAGCTATCTTACGCAACTTTACTTTGCGATGTTCAAACCAGTTTGAAAAATAAAAAAAAAATCAGTTACCAATGGGAATGAAACCAACAACCCTCGTGTTGGTTGACAGGCGTCTTACCAACTAGACCACGGAGGTTGTGTATATTGCAGTAGTCCCCCGTTGTCTGCAGAGGATAGGTTCCATGCCCCCCGCAAATGGGTAAATCCCCGGATAATACCGAAGCGTTTCTAAATTACCAAGTTTTTATCACTACAGAATCCTTGATTAGTGGTAGCACTGATTTAGTGCGAGATTTAATAAAAAATCACGAAAGGTCAACTGTGGTTATAGATTCTATGGATAAAGGGGGAATTTCTGTACTACTTTTTAAAAAGAAATTATGAACTTCTTTGCTCTGACAAATAATGTTTGTAAAAATTTACGGCAATTCATGGATACGTAGAGAAAAAGAATAAAGAGATATAGAAAAAAATATGCCAAATGTTTTTCCATCTCAAGTAGAAAGTACAGTTTGCATAGATAAAATTCAATTTTCTATTTGTTTAATAAATTAAAAATAAAATCATAGGGGCTTACCATTTTTGTTAATATAATAAAAATGAGCAACATGCATTTGGAAAATATTTTAAGTTATGTTTTCCTTTTATAGAAAGTTTTTTTCAGTTATACCCTACTGCACTTGAAGCTAGAGATAAAAAAAGTCTGGAGCAGCTACAAGATTTAATCACATGTCAATATGATGGTAGATGATGAGAAAAGTATGGTTGGACCAAGTGTATGAAATTTTGAAAGAAGGAAAGATGAAAGGAGGAAGAGAAAAAGGAGCCGTATCAGAAGATGTTTGAATATGGACGAAGCGAACGAAGTATGTCGTGATAGGAAAGTTTGGCGCTCTATCTTTTGCCAACCTCAACGGAAATGGTGTGAGGGTTTGTTTGCATGTAAGAGAACTTTTTACATCCTTAGGAAGGACATGACTGCTCGCGGTTACGACCTTATCTATTATACTGCAGGTTTTGATTTGTCGCAAGTCTTGAACTTGGCAGCACTGACTAGGAGGTTAATTGTAGCCGTCAGTTATACCATAGTTCTTTTTTATAACATGCGTTAGATTCTTACCCGGCAAACTTGAAGTGGGTGAAAAAAATTAAATAAAAAACAAACTCACCGTGTACTGTCGAAATGGACATTGTCTATATGTATATAAATTTTAAAGATTCAATTTTTTTGTGCGATAGATATTATAATGTTTAGTTCAACACTTTATTCCACTTTATATAACAATATAACCCTACCGGTTTCAAGGTTTTTACTTCATCATCAGGGGACCTTGAAGGGGAAAACCTTGAAACCAGTAGGGCTATACCGTTATACAAAGTGGAATAAACAGTGTTTGACTAAACAAATTACAATGTCTTTAAACCTCCACAGTGTTAATGCCTTAACTAGAAATAATATATGAAAGATATTAATTTAAATTTTATCTCGAAACCATAAAACATTGTAAATATTTCTAATACTTGCCTTTAGTTTCGGCTAAAAACCTTCACTGTATAAAGGCTGAGCAAACAAAGTACTCGTATACTTGGAAAATTACCATTTTTTTTGCCGGTTAGATAATGCTAAGTGATAATGTGTCCAGAATAAAACTGACAATATGATACATAAAAAAAAATTCATTTATCTTCTTTTAATTTTAATGTTTAACTTTTATCTTTTTTAAAACAATTGTTTTTCTTCTATTTTTTTTAAATGTACTTTATTTATTGTAGATAAAATAGATTGTCATTTGAAAGAATTATACCATTTTTCTTTAAAAGTTTTACTTGTTCCTTACAATTTATTGAATGACAATAATCACTTATAGTAAAAATATTTTAATTTATAAATATCCAGCTTTAAAATTAATTAAATAATTTGAAGAAATATTTATGCCTTAAGAGGGTATTCTAGTCTAGAAGGCTATTTAGAGCAGGTGTTTTTTTATATATACATTTCATCGCAATATGTCCTTTGCAAGGTGAGCTAGAACAGACCTTCACGCTTGACTTTTATATTCATTAATTTCGCTGTGCACTATCATTTTTGCTTCATCCTATCATTTTTGCTTCACCTTTACTTTCTTTGAAAAACTACTAAATGTGATCCAGCAACGTATTCCTTAATCTGCCTCTTCCACAAACACCATACAATTCCGACTTTTATATTTGTATAGACATTTTTATCACTTTTAATTTTTTCTTGTATCAATTTTCCTTACTCCATGTATTTCCACATAATTAATTTTTATCCTTCTGCAGAGTACATGTTTCACAAACACATCAAGGTGGACACCAACACACAATTATGTATATTGTAATTTTTGTTATGTTATTTTTCATCAAAATATAGATACTTTTGAAAAAACAACTTGAATACAATGATTTTATTCTGAAGATTCTGAAATATTTTTACAACCTTTTTATATCACGTAACTTTCAAACAACATGACGCGGTGTAAAAGCTTCTACACATGATATGTCCCATTACGGACCATATTTCAAGCTGAGTTAGCACTCTAAAATTGTAATGAACGTAACGTATGGCTGTAACTTCTTTTTAAAAATATTACAATGATATAAAAAATTCAAAACGTCAGCTATTTCAAAGCTGAAAAAAAAATTTATACTTGTGACAAAATCCTGTTTATTTAAAATGTTTTGTAAAGTTGGCCACATTTTTTTTATAGTCAGTTTCTAAAGGAAATAGAAAGCATTTCATTATATTAGGCAATTTATCTATATTTATAAAACAACTTTGATTTAATTACTAGTATACATTATATAAATGAAATTAAATGAATTAAATAATATTAGAGCATTATCCTATTTAAATTTCCTTTAAAACACGTTTCTACCTTTCATCTGAGATACATATTATTAGTGGAATAGAAAGGTAATACATTTATTTAGGTAATTGGTTCTAGGAAAACAATGCGTAAATGAAGCCATTGAGTGTTATGTAAAATATGTGATCTTTTACATACGAGTATTCTTATTTGGTTAAAAAAAACTTTTATTATTTTTGTAAGTGTTTATACATTTTTAATAAGGTAACTGATAAAAATATATATTTTGATGATAGCTATATAATTTATTTATATGAGGAAAATATTACAGAACTTCCAATTTGGTGTAATTGTTATCATTGTGTCTCTCTTACAGTTGTAGCAAAATAAGAATCTAAATAATAACAATGTTGTCAGTAGCAAAAAATAAAAATATCGATTTAGAAGTCAAATTATTCCTTGATGTCACTCTATTATGCCCTTAAAATTTCAAACAGAATTAACTTTGTTAAATTTAATTGATAATTTAAACGGAGACTGCATAAAATAGTATAATAGGTTATTGTACTTAAGGTTTTAATTGCATGTATCTACATTAGTTTTGAGCCATGTTTTCTTAAAAAAATACAATCTCAAACCTTATAAGTTGGGAGATATTTACAATCTACAATGGGTATATTAAAAAAGTAATTATTTTTTCATACATCAATATCATATTCATATTTTTTAATTTAAACCATTGATATCTCCTGGTGGCTGGTACTGAAAACCAGTAAAAAGATAAAACATAACATTTGAATATATTTATCTTAATTTGATAAAAACAATATTTAAATAATTTTTTTCTGAGTTTTGTCATTTGGTCAACTTTAGCAGTGTAAAAACGAAGCAATTTCCAGAATCACACAAAATGTGTAATCTCTAAAATAAACTTGAATTTATGTTATCAACACGCATATTTGTGTTTATCTGAGTAACGAATATGTTTGCATACCAATAACGTGGGAGTAAGAGAAGATACGTTATCACGTGTAAGTATGTAGACGGGACATATGGAATTATGCAGGATCCACATGGCAACACTTCTCGTGGCGGGAGTGGTGATACAACTCATGGGCAAATACGGAAATGCAACTCATGGGCAAATATGGTGAGGAGCGTGGCGTGGTGTGGCGCTTACAGTGTTTGTATATGGTTCTGTTTGATATTCAATATGGTTAATGTGTAATTAATACATATCTGTGTGATACTTTCTCAATGTCACGCCTCATACACTTGGAATGCATTTTGTATAGGTCGTGCTAGACTACAATTGATGAACTAAAAAATTATAATGCTTGTAAAAACGGAATACATCTGTTTTTTTCTGTCTGTTTTAAAATAATCAGCCTTTCTGCAAATTATATATATGCTTTGTCTATCGTGGGGTAGACATAGACGACAAATCTCCGCACCTTTCTATCCATGCACACAGCTTTTGCCTCATCTAGATCCATATAAAGGGTCTTTCGAATTGAGCAGTTTTTTTAATTCTTGGATAAAACACAGATGACGTCGCGAACTTGCCTGGGTCTTGTGACATTTGAGAAGTGTAATGTATGACATTTATAAAAATGGAGTCATATACAATACAACAACGCGTTCAAATTGTTGAATTATTTTATGTATTGTAATCTTCCGGAAACGGTGATGTTAATTGGCCACCAAGATCATGTGATCTGACAGCGTTGTACTATTTTCTCTGGGGTTACGTGAAAAGCCAGATCTATAAGAATGACCCCCGATCAATTCCTTAGCTGAAGGACGAAATTATTCGCGTTATTGGTGAATTAGAACCGCAATTATGCCAAAATGTCATTGAAAATTTTGACAAAAGAGTGGACATCTGTGGAGCTGCAAGAGGTGGACATTTGGCGGATATTGTTTTTTGTGTTTGAATGTCATACATTATACTTCAATGACCAATAAAAAGTTTTTTGAAATCAAAGCAAATTGTGTGTTTTATTCAAGAATTAAAAAAAAAATTGAATTAAAAAAACCACTCGATTTGAAAGACCCTTTATATATATTGTGATACATACTTTTCTGTTTCTTACCTTGCCCTCAGTTAATATTTCTCCAACTATCTTGTTCCACTCTTTCCATACAATCGCTCAATGTTATAATATATAAAGAGCGAACTTCACAGATCAATTGAATAATGCTCTGAAAGAAGGAAACGTAAAAGATCAGAGAAATCGTTGAAGGTGTATGGATGTGGAAGAGGTGACGGATGTGTGTCGAGCTAGGAAAGTCTGCCACTCTGTCCTCTGTCTACCCTGACAGTAAATGGCGGGATGGTATGTATATAAGTTATATGGACTATGGTTACTGATTAATAAAACCATTTTGATGAGAGCTGTACCATTTATTTATATGAATGAAAAATTTATCATCGTTGCTAGGCCTCGTAGTAGAGGATCCATCCCCTCGCCATTCCAACATCAATTCAGTTGGAAAGCAAAACTGTGCCATGGAGTATGTTTTTTAAGTGAATTTGCTGTTGCACACCAGCAAACTCACCGGCCGCAACTCTGTACTGGATCCAATGACACATCTGAAGTTAGACGATTGAAGCACACTGATATTCCGTTTTTTTTTTTAAAGAATATATATGATTGAAGTCATAGGTACCTCGGAAAACTAGGCAGAAAAAAATAACTCATTCGAGAGGAGTAGCACAGTGTGGGGTTCGAACTGGCAACATTTTGCATTGAAGTCAAGTGTGTTACCGCGCAGCAGTACCTATTCATAATCACTCGATGAATCTTCGATTGTTACTATTATTGCTCTTACATTTGTATTTGTTTCACTGATTAATGTAGTGAAGGTGTTTATTCATTAGTAAGAATTTACATCTACTTCCATTATTACATCAGTTTAGTAGCCAAATTATTAATTACTCAATAGATGTTACTATTATGTATTGGAAATTGTATACAAATAAACCGTGTTAAAGTAAATTAGTGTAAATGGAGACACATAAATGGAGGGATATATAACAGTTCATCACATTGCCACTCATATAACACAGCTCTTAATCAATTGGATTTACAGACACTCCCTATAACCTGACATAAACAGGCATTTCACTCATGCCCATCGTTATGGCTGCTGATGTCATTTTATCATTTCAAATTACATTCAGCTCGGTAACTATTAATAAAAATAAATTTTCAGGTTAATTAAAATGAAAAAGAATATTATAATAAATGTAATTAATATGTGTATGATGTTGAAATATGGACTTGGATTAAAAAATATACAGCTAATAATTATTACATACATACATATTATCACACCATTTAGATTTTCTTATCTCCAGACCCAGACTTTCTTATCTCGACACTCATCCTTAACCTCTTCTACATGCATACAACTTCTACGATTTCTCTGACTTTCTACATTTTCTTTCAAAATATTTTTCATTTGATCCAACCATACTTTCTTTGGTCTTTTTCTACCACGGCTTCCACTCACATTTGCACTGCATGTTTGAAGTTTAATGGATAATAATTCAATCTCTGTTAATTATTTAAAGATTTATTATACTCAAGAAAATGTAGCATGGTCCATGTGACGTTTGAAATGTCATGTCTCAAAGGGATGGGATAAAATAGTTTTTTTTATAGATCGAAAAATTGTTTTTCTCTAAACTGACGTTTTAATTCCTAATTTTCATTATACTGACTTTCTAATGTATTGTATGATTTGTATCTTTCTTTACATATGCCAAGATTCACTATGAATTAATACTAATTACGAACATTTAATTTTATGTCTAAAAAAATCTAAAATCCAATTATCGTATACCCCATCCCTAGCCAATGCAGACTAAAGTTGTGACTTTTGACGAACGTCACCAAATATTATTTGATTTTAACAAACTGACATATTTTTGCTAATTTGTAACAAGATGTATTAATTTGTCATTATTGTTAGTTTTATGTAATTTATTTACCTAAAGAACTCGCTATTTATTAGAATCGAGGCTTATATTAAAGTTGATAAAATAATTAAAATTACTGAACGTCGTTACAAGGTTGTATTGGGGTAAATTTGTGAAACGTCACAGGGACCATGCTACATTTTCTTTAGTATAGAATAGCTCATTTCAATACCCAGTGAAACTATATCTGTATTACAATGTTTGATAGAGTAAGGAATGATCGAATAAAAGATAACAGTTTTTTAGAGACAGATTTTATAAATGTAACTTCTCTTACTTCTTATATATCCTTCTTTCAAATTATCATTCACTCGACATACTTTTCTTGGTCTTCTACCACTCACATTATAGTCAAAAATAAAATTTTATGATATTAATACCATTTAAATTAACAAAATAAACCACATATATTATGCACTCGAAGAGGTTAAGACAAAATGGGTTGACGAAATAATGTATTTGCCAGGTGGCATGGTGCAGATCAATATTTTTGTATTGATTGGTGGCTGACTCACCACTGGAAACTGTGTAACCCCAACCCCCACAGTCCCTCTAACTTATCCCACAGTGACAAACTAAATAAATAGGTTTTTCTTTCATTGCAACTACATATTTTTCTAATTAACCTTCGTCTTGGAGACAATGTTTTAATACTAGTTGTTTTCATTACTGACAATAGATTTGATAACAAATATAGATTTCTTACTGATATGCTGGATTGATAAAAAATATTATTAACACCGTTGTTACATAGCTTAATTATACTAGAGAAAATAAATCTATTTCATGTACAGTCAACTCCGGTTATAGTGAACTCGGTTTTAGTGAACTTTCGGCTATAGTGAACCAAAATTTTCTGTCCCAACCCCATATATCAAATGTGTAGGGTAAAAACCTATGTTATAGTGAACTGAAACTAGTAGATTCATAAAATCAAATCAAAATACAACATTCATAAAATTAAATATTGGTACAAGCTGAAGAATTCTGCTATTTGTGTAGTATTTTCAGATGATGGAAAAGTTAAGAGGGATACTGAACATTGTGTAATGGAATAGGAAACAAAGTCAATGGGGGGCTAAAACATCAAAATCTGCCAAGTCAATAATAGTATTTTGGTGCCAACTTGGATGTATGAGAGTGAAATGTGGGGGTGGAAAAATATTGAGAGGAGCTGAATATATGCTGTGGAAATGCGTACATTGAGAAGAATACATGGAGTGACAATGTATGACAGAATGCAGTGATAAAGGATGAATGTGAACTTAAGGCGTGTTAAGTAAGATGAAGAGTCATTGAGGTTTGGTAATGTGGAACAAATAATTGAAGAAAGACTAACAGAAATGTATAGTGCAACTATGAGTGGAAGTCGTGTGAGAGGAAGACCAAATTGGATCAAGTGAATGATATTCTGATCAGGAAGTCAGAAAATGTAGAAGGTGTATGGATCTGTGTCAAGATAGTAAATTATGGTGCTCTGTCCTCTCTGCCTACCTCGATGGGGAAATGGTGTGATGATATGTATGTATGTACGACATTTACAATTGTTTTAATGGATAGGCGAAAAGTATAAGTACTTAACTATTCAAAAACCCACCTTTTTGTTGATATAGAGAACCACTTAATTAGGCAAGGCCTGTGACAAAATTATCTCATTCCTTCATAACAAATAGTCATGTAATATTCTCAACACATTTTTTTACAACTGCTAACAGATAATTAAAAATAAGATTTTTATGTAAGTGGGTTACAAATAATAGATTAACAATTGGAATGTGAAGAAAAAATCATTTTGAAATCAAGTAATGTAATGTTGAAGGAAGGAAAAGTGAGAAGTAAGAAAAATCAAATGATACTTTGAGAGCCTCGCTTTGTTCTCTAAATACGAGTATAAATATTCTTGTACTAAGAATTTCTGAAAAATAGTTATTTTATACTGAGTTAAATCCCAGTCAGTTTGTCTGGTAACAAAATTCGCATGCACCAGACGTGACCTCGAGATAGAATTGTTAACACCTCTAAATATGAACTGCAAATTCCATCCCTACTCAAATGCTCCTAATCTCAAATGCTCGATTAATGGGGCTGAAAACAATGTTATCTCTGATTCAACATTATTCTGTGCATATATAATAAAAAGTCATTGACAAATATTCCGATGAAGTCATTTATTTATTAAGCTTCCTCTGTATTAGCAGATAAGGTATCTTGAGGAAATAAGGTCAAATTCACCGAGTGATTATTAAAAGCTACAGAAGAATCAATATTTAATAAGTTTTGTCAACCTAAGAGCATTTTCATTAATTTGATAATGCTGCTCTGAAAAAAGTTTGACGATTTACAGAAGTCTAGAATTGTTTAAAAGAAAGTCCAAGCTTTGATTAATTTATATAAAGTTATTGTAATTAATTTTTATCAAACACTGTTTATTCCACTTTTTTGTGACGGTATAACCCTACCGGTTTCCTTATTTGCGCTCCCCTGAAGATGAGGTGAAAGCCTTGAAACCGGTAGGGCTATACCGTTACAAAAAAGTGGAATAAACAGTGTTTGATAAAAATAAATTACAATGTCTTTAAACCTCCACAACGTTAATGCCTTAACTATAAACAACATATTTAAAGTTAGTTTATCTTTTCAATTCACTTATTGAATTATATTGTACAGTACCCGGCGGTAAGTAATACACATCGGGCTTAAGAAAGAGACTGTCGCTTTGTAAAGCGTCGTCTCTGTCGCACTGACAGTTAGCGCATCGTGAACAAGAGACGACGCTCTACAAAGCGACAATCTCTTTCATAAGCCCGATGTGTATTACTTACCGCCGGGTACTATATTACACTTTTGCTGTATACAGTAAAACCTGGCGGATTTATAGTACCCACAATCCTCATGTTGAAAACATGTCTTACCCTAAAAAAAAATTAAGATAAAATATCCCAATCTGATAAAAAGAGTTTGTCTGGTAACACTACTCATGCACACTTGACGTACCTGAGTATTGTCTTTTCATGTGAGGGAAAATTGTTAGCACATGCAATTATGAATTGCGATTTCTGTGCTTGCTCCAGTGGTTTAAACCTCAAAGGTTCGATTAATTTATGTAAAGTTAGTTTATCTTTTCAATTAACTTATTTAATTATATTGTATTACACTTTTGCTGTATACAGTAAAACCTGGCGGATTTATAGTACCCACAATCGTCATGTTGAAAACATGTCTTACCTTAAAAAAAAATTAACATAAAAGATCCTAATCTGATAAAAAGAGTATGTCTGGTAACATTACTCATGCACACTTGACGCGCCTGAGTGTTGTTGTCTTTTCATGTGAGAGAAAATTGTTAGCACAGCAATTATGAATTGCGATTTCTGTGCTTGCTGCAGTGGTTTAAACCTCAAAGGTTCAATTAATGAGGCCGAAGAGAATGTCTCTTAACTCTTCAGTATGTCTGATTTACTAATTCGGATATGTTGAAGGGGTACTATACTAATTAATGAATGAAGTTGAACTAGCTCGCACCCTTCAAAATTTGAATTAAATATCTCATACAAGATTAATAAATTCATCAATTTCCTTCTGTTATATAATGTTCATAACTTAACGCTACGCCTGGTATATGTATGTTATGCCTCGATTTTATTAAAACCTTTTTCCTTGTATATTTAATAAAAAGTCATTGTCAAATATTGCGATGAAGTCATTCATTTATTTATTAAGCTTCATCTGTATCAACAAGTAATAAAGTTCTTGAGGAAATGAGGTCAGATTTACAAAGGAAATGTGTAATAAAAATGACTGAGAAATCAATATTTGTTAGGTTTTGTAAGTGTTAGATTTTAGACTAATAGACACTACGTAACCACATTATTATTAATTTGTAAATACTGCTATGAAAAATATTTGAAGTTAAGAATTGTTTAAAAGATGTCAAGGTTTTGTTTAATTTTTGTCAGTTTATCTTTTCAATTCACTCGTTGAATTATATTGTATTACGCTTTCATTGTATTCAGTACAATCTTGCGGGTATATTCCAATGTGGCAATCTCTTTCAACTAAATACAATAGAAAGGTGTTAAACAAGCATTAAGTTAAAATCAGACTGGAATACTTTGTAAAAAAACCGTAACCATGGGAATCCGAAGTCAGGTGTCTTTACAACTTGACCACGGAGGACATCAATAGTTAGATGATTTTTTCCATAGTTGTGATTTGCATTATTAAGTTTTCATTCTTTTCATTGAGAAAAACTGCTGTATTCGTATGCTCTTCATATTGAGCCTAAGAATACAAATATACATACATACCATTACACCATTTCCCTATCGGGGTAGGCAGAGATGACGGAGCGCCAGATTTTCCTATCTCGACACACATTCTAAGCCTCTTCTACACCTTATATCTATACACCTTCTCATACAATTTCTCTGACTTAATACGTTTCCTTCTTTCAGAATATCATTCACTTGATCTAACCATACTTTCCTTGGTCTTTCTTTCACAGGCCTTCCACTCACATTTGCATTATAAATCTGTTTCGTGAGTCTTCCTTCATTCACTCGTTCCACATGCACAAACCATCTCACTTGACTCCTCTTCATCTTACTCAACACATCAGCCTTAAGTTCACATTCATCCCTTATCACTTCATTTCATATTCTGTCATATATTGTCATTCCATGTATTCTTCTCAATGCACGTATTTCCACAGCATTTATTAGGCTCCTCTCAGTTTTTATCCACACCCACGTTTCACTCCCATACATCAAAGTTGGCACTAAAACACTGTTGTGGTTTGAGCATATATGTTTTAATGCCCATAAATACTAGTAGTAAATAGAATAGATATGTGAACTTTTATCAAAACAATGCTCCATGTGTCTTGAAATGTTAGTGGATTGCTGAAAATCAGTTGGATGAACAGAGTGAAAAAATATGATATAATGATTCGAATGACTGATGAAAGACTTTCTTCTCTCTGCCTATCTCAACAGTATGATTTTAAATTATTTTTTTTTCACTTGGCGAGTTTATTGCCATGTGGCAATCTCTTCCAACCAACCAGAAAGATGTTTTTAATGGGACCTAAGTGAAAACCAGACTGAAATTCCATTTAAAAAAATCTGGATACCAGCGGGGATCGAACCCGCAACCTCCGGATCGGCAGACAAGCGTCTTACCACCAGGCCACGGAGGTTGTTTGTATGTTTATAAAAATCAACTCATTTTTATAAAAAAATCCATAATAATTGGTTTGCTTAACATATTGATGGCTGAATCATTTCTTTAAAAATCATAGTGATGCAAAAAAATTGACCATATTAACAGTTCTTAAAAAATAGTATAAAGGTGAAAACAGATATAATTGATTGTCATGTACCATAACAAACCCTATTGGCACTGTTATGTTACTCCAGGCTCACTTATTTTTTAATCCATCCAAAGTAATGCAGAATAGAATGGCAATGATCATTTTGTGCAGCCAACAAAAGTTTATATGGACATCAAAAGTTTACATCCTTGTCAGCAATTAATGTGTTCAAATACAGGTTTAAATTTTGCTATGAATTACTATAGTTCGGAAAATCTAGGATGAACCGTATGACAGCTCACAAATTTGCCCCAATACAACCTTGTAACGATGTTCAGTAATTTTAATTGTTTTATCAACTTTAATATAAGCCTCGTTTCTAATAAATAGCAAGTTATTTAGGTAAATACTCGTACATTACATAAAACTAACAATAATGACAAATGAATACATCTTGTCACAAATTAGCAAAAATGTGGCAGTTTGTTAAAATCAAATAATATTTGGTGACATTTGTCAAAAGTCACTACGTTAGTCTGCATTGGCTAGGGATGGGGTATTCGATAATTGGAATTTCGAAAATTGATTTTAATTGAATGTTCGTAATTAGTATTAATTCATAGTGGATCTTGGCCTATTTAAAGATAGATACAAATCATACAATACATTAGAAAGTCAGTATAATGAAAATTAGGAATTAAAACGTCAGTTTAGAGAAAAACAATTGTTCGATTTATAAAAAAACTATTCCATTTGTAAAAAAAAAACGATTTTACCCCATCCCTTTGTGACAAACGTCGCACGGTTCATCCTAGATTTTCCGAAGTATAGCAGTGATAAATATTGTGAATACAGAAATCTTGCTTGGGAGGAATAATGTGTAGATCAGGGGCTCTCAACTGGGTTATGGTCATGGGCATGTTCGAGATTAGAAAGAGAGTGGCGAACACCAATATGTTTTTTTGATGAAAATTTTAATATCAAATAAAATCAGTTAACTTATTAATTATGAAAGTAGAATGAATACACATGTAACAATTATTATACAATCAAATTATTTGCTAATCATTCTTACAATATTTTAGTATCAACTTTAATGTATGGAAATTAAATGTGGCCATGAAAAAATAAGCTAATAAATGCTGTAGAAGTGTGTGCACTTAGAAGAATATGTGAGGGGACAATATATGATAGAATTAAGTGATTAGGGATGAATATGAACTTAAGGTTGTTGATGTGTGACAATATATGACAGAATTAAGTGATTAGGGATGAATATGCACTGAAGATTGTTGATGTGTGACAATATATGACAGAATTAAGTGATTAGGGATGAATATGAACTGAAGATTGTTGATGTGTGACAATATATGACAGAATTAAGTGATTAGGGATGAATATGAACTTAAGATTGTTGATGTGTGACAATATATGAAAGAATTAAGTGATTAGGGATGAATATGAACTTAAGGTTGTTGATGTGTGACAATATATGACAGAATTAAGTGATTAGGGATGAATATGAACTTAAGATTGTTGATGTGTGACAATATATGACAGAATTAAGTGATTAGGGATGGAATATGAACTTAAGGCTGTTGATGTGGGACAATATATGACAGAATTAAGTGATTAGGGATGGAATATGAACTTAAGGTTGTTGATGTGTGACAATATATGACAGAATTAAGTGATTAGGGATGAATATGAACTTAAGATTGTTGATGTGTGACAATATATGACAGAATTAAGTGATTAGGGATGAATATAAACTTAAAATTGTTGATGTGTGACAATATATGACAAAATTAAGTGATTAGGGATGAATATGAACTTAAAATTGTTGATGTGTGACAATATATGACAGAATTAAGTTGTTGTTGTTTGTGCTCCCTTAATGGTGAGGTGAAAGCCTTGAAACCGGTACAGTTATATCGTTACATAAAGTGGAATAAATAGTGTTAGATAAAACAAATTACAATGTCTTCAAACCTCCACAATGTTAATGCCTTAACTATAAATAATAATATGTAAAATTTACCATGTTAATGAAGGGCTGAAAAGTGGGCCCAACCTATAAATGAAATACTCTCATAAAGTTTTCTATCTGCACATTATATTAATAATTATCATAGTTTCTTGTTTTCTTAAAATGAGTGTGAATAATTTATTATTAGAAATCAACACATAATAATTATCAGTTTATGTAGTGAAAACCCAATGCTATTAATCACAAGCGGATTACTCATTTAGATTTCTACAGATTATATTTTACAGTTAATGACTTTTACTACTTGAAAGATAATCAATTAGAAAAGTACAGTACACTGCCAATTATTTTTATTTAAAAATATTATTCTGTAATAAAAAATATTTTAGGTTATATTGCATTACAATTTCTTTTTTTTATAGTTTTACCCAGCAGTCTTTACCATGTGCTTTTCAACTAAATGTTAAAATACCTAAATTAACAAACTAGACTAGAACAATTTTTTTTTTTAACTTTCGAATATCAAACTAAAATTCCTAAAGTGGTTAGCAAGCATTTTACCCGTAAGCCATGGAGGTCTTATTTTACTCAACAATTTTTATTTAATTGTTTTTAAATAAAAATCGTTAAGTAAAATATGATTTCACACGTTTCATTCATTCATATAGTATCCTTCAACATATCCAAATGTGTAATTCGGACATATTGAAGCATGTGTCTAGAATAAAAAATGATTTCACACGTTTCATTAATTCATATAGTATCCTTCAACATATCCAAATGTGTAATTCGAACATATTGAAGCATGTGTCTAGAATAAAATATGATTTCACACGTTTCATTCATTCATATAGTATTCTTCAACATATCCAAATGTGTAATTCGGACATATTGAAGCATGAGTCTAGAATAAAATATGATTTCACACATTTTATTCATTCATATAGTATCCTTCAACATATCCAAATGTGTAATTCGAACATATTGAAGCGTGCGTCTAGAATAAAATATGATTTCACATGTTTCATTCATTCATATAGTATCCTTCAACATATCCAAATGTGTAATTCGGACATTGAAGAGTGTGTTTAGAATAAAATATAATTTCACACGTTTCATTCATTCATATATCCTTCAACATATCCAAATGTGTAATTCGGACATTGAAGAGTGTGTCTAGAATAAAATATGATTTCACACGTTTCATTCTTTCATATAGTATCCTTCAACATATCAAAATGGGTAATTCAGACATATTGAAGAGTGTGTCTAGAAGACGATATTGTCTTCAGATCCAGTAATTAAGCTTTTAGGTTTAGAACGATTGGAGTAGGCATGGAACTCACGGTTCATCACGCCATGTGTCAGCAACACTATCTCATGTAAAGAGGCAACAAGTATTGTTATCAGATGAACATTTTTATCATACTGTTTTTTTTTGTGTACCATCGGGGAATCAAACCCTAAACCCCTGGGTGGAAGTCATATGTCTTACCAACTAGGATACGGAGGTATACTGTAATAAAATATATTGATAGGTTTGTATTGCATTACACTTTCGTTATATACTGCACTACCCAGTATTTTTTTTGCCATATGGCAATTTTGTACAACAAACTCGACATACTCGTATGTTAAAATGCCTAAATGAAAGAAAAAAACTGGGACATATAATATTTTTTTGACATTATCGTGAATCAAAATTAGAAATTCAAAGTGGCATTGTCCTCGTTTCATGTTTAGTTGGTTCGGAATACCCTTGAAGATGAGTCGCATATGACATGAAACTAATTGGGTTAAATATATATTTTCAAGTGGATTAAACAGTGTTTAATTTTTTAATTATATTTGAGGTAGGAAGAAATTCCCACATAGCAATAAATTCACCAGATTTTATTGTATAGTGGACACAATAATATATATATTACATATTTATCTGATTTGTTGGTTTGTCAATTGTTGCACAGATGTTTGTTGCTGACCCTTATCCATAGTTGACACATCGATCAATAAGTCCCGGGACTAACCAACAGATGGCGCCTCTAATAACAAATCCATACCATTCTCAGTTAGTACCAACCTTTAGAAGTTACGTGTCAAACTTTCATGACATTCCGAGATTGTATCATTGAGTTACAGTGGTTTTAGTGATGCTACTTTTGCTATTTTCAAAACAATGGAAAAAACCGAATTTTGTGTGTTGATAAAACATTGCTTTTTAATGGGAAAAAATACCGTTCAAACTCAGTGATGGCTTGAAAACTGTTATCCGGGCTCTGCTCCGTCGAAAACAACCATTTGTCGGTGGTATGCTGATTTCAAACGCGGTCGTACAGACACAAATGATGCTGAATGCTCTGGTCGTCCAAATGAGGCTGTTACACCAGAAAACATTAAAAAAAACTCAAAATCGTGATGGAAAATCGCAAAGTAAAGTTTTGTGAGATAGCTGACATCCTGAAGATATTATTTGGTAGTGTTTACACTAATTTGCATGAATATTTGGTCATGAAAAAGGTTTTTTCGAAATGGGTGCCGCGTTTGCTCACAATGGAACAGAAACAACAAAGCATCGATGATTCAGAGCGCTGCTTGGCACTGTTTACGCGAAATAAACAGGAGTTTTTGCGTCGGTATGTGACAATGGATGAAACTTGGATCCACCACTATACTCCGGAATTAAATCGGCAGTTAGCTGAGTGGAGAGCAGCCGGTAAAAATCATTCGAAGCGACCAAAACTCAACAGTCAGCCGGGAAGGTTATGGCCTCCGTATTTTGGGATGCGCATGGTATAATATTCATCGATCACCTTGAAAAGGGAAAAATCATCAATAGCGAATATTGCATAGCGTTATTGGAGCGTTTGAAGGCAGAAATTGCAAAAAAACGGCCCCATATGAAGAAGAAAAAAGTTCTCTTTCATCAGGACAATGCACCGTGTCACAAGTCGATGGTAATGATGGCCAAATTACATGAATTGAACTTCGAATTGCTTCTGCACCCACCATATTCTCCAGATTTGGCCCCCAGCGACTATTAGCTGTTCGCAGACCTCAAAAAGATGCTCCTGGGAAAGAGATTCGGCTCCAATGAAGAAGTGATTGCCGAAACTAACGCCTATTTTGAAACCAAAGTTAAATCGTTCTACACGGCTGGCATAGAAAAGTTAGGAAAGCGGGGGAATGAATGTATCACTCTTGAAGGAGACTATGTTGAAGAATAAAGAAGAATTTTGGCAAACAAATGTTTTACTAGTTAGTCCCGGGACTTATTTATCGATGTGTTAATTATAGATTGGAATAAACTTGACTCCAACCCTCTTTTTATTGGTAAAGTGTTGCCCTCTACCTTTAGATTCCAGATATTCGTTCCTTGATTGGCTTTTTTTCTTAATATTATTCTTAAGCAAATATTTATTAATCCTATCACATGTTGATGTTAATGTTTCTCATTATTCTGTGATACATTTTTTATGATTCAAAAAATTAAATTGTTTTGATATCTGTGATTTCAGCTTGAGTTGGAAAAATTGAACACAGCCACTTCAGAGATCAACAAATTGGAGTTAGAACTTGATGTAAGTACAATTCAATATAATTTAACCTTTTCAGATCTAAAATACATGTAATTCACATATTTTTTTTTAGTAAAAACCTAGAAACAAAAATATACAGTGCAAATGTGAGCGGAAGCCGTGGTAGAGGAAGACCAAGGAAAGGATCATTAGATCAAGTGTATGATATTTTAAATGAAGGAAATGTAAAAAGTAGAAGTTGTATGAAAAGGTGTATAGATGTAGAAAAGATGAGAGATGTGGGTCGCAATAGGAAAGTCTGGCATTCTCTCGTCTCTGTCTACCCAGACAGCGGAACAGCAGGATGATATGTATGTATATAACAACCTTGAAATTTCTAATTGTAATTTACACAATACTATCAAATTCTGAATAAAAAATCAATGAAATCTTGAAAAAAAGGAAAGGGTTGTTTGAATTTTTTTATGCCGACTCCAGGAATTTTAAATGTTTGACTCCGACTCCAATTATTATAGTGCATATATTGTTAACCATATGGTATACAATAAGTTTAAAAAATGTCTCCCGGCTCCAACTCCAGAAATGCATCTCCCGGCTTCAACTCTGATTCCACAAAAAACCAGCCGACTCCACAATCTTGAAAAAAATATCTTGACTCGAAAAAATAATCCTTAATTTTTTCGAGCCAAGATATTTTTAATAAATATAAAAAAATAATACTTTATTATATTTATGGGTCGAATATTTGTAACAGAATCCTTAATACTTGTTAGATACAAAATGGTGTGTGAGAGACAATATTATGTATGTATTACAAGCTTGTTATGATGTGTCTAAATTAGTATACATTTTATAATACTAATTTATTTATTACCTATTTTATAAATTCATATTATTTATAAAAAAATGACTTCTTTATTCTGTATAATGTTATATATCTAATAGTCAAAGTCAGCGGCCGTAGTCTAACGGTTACCATACACGGTAAGCAAATGAGATGCCCTGATTCGAATCCTAGCACATTCACTTCTAGACTGGTTTTCCTCTTAAAATATTTTATGATATATGTGAATTTATGTAGCTTTAATTTTCTATAACTTATTTGCTGCTTATTATAAATTCTTTTAGCACTCTTAAGCAATTATAATTTGTTAAGTCAAACACTGTTTGTTCCACTTTATATAACGGTCTAACCTTACCAGTTTCAAGGTGTTCCCTTCATCATCAAGGTAGCACAAACAAGACTGAATTATGTTCGAACGGTAAAAATTTGAGTTGGGATTGTGCAGGAGAGTGCAACTTCAGCAAGCAGCGGTGAGATCTTGGGAATATATGTGTTTGCCAGATGTTCATCCTGATGCACTTACTTGGATATTTCTAGGGCCTCTAATCTGTCCAAAGCTATGAAGAAATGCAAAAATAACATTATGTAACAACTCGAACAAAAGGCTACAGCACATTAAACCTGCCGATCATCTTGGAACTTGGATCTCCTTGCCATCTGATCTTTAGGTTTAATTTTTTCAATTGTCAACAGGTTGCACACAATAAACCAATAAATGTGCAGATGTCTTTCATCCGCAGGATGGCGGACAATCATATTCGATCACAAGGGATTGCCTATTGTATAATCAAAGTGATGCATCTCTTGCATAACTTCTGGCATCCGTGAGTTCTGACCCTGTAGCATTGTGGTGTTAATGGTGCATAATTGCATTATGCTTTCTTAGCTTTTATCTCTGATTACATAACAGAGCACGTCCCATTAGCAGCATGAGTTGGAATGCAAACAGAAGTATGTACGTCAGAAGCGAGAGTGTGTGACTTTGTACAGTTTATTTGCGTAGCAAGCAGGTGATGGAGGTGTCACTATCTATTAAGCCACATCCGACCATTTATCAAATGTAATTGACTTTATTTTTTAATGTGTACTCAACCTTTGGTTAATCATACATTTATTATCTTATATGCTGTGATGTGATTATGAAACAACATTATAAGATTCATCTATCAATTATTGAAAAAAAAATGATGTGTGTTTGTATCATAAATTCTCACCTCCGTTTATTGTATTGGTAATTTCCTAATGCTTCGTAATTTAATATGATTCCCTCTCTTCATGTAAGGATAGAACACTTGTGAGTCTTCACAAGTTTACGTGGAGACGTTGAGTATGGCTTATATTCAGGTTATTTATACTATCTAAAATGTAAAAGAAAAATAAGTTAAATTTATTCACCTTGTGGAAGTGACAACCTTTAAGTTGAATATATATCTTCCCTAGATTCTTAAGACACTATGTCAATTTTGCTAAATTTATAGAAGAACACAACAATAAATAATGTTTTTCTTTGAAATATTTTGGTAGTGAAAGACATTTTACATTCCTCTTCTATTATTATTTTTCTAAAATAGTGTATGAACATTGTGATCCTATTAAAATTTTAAAAATATTTCTAAATTGCTTGTAAGGTCTTTCAGAGTGTTATACTGCGTGGTTTGGCTTGTGATGTCGATGTTTCGAAAACGTAGCCGTTTTCATCTTCAGGGCTTGTGTGTAATTAAATTCGCCATAAGTGAATGTACGCTTGTTATATTGCGAAGGTCAACCGTAACGTAAGCCCATATGTGTCCATCGCGGTTTGCGACTGTTACGAGGGCGTGTGGGTATGTCCCACCACAGTATAACAAGCATATGGCTTCCACAAACGTTGAAATGATGTATTCGTTGTTCATGTTCATTTTGTTGTTGCTTCAATTTGACTATGGGGTACTATGCTGATTTGAGGTGGAATTCGTCATCTCTGTTAATATTGTTATGATACGAAGTGATCTCTGTTAATATTGTTATGATACGAAGTGATCTCTGTTAATATTGTTATGATACAAAGTGATCTCTGTTAATATTGTTATGATACGAAGTGATCTCTGTTAATATTGTTATGATAATTATGTAACTGATATGAAGAAACGCTAATACCTCAAAATATGTATCTAATATATCTACATCACATTAAAAAAGTTAATTTCAATAAAAATGGACATGGTGACATAAACCTCTGGGGTACAGATATATCAAAATGTTTTGCTGTTCATTTAGTGGTTAAATATGAAAATAAATTGGCATATTTAGGATGTACGATTTTTATCAATATCCTGTTGGTGAAATTAATTGCAAAATGTACGAGGAGGGGTCCAAACTTCCCGGAGTTTTAGATTTTTTTTTATTATTGTAAAACTTGCAGTAATTCCCTTTTATTTTTCTTCAAAGTGCTCTTTTTGATATACAGTACACATATTCCAGAGCTACTGTCATTCCTGGTAACATTTCTTTAAGTGATCTTGTGTTAATTAGCTTTGCAGTATTTTCTTGATTTGGTCTATTGTGGCCAATATTCTTCCTTCAGTACCTATTTAAATTTCGGGAACAAAAGTAAGTAAAACGAAACAAGATTTGATTGGGTAGGGATTTTTACATTATAATCCTTAGTTGTCTTTAAGAAATCATCAAGGAAAAATATCCATAGAAATCTAGTAACCAAAACTGGATTTTGCACCATGACAACCCACTTACACACAACTCATTTTTCAGTTATGGAGTTTTTGATCAAATAACTTATTATTTTTACCTCCCATACTTGTCAGACCTTGTTTCCTGTAACTTTTTTAACGAAATAAAAATTATGATTGAAGGTGAGAATATTTATCACGGTGGAGGGAATTAAGAAAAAATATGAGAAGGTTTTAGACATGATGATTACAGTAAATGAGTCCAGGAATGGAAGAAATGAAGTGATATGTGTATTGGATCTAAAAAGAAGTTCTTTGTAGGGAATAAAGTTGGAATTGTTGCAAGTTTTATGAGTTTTTGGATTCCTCCTTCTATTTATCGTTGTTACACTAAATTGGATACAGTGTTGCTTGATAAAATTAGATATCATGTAAACAAACATTGGTTCAAATTCAAAACCATATTTGACATTTATGTATGCCGTGTTTCGCATTCACATATTTCGCAACTCTGGAACCATTGATTTTCCAAACTGACAATTATCGATGGATTTCCAAAATGTATAGATATGTGATATGAAAAATTGCCAGGTCCTTTGTAACTTTCCTCTTTATTTTATTGACAGCCACTGGACTGGTTCACTCACACATTCTGTTGATGTTCATACATAAAAAATGTGTTGAGTCTTAAATAAAATGCAGTTGAAGTTATGAAGGACTTATTATTTTTTTAATCTCATATGTGGCACTAAAAAAGGAGTAATTTTAGTGCCATTTGGCAGTCTTAACTCGAGAATCGATTTTTTGGAGTTTTGCCAGTATGATTCTCAACAGGCAATATATTCAGATGTTTTTTGGGCGAAAATCTTAAGTACATTTCTTTATATATTCAAACTTGTATAGTACCATTTACCACTAGTTAAAGCGACTTGGAAAAATTGCTTTATTACAGTTAAATTTCAATATAATGTAGCATAAAAATATAGCTATTTAATAGCTCTTCTTAAGACAGTGTGCTGCTTATAATACAATACGTTATGGTACTTAACAGCTCTGCCATTTAGCCACTAAAATCATTCCTTTTTCCCGTTTATGTTAGGTTATTGATTACTATCATGATTTTCATGATAGCTTTTGACAATTTCTCTATCCATCTCTAGCGTAGATAAGGAGTCAAAAATATTCTTTTCCGAGGCATACACAGTAGGATTTTTTTTATTTATAGTATTTTTTTTAATGAAATTAATATATTTTTTCTCAACAGGAATCCAACACAACATTCCGCATGCTTTTAAATGAAGCGACACGCAGACTGAAGGGGCTGGCGGCGCGACTGGGCAACAGTGTGGATAAGGCCCGACCTTATCATGAGGCGGCCGAGGCAGCTTCTAAGGCCCGCACAGCCTGCCAGAGGGCGGCTGTGCAGTATCAGAGGGCCAGCGGTATGTTGTACATCTTTTCAAAGTAACCAACTCCAGAAGAGAAGAATCCTTAGTTTGCACTGCCCAAAATATATTTGACTGAAGACAGAGATAGAATCTTTTAAAGTTGCCGTTTGAAGTTATCTGTTGAGGGTGCTAGTCTTATGTTTGTTGGTAGCTGGTTCCAGAGTAATAGCAGTGGACTACAAAATCATTATATTTATGAAATGGAATAAGAATGAGTAGGTCTCAGGAAGCTTTTGTTGAAAATGTTTGTATTTAATTAAAATTGCTTTTGGGACTTGCTGAAAGTAGTTATCAGGGTTCTTGGACATTTTTTGATTACCAAATCATTTATTTCCATATCTGGACGTTTAATTATACCACACGTTTCCAGTGGAAGCAACATGAATCACCTTATCATTTGCATCAATCAGGTCTTACCAAGAGCATGTAGTCCCGATGTTTGGACAAACTAGCATGTGTTGTTAGTCCTGTATATCTTCACAATCTCATTGACTGCTTCTTTCATTCAAGAAACCCCATCTCTGCATATTCACCTTGCATATAGCCACCCTTACTCCGAGTCTTGATTACCAAATGCTTATAAATTCATTATAGAGTTTTCCTAAAATAAATAGTTTTCCGTTTTTATTTATATTATTGGGTTGTGTGTATTCGTTGGATTATGAAACATTTTTTATTAGTTGATCGTAATTTAAAAAACTTCAAACCTTAATCTTTGCAGGAGGGTCTTCGTATTGTTCTTCGAATCCTTCATATCTTGACTTTATTCAATCATAAATATAACATATCTTTAAAATACAAATTATATTGTTCAATTCTACATTTTGTTGTGAATTAGAGGAATTTTAAAAGGTTTGAGAAGTGAAAAAGGGGTTTGAGGTAATTCGATTTTTTTTTCTGTCACTCTTGGAAATCGAACCCAGGACTGCTCGAATGGAAGACAAGAATTCTTCCATCAGCATATTGACGCTCTTAAGGTAACAGAAGACTTGGTTCAAACCATTGGGCTTACTGATCAACTTAAAGTTATTTTGTTCACATTTACAAAGGCTCTATCTACATTTTTTATTTAAGTTTTATGACAATGTGCAACTATCATGTTCATTGTTAGTAAATAGCAAATTAAGTTAAGTTAAGTTAGCAAGTTTTCAGACAACATTATTTATTATGAAATGTTATTAAAATATTATCACAGATATCAACATAAGTGTGGACAATATAGCTTTATCAACTCTAGTGTATGAATTAGTCCTTACCAATAAATAGAGAATTCATTCATTAATATGTTGGAAACAAAAGTGTTGTGTTGATGTTTTGAGAACAATGTATATTTGTTTCCTGGAAGACTATGACACTCAGCATAAAGCGGGTGATGAAGAAAATATTGATTTGACCCATGTAAAAGTGTTGTACGAGTATTGATGTTTTGAGAACAATGTATTTTTTGTTTCCTGGAAGACTATGACACTCAGCATAGAGCGGGTGATGAAGAAAATATTGATTTCACCCATGTAAAAGTGTTGTACAAGTATTGATGTTTTGAGAACAATGTATATTGGTTTCCTGGAAGACATGACACTCAGCATAGAGCAGGTGATGAAGAAAATATTGATTTCACCCATGTAAAAGTGTTGTACAAGTATTGATGTTTTGAGAACAATGTATATTGGTTTCCTGGAAGACTATGACACTCAGCATAGAGCAGGTGATGAAGAAAATATTGATTTCACCCATGTAAAAGTGTTGTACGAGTATTGATGTTTTGAAAACAATGTATATTTGTTTCCTGGAAGACTATAACACTCAGCATAGAGCGGGTGATGAAGAAAATATTGATTTCACCCATGTAAAAGTGTTGTACGAGTATTGATGTTTTGAAAACAATGTATATTTGTTTCCTGGAAGACTATGACACTCAGCATAGAGCGGGTGATGAAGAAAATATTGATTTCACCCATGTAAAAGTGTTGTACGAGTATTGATGTTTTGAGAACAATGTATATTTGTTTCCTGGAAGACTATGACACTCAGCATAGAGCGGGTGATGAAGAAAATATTGATTTCACCCATGTAAAAGTGTTGTACGAGTATTGATGTTTTGAGAACAATGTATATTTGTTTCCTGGAAGACTATGCCACTCAGCATGATGATGGTGATGATAAAAAATATTGATTTCACCCAAGTTGATATACAAGGATTCAGTTCAGTTCAATTTCACTATCATCCATCCTATTGTATTGTATGATACTTTCATTGTATATAATGTAACCTGACAAGTTTTTTACCAATCTTTTCAAACCAACCAGAAAAATGTTAAAGAGGCCTTAAGTGAAAACTGAACTTGAACCCTTAATAAAATAAATTGTGATCAAATGGATTGGAAGACAGACATCTTAATAACCAGGCCACAGAAGTCATCATGGAAGATAACATATATATCCACATCAATGGTGATCTAAGCTCGCCCAGCGAATTCTTCTCAACTTTTAGAGTATAATGTGGCATAAAAAAAGAAAGAAAGGAACAAAAGAAGTCCTTTTTCAGGTGCGATACATCAAATTTTTGCAGTGACGATGGACTTAACTTAACTCTGACATGAAGGAAACTGATTTACAGCGCGGTAAATGTACTATAGAAGTAGTTTAAGACTTGAAGTTAAAACAGTCTAGCAAGTACTGGAATCCTTTGACACAAAAACATCGGAATAACCATATACTGAAGATGTATGATTGAATGGAGAACCCATCAGAATTTGTTGACTTAATTTTTATCCCAGTACCACAAAATATAATCTACTGATTGATTGATTCAGATGGATACAAAGATTGCAACAGGGCAAAGAGATAAGATTGAAGCTTAAAAGTTTGCCATCAAAGCTCCTGTGGCCAGAGAGAAATTTTGTTAGTTTATTAGCTGGGGCTCAAGAAGATTTATAGGAAGAATTTGTATGACTGTCTTCACACGGGGAGAGACAACTACCGTTGAAACTCTAGACAGGCTTTAAGAATTTTGCAAGGGGTCAACCTAGGAAAGGGTAAAGACAGATGACACCTATGAGAAGAATAATCATGTTGCATTGCTGCGCCTCTAGATCTAATGGAATAAGCTCCTTTAGACCAAGAGTTCCCCCGCGGAGCATGTCCTATAAACATAGTCAATAGTACTCACCATTGACCGTGACTTACAGAAACAGCTAATCGTCATTCTACACATAGATTTACTGAACATTTGCTATTGATCATTATTTGTCCAACATTTTGAAATACTCGATCGTTAGTTGAGATGTTGATGAGTAGTTGAGTTTTGCTCTAATGCTTATTGTGTTGTTGTGCAGAGATCCACGCGGCGGCCAAGGAGACGGTAGCGCTAGCAGAGCAGCGCTTCAAAAGCAAGCAGCACGAGTGGCAGTTTGACAACGCCTGGCAGGAAATGCTCAACCATGCCACCATCAAGGTCCGTTAACACATAAATAACTTCATGTACTGATATAAAATGTGATATGGAAACAAGTATTTATTTTTATTATAGGACGAATGCTTGTTCTAAGAATCAAGAGAAATACTTTTTGGTGAAAGATTTTCAGATCAGGTTCCCTCTTAATGTATCTTCTTCTCGAGATGGTATCTCCTATCGGAAGTTGACTACCACCATGGCAATCGTAATCTTGTTTACTGCAGCTTAGATCAATTCAGTAGAGCTGTACCCAAACTATTTCCGCAAGGCTTTAAGCCTCATTTGTCATTTATTTTTTCCTGAATGATCGGTTGTATTATGTTTCTTGCACTCTTTATTATGTGACCGAGGGACAACAACTTGTAACCTTTACAGTTTTAACCAGTTTGTTACATAAATGGATGATGCACATAAGCAAGAGTACATCACTTAAGCCCGTATGATGCCAACTGTTCTCAGTCCTTTTTCATTCACGCAAGCACTTTCACATTTGTAACACGATCCGTCCAGGAAATCTTGAGGGTATGTTATATCTACATCTCAAAAACATTGACCTATGCGCTATTTCCTGGTGTGTCCACGCTTCCATTTCATAGAGGAGAGTTGAGAATATGTAGCAGGAACCTATACACATTCTCAGTTCCAAACTCAGGTCTGAGTTTGTAAAAAGAGGTTTCATTTTAGTGAAAGCACTTTTCACTATCTCAATCCTCACCTTTATTTCTTGAAAGGGATCCCATTGTTCGTTTATCCACATTTTCAAAGATTTCAAATCTAATGATTAACAGGTTTGCTGTTAATTATTATGGTGTAGAGTTTTTTGATACTATTAGTGTATATCAATAAAAAATTGTATGCCTAAAACGGAAAACTTTACTGCGGTTTAAGTTGATTTGACTATGTAATAAGGAATAAGCTTTTGACGATACTGAAGTATAAAATGTTGAATACAAATTAAGATGTGGTCTTGTATTGTTGAATTCTAAGATTAGAACTTGCATAAGAGTGAATAGTACTTTATTTCATTGGCTTAAAATGACAAAAGGTGTAAAGCAAGGATATGTCATGTTATACAGTTTATTCAACTTCCATGTTTCAAAAAACTACAAAGGTGGCATAAAAAGGTGAAATAAAAATATATGCACACATTCACTCCTTTTCATTCATGTTGGTACTAAAATACTGTTTTGAACTATCAGCTTAGCAGATTTTAATATTTTTTAATATGAGTATGTATTTTTTAGTGCCCCATTGAGTTTGTATCCTATTGCTACACGTCTTTTAATATTCCTTGTAACTCTATCTGGGAAAATACTATCTAAAGAGCAGAATTCCTTAATTGTTCTAATCTTTCATTACTCACCCAAATATCGCATTTACTTTTCCTTTCATCACCACGACATCACAAGATTTTGTAACATTCCTTTTTAGATCTCTCTCGTCACATTTCTCATACGATTTTCTTACATAACTCTAATTTATCCTCGTTTGAAATAATCAAGTTTGATAAATGAGCTTTTAATTATTTTTTTAATTTATTTATTTATTACAAATGACAAGAAATATACATAATTTGCGAAAAAACAACATGTAATTTAATTTGGACATACAATTTTAATGGATCTGGGTTTGTTGCCTTTCATTTGTCGTGTCCCTAATAAACTAGGCTTTTGCCTGTATCTCACTGAGGATATTTAGCATGAAAAAATAAATCGATACTTCTTTCCGATTTTCGATTACACAAAAACAAAACTCCGTTGCACGTTCTCATTAACCTGACAAACAGTGGCACTCAATTACAACTAGAAACATCATGCAAAATCAAACTCCTCATACAGCATCACTCCAGAAAGACCAAAAATGTTCATCCCATATACCGCACACACAATCATAAAAATAAAAACAACAATATACAGAAATACAAATATAAAACAACAAGAGCCCACACAAATCACTCAAGAGCCCTACAAATCTTTTCTACACGTCATTCATCCTGAAAGCCCAAGTATTCAAACTCCTGTCGCAATAACAACCACGCTCCGATCGACTGTCTAAATGGTTTTACTCCCTTTACCTATATTGAATTCGGCACGCCATTGTATGTCATGGGAGCTAAATAGGCATATTGCCTTTGGAAATGGATATTATATTTTGTTTATTATACATTTTCCAGGTTATGGATGCTGAAAATCAGAAAGCAGAGAGTGGACGAGAGCATCATAAAAAAGCTCAACTTTTCAATGCTGCCGAAACCAAGGTATGTGTACTTTTTTTACATATTGTACAAAATTAATGCTTTTTGGTAAAAGTTCGTTAATTCGAATTCAGGGGATCAAATTTCACAAAAAATATCAATTTACAAAGTACACAATCTCTAAAAATACTAAAATTTGCGTGGCCCTTCTCACTGGCTGGAAAATCGCAATTTTTGTACTGTAAAAATAATGTAAGTCAAGTAAAGTTAAATCGACATATTTCTGCAATATTGAGACATGGTAAAGTAGATAGAAAAATACGTACTTTTTTTATAGGTAGGCAACGCGTACAAATTAAAAAAAAAACACTATAATTGTCACTTATTTGATTTTGACATGGTCACTTGTTTACATAATATAGGTGTTGTTTATGTTTGCTTGCATTATAAAAATATGATAATGTTACTGTTTTATTTGGTCGTGTACAGTACCCGGCGGTAAGTAATACACATCGGGCTTAAGAAAGAGACTGTCGGCCATAGTCGGCTAAGTTCGGCTTTGTAGAGCGTCGTCTCTGTTGCACGATGCGCTAACAGTCTCGTGATGGAACACGTGTATGAATGACAGAGACGACACTCTACAATGCCGAAGTTAGCCGATTATGGCCGACAGTCTCTTTCTTAAGCCCGATGTGTATTATTTACCGCCGGGTACTGTACTTGATTATGATATAATCTATGATTCAAAGTTTTTGACAAATTAGTGTTCACAATTGTTATATTATTAAAGGTAAATAAATAATAAAAAAATTATATAATAACTTATATGAAAAGAAGACTCAAAACCCCATACTGCGATAATAATCTTGAGATATTTCGATATTGAATCTTTGGATATAGAGGGAGCCCTTAGAATTCAACCACTCGCCAGCGCGTAATACACTGGTCATCACATCAACATGACACGTCAATTGAAGACTTCATTTTTAGTGTGATATTAAGGGCATATTAAACATGATTATTTGTTTTCTATTCTGATAATCCTTTTATTGATAAACAAGCCCAAAAAACAATTCTCTTTTTAGTTATGATTCGATCCCTTAAAAAAATTATAAATAAACTTCTGCTGACATCAGATAGCTGTTAGTAGATTACAGTGCTCTTAGAATTTTTTTTTATTTTGATCAGATGCAACACCTAGAAGACCAATTCCGCAAGCATATCATCAAGTCACGGTCATATTTTGAGGAAAAGCTGCTATGCCAGGAACAGTTGGCCACGCAGAAAGAGCGCATCGAGCAGCTGCAGAATGACGTGGCGCGTGCCAAGGAACGGTACGCTCGTAGCTTGCGTACATTGGAGGCCATATCTGAAGAAATCCACCGCAAGAGGCGTGCCCTCTATGGGGACAGTGAGGAACCCCCAACAGGTCCTCGAGAACCAGGAGTCGGTGCTGAAAAGGACAACTGCACTGATTTCTCACTTGAGTTACAAAGGTAAAAATTAAATAAATAAACAATAAAGGTCTATAACTATAGGGTCTTTCAAATAAAGCGGTTTTTTAAGATTTTTTTTTAATTCTTGAATAAAATACACAATTTGCTTTGATTTAAAAAAACTTTTTATTGGTTATTGAAGTATAATGTATGATGTCTAAACACAAAAAACAATATCCGCCAAATGTCCACCTCTTGCAGCTCCACAGATGTCCACTCTTGTTAAAATTTTTGGTGACATTTTGGCATAATTGCGGTTCTAACTCACCAATAACGCGAATAATTTCGTCCTTTAACTCAGGAATTGATCGGGGATCATTCGTATAGACCTGGCTTTTCCCATAACCCCAGAGAAAATAGTCAAACGGTGTCAGATCACATGATCTTGGTGGCCAATTAACATCACCGTTTCCGGAGATTACAATACATAAAATAATTCAACAATTTGAACACGTTGTTGTATTGTATACGACTCCATTTTTATAAATGCTATTCGTTACACTTCTCAAATGTCACAAGACCCAGGCAAGTTCGCGACGCCATCTGTGTTTTATCTAAGAATTAAAAAAACCGCTCAATTTGAAAGACCCTATATAAGGGTCTTGAATTCATTACATTTATGCTGCAGGAAAGGTACAGAGAGGTTGAAGATTGTGTAAGATGAAGACAAACAGTAAAGCAATTGAGGAAATTATAAGGAATATTTTTCATAGACACAACCCCTATGACATGGGTAAAAGATTTTTTTTTATTAATCTAGTTTCACACATATTGAACAACAGCATACAGCAAACATTCTTATTAATCTAGTTTCACACATATTGAACAACAGCATACATCAAGAATTCTTATTAATCTAGTTTCACACATATTGAACAACAGCATACAGCAAGAATTCTTATTAATCTAGTTTCACACATATTGAACAACAGCATACAGCAAGAATTCTTTTTAATCTAGTTTCACACATATTGAACAACAGCATACAGCAAGAATTCTTATTAATCTAGTTTCACACATATTGAACAACAGCATACAGCAAGAATTCTTATTAATCTAGTTTCACACATATTTAACAACAGCATACATCAAGAATTCTTATTAATCTAGTTTCACACATATTGAACAACAGCATACAGCAAGAATTCTTATTAATCTAGTTTCACACATATTGAACAACAGCATACAGCAAGAATTCTTATTAATCTAGTTTCACACATATTTAACAACAGCATACATCAAGAATTCTTATTAATCTAGTTTCACACATATTGAACAACAGCATACAGCAAGAATTCTTATTAATCTAGTTTCACACATATTGAACAACAGCATACAGCAAGAATTCTTATTAATCTAGTTTCACACATATTTAACAACAGCATACATCAAGAATTCTTATTAATCTAGTTTCACACATATTGAACAACAGCATACAGCAAGAATTCTTATTAATCTAGTTTCACACATATTGAACAACAGCATACAGCAAGAATTCTTTAGGTTCAGTTCAGTTCAGTTGGGTTCCACCACCACTCGTACAGTTATGAGGGACAAAATAAGTCCCTATTCAGCATAATCAACTGCGGAAGATCAAATGTGAAAAGGATAGCAAGAAACTTAAGGTTCAGTTCTGCAATACACTTGAGAGAGGTCAACATTCAGTTTCTACTTTACAAAGTTGTAGAACTTCTATTATTTCGATAAGCACTTGACCTGGCGGAAGACCCTTTTTTTATATTTCTTTTCATTTTGGAGACAGTGCATTTCTGTTTCATACCTTGTCAAAAAAAAGGCAGTCCTGCTGCACAAGATAATTAATGAATCATTTGAAATAATTGAGAAATCATAACCGTGCTTTTCCATTCAAGCCCATAGGTTTAATGGAATGAAAAGATTTAAGACAGAATTTGGTTGGACAAGATTTTTCAAAGTGTTTTACCTCATGGTTTGGCTTATGATGGAAAAAAACCTTAACCAACTGATATGAAAAATCACGAAAGCCTCAAAACATATGATAAAATTTAACCATGAAATAATACCCATTTAACTGGATAGATATTTTTGCATGTGATGAATTAATCTCAGCTTTTATCTCAAATAAACTAAAAAAAAATATTTTGTTGGTTATGTTCTGCAAATATATGTCCATTTGTATTTTATATATTATTTATAGTTAAGGCATTAACATTGTGGAGGTTTAAAGACATTGTAATTTGTTTTATCAAACACTGTTTATTCCACTTTTTGTAACGGTATAACCCTACCGGTTTCAAGGCTTTCACCTCATCTTCAGGGGAGCATAAACATGACCTTGTTTTGATGTAGATTTGTTTGTATGTAGTCTTCTAATATTCATACCAAGGTTCTGGATGCAAATTCAAGAGGTAAGGTTAATGCAATGCAGAAGTTCAGCTCATTCAGAAGTCTATTTCTATTTTTTTTATATTTATATTTTTGTTTAATTTCAAAGTTTACATAGACTAAAATAAATATAATTTTTAATCAGGCATGATCTGGATTTGCGACGGACTGAATGCAGCACTCCGGACAGCTGCATAGAAGATTCTAATGGACTTGAAGAACTGAGAAGACGAGTGAGAAGACTGGCTGCAAGACCTTTGGAGGGTGGTGGTTCGGCGGGAGACAGCTCCTGGGAGGACGAGCTCAACAGCACGGTGCAACGCCTGGACCAGATGCTGTTAGCACGAGAGCAGCAGGCTCGGGACAGGGAGAGGCGGGCACTTACCTCTTCGCAGTCAGTTCATTCCTCACTCGACAAGCTTTCCGACCCTTTCTACCAAGCCGCTATAGCTCGCTCTCACTCTTCCCATGATAATATCTCAAACTCCTACTTCCCACAAACAAGTTTCTCTATAATTAATTCGGACAGTATTCAACAGAAATCTTCTCCAGCACATTCCCTACCTGCTCAAACATATCACGATCAATCCTACATCACTTCTTCCTCTGATTCTGATTATAAAATACTAACTGAAAACCAATCAATAAAAAATGATCAAACAGAAACAATTTCCTCTCCCAGAAAGACTCCGGAAATTGACAAATTTAATAGCTTAAGGACACCGCTATGTCTTTCAGTGACAAATCTTCAGGACTTGATGCCGTTGGATTCAGAAATTGAATTAAGAAATTATTCTGATAAGTATGTTCCGTTCACATATCAGGTTACGTTTGATCAAGAATTCTCTCTTCCTAAAAGCCCGATAAAAGTAAAAAATGAAAGTTTTACCGAACCAAACAATTCGAAACTGACAGAAATCAATGAATTGCCAAGTTATAATGCATCTGAACCTATTTCTAACTCTGTGAAATTAGTAAAAAATGAGAAACTTAAAACAGATTTACCTCTTGCAAATGAGACATCTGTTATTATTAATTCTCAACAAGGAAATCCAAATGGAATTTCTGATAAATCTCCTGAAATGACAAAAGATGCTCAAGTTGTAGTGAGTTCTGTTGAATATCAGCAAGAAAGTCAGTTGCCTTTGCATGTTAAGCTAACTGAGAAGGATCTCAAGAGTGATACGGAGGTTGTGAAAGATAATAGTGAAATTTAAAAATATTTTTTTTTACCTTATTTTTAAAAAGCAAAATTTAAAGGGTTATTTGCATTTAATGATGTGGTTATTTTTTCTGTTGAACGTTTCTTAGTGATATTTTGATTTCGTTATACACTTTTTTTATATATAATGGAACCTTTTATGATGTTTATCAGAGAATCAGCCTATTAAAACTATCTTTATGTAAATCAGAACACAAGTCAAATATGTTATGTTGAATATATTAGGGCAGAACACAAGTCAAATATGTTTTTATGTTGAATATATTAGGGCAGAACACAAGTTAAATATGTTGAACGAATAAATATATATATTAGGGCTGGATCAAAATATCTTAAATGTGTTTCTTTATCTTGTTTCTCGATAAAACAGTCCCCCTTATGAGATAGGTTCCAAGTTCCTTCGCAAATGGCGAAATTCACGGATAATTGCGAAACTCTTCTTAATTACCAAACCTTGTTCATGCATCATTTATGTAACTTTTGCAGTTTGAGATGCAACAATAAATCGAGCACGAATTTTTAATTTTTTTTAGCACTTCATGAATATAAAATTAGGTTATTCCATACATTATAGGCAACGATAATTTTCTGTTCGTTTTTTATTAAGTAAAGAATTTTAAGTTTTTCACTTATTTCGAGTATTTGACTAAAGTCCCTTCGCAGTCTCTGAGTCACCAGCGTCAACAGTCTTGCGTTTTTGGATCATTTTATGGTAAATACGTGTTATTTGAACACAAACATTGACGTAGTACCGGGAATGATATGATCACAGCAAAAGATGGAGTGCGACTGACCATGTGGGTGACTTAAGATAAATCTTTGGGTGTTTGGTAAGCCTGCCTTTATTTTTGGTGCGAGATATTGGTAAGAGATCAACCACAGATAAGTGAAATTCGATACAGATTCCGTGGATAACAGGGGACTACTGCATTATCTATTCTGCTAACGACCATTGAAATTAATTCTGTGAATCTTAGATAGCAAATTCTCTTTACGTAAACTGCATCATTAGTGTTATATAGAGATGTTCTTCCTTATGATACATTTTATTTGTAGGCATTTCATTTTTATGCTAATGCAGGTTTGAAAGTTGCAATATATAAAAAAAATCTTTATGGGATGTTAAATTAATTAGATATGTATATCAAATAAACTATAAAATGGTTGATAATTAATTGTTTGTATGTTTTTTTTTTATAACAATTTAGTACAAAGCTATGACAAACTAGATTTAATATACTCTGGTTATTTTACAATCAATTTTTTTTGGTATTTGGGAGTATGAAAAATCTATTATTTTTGCTTTATACAATATACTATTTTATGTGATTATCAAGAATAAAATAAATTTAATAAAATCTTATAACACAATATAGATTTCATAGTTCATTTTCACTGGGAAAGTGTACAAATAGTTTGTTCAAACAAAAGAGTGTACTCTCGCCTTGTTTCACATTTCGAAGAGTGATTATTTTGAAGAGTGGTCTAGATCAATCGATACCAAATCAGAAGAGTATGTACTTAGAGAAAAAAACAGTATATAGTTATTTATTTAACATAACCCGTGTTTTAGGAAACATATTTCTAATAATGGAAAAAATATTGCGCCAAATATCCCGCCTCAAAAAAACTAACTAACCTACGACGTTCTTCTGTCTGAGACTTTAATCCTGAAGTGTTGAACTAATGAGCAAAAATTCCGAGTATTTTGTTCACTCTCTGGCCCCTCTGATAACGCATTTTAAATGATTTATCGTTCTTCTCCTCATACCAGATAAATTGATCATTGTTAAAATAACTAGAGAGTAGTAATAAATTAATTTTATTTCATAAATAATAACATTCTGATATGCTGTTTCACTAACAGAAAGGTTTCATTTGAAAATTTGGTTGAATTAATTAACTGTGAAACTAAATTCTTATGGAGAATAACTAAAGAAAGGTATTCATTAAATATTACATCGTTATTAGAATTAAATCAATTTTCAAAATAGTTTAATTCAGATAGTTTTTTATGTTAACGAATTCACACTATCCCCCCTTTTTATTATTGATAAGCAGTATTTTATTATTATTTATTATCTATGGTTCATATACAATAATAATTATATCTCTCTTGAAAAAATAATTCAATATGATTAAAATCGTACGTTGCAATTGTCTGTTATAAATCTCAAAATTAAAGGAACTCAAAAACATTTGTATCTATTATATGTAATATTTATTCTTATTCCTTAAGATTTGATGAAAATTAATAAAATTTGTATTTCAAAGTGCATTACTCGTAGATGTCAGTTATTATGTTAAGTGGCTAAATAAATATTTTTCAGTGAGATGCAATGATTTAGAACATTATTTACATATACAAAGTGTTATAATACCTAAAATGAACATTTAATTGTCTGATTTTTTAGAGTGGAGGGATAAACAAAATCAGTTTGGTAAAATATGTTCACAATAACAGGTGCCTACTTAAATTTTTATTTTTTAACTGCAGTAGACTCTTGATTATCTGTATTCACATTAACCGGAACAGTAAAAATTACAAAACTGCGTGATTGGATAAATGCCGATGATAATTGGCCTGAATGTGAAGTTTTAAATGAGGAGATTGTGTAACTACGTATGTAACTGTGTTACTACTAACGAAACTGCAACTTCTGATGTCACAGATCAGTTAAAAGGTGCCCTCATACAAGAAAAATGTATACACAGCACAGAGCTGCTTTTTACTCATGTTGAAAACCAACTCAGTCAATTTTGTGAAATCTGTATAGCACAGTTTGCCGAGAAGTGAACAGAGGGGAAATATAAACTTGTTTGCTATAAGTATGTGATAATTCAAAATTTGAATTTTTCTAATATTTTTTGGTAGAGATTATCTGGGAATTTTTTCCTTACCACCCCAGATCATCGAGAGTCTATTGTATCAGAAGATTTATTAAGCGTATTTTGAATTTGAAAACTATTGAAAAATTGATTGTGATATATACATTTTTATTTTTTTGTAAATGACATCTATTTATTTTGAACACATGTACACTTTTGATTTTTTAATTTATTTTTTATTTTCAATATTCATATTTTTATTAAACATTCTTTTAATCTTCAAAAGTATATTAAAATAATTTGAATTATGTTTTTGATGGATGATATATATTTATAATACACTGAAACCCTTTTAAGATGTTTTTCAAGGGACCAGTTGTCTGATAGCCAGATTCTTAAAATTATAAGCTGGCGTGAGAAGTCAAGATCATTCATTTCCATGTCTGGACTATCCTCCATGTCTGGAGATCATACTATTATTCGTATCAATCAGGTTCTGCTCAGAGCATGTATTTTCAATGCTCGAACAGACTGGCATGTGTTGAGTTTTGTATATCCCCACAATCGCATTCAATGATACTTTTGTTCAAGAAACCCTATCTCTGCATGTTCACCTTGCATCTATCCATCCCTACTCGGAGTCTATTCAGCGCTCTGTCATGTGCCATTGTTGCTAAGAGCTTTATCCAGTTGAGAGATGCTTTTTCTTTCCACTTCAGAAATATCGCTTTATCCGGAAGAATTGTCAGTTCTTGCACTCTCTTTATGAAACTATTCCAGGATTTCAATTTCAATGTGGCTGGCTGGTGATCATATAAAAGGTGGGGGGTGTCATGGGTCCTGAACTTGTTTTGTTCTTTCTATGTCAGCTGCAATACTTCAACAGATCCCATGGGAATGATACTGATCAGTTGGTGTATTTTCTCCACTGGTGTTGCTTTTAACCACCCTGTTAGTATTCTCCTGGTTTTGTTCGTGGCAACGTTAATCTGTCTAGCATGTGAGGAACAATTCCAAAACGGAGCTGCTTATTCCACTGCTGGCCAGCAAAGTGCAAGAGCTAACACTCTTAATGTCTATGGTTGATAAAGATAATTAAGAAGAATAGATGACTTACCAAATTGAAATGTCTTGTTACATTGCCCCAAATATCCCGTCAACCATTCACCCGAATGTGGTATAATTGCAATAAATCACCTTATTGAAAAAATTCTCTTTGTCAATACTGTGGATACTAAAGACCTTTTTGTCAATACTGTGGGTACTAAAGAAGGTAGTAAAAAAGAGGTGGGTTCTGGATTAAGGATTTGATAGTCCCGTATAATATGAAACACCAGGAAATTAAAACTTCCTTAGTGGGAAAATTCTTAAGAAGCTTTTGAGACATGTTCCAATATAGAGATTTTCTTATGGAAAAGACTTTATACAAAGACACTTTAAATAGGTTTCTTTGTATACTTTTATTTTGTAATTTTTTATTATTATATTTTGAAATGTATTTTTTATTCGGTTTGAATTATTTGTATTTCATATTGGTCAATATTTATCCAAGTACAAAAGCATTACCAAAAGGACAATTATTGCATTTATTTTAAAATATTATTTAATTTTTTGGTTAGGGTGCAATTTAAAATGACTAAATTAATTAAAAAAAACTGGCCTAATTCTTATGATCGAAACATTACATTAATTTTGAATAGTTAATTTAATTACTAATTTATTTACTGTCCTTAAATTTAATTTCTCACTTCCATTATGATTCAAGGTTTTCCATAGTTTGACTTACAAGCCTCGAGTGTTTTGGCCTAAATTTTTAATTATTTTTTTTACCAGTTGCTTTAATTTAATTACACAAGCAAGGAAAAATATATGACTTTTAAAAATAAAAATAATGTTGGTAATACTGCCAGTTTGATGCAACTATGATTTAATCTTTTTGATATTTATATTTATTTCAATTATCTGTGGTGTTAAGTGAAAATCTAATAACTGCAAACTTGGTAACATTGACAAGTTTATTAATTACAATTTTTCTTTTATAAACTACTCAAATATAATTTTTGTTACAGAAATGTTAATTGGATAATGAACTATATAGTTTTTTTATTTGCACATATTCATGTATCATCACGTAAAATTCAATCCTTTCCTCCCTTTTATGTTCATATATTTTATCTAGCCATGTTTTATCTTTTATTATTTCTATTCTTATTTTAGCTTTTTTTCAAAATCTAGTCATTTTGATAAATGTATAAAAAATAATTAGTAAATCATTTTGCACTTATTAGATTGCCACAATCTCCATTAAGAAGTTAGTAGAATGATTGGCTTTTAACTCTCGTGTTTCGAGTTGTGTTTCCCGATGGTACACAAAAATATTTTTTCCACAACAGGTGTTTTAACATCGTTTTGGTTGGAAGGTAGAAATAAGCAAAAGACTAAATCCCATAAGGTTGTATTGTATACAATGAAAATATAATACCGTATTAAAATGTATAGTTAATGTTAATTTCTGTATTATTGAATTAAAAATACATCAAATCAAAGTCTTGGTGGTTTTTCTACGTATACATTGCACGGTTACTGCCAAAGTGTTAAAAACATATTAATTGAATTGGTTTTAATGTTGTAGAGCTTAATTTTTGATTAAATGATTTTCAATCTAATTGTTGAATATTGTACACTGTAAATTTCAGTGATACGCCATTTTGGAACTGTGTTCAATATTATTTTCCAATTTATGGATTAAAACTGAATAACAACAAAGATATTAGATACTGGACCACAATTTTGGAACCGTGTTCAATATTACTTTACAATTTATGTATTAAAACTGAATAATAACAAAGATATTAGGTACTGACCACCATTTTGGAACCGTGTTCAATATTACTTTACAATTTATGGATTAATACTGAATAACAACAAATATATTAGGTACTGACCACCATTTTGGAACCGTGTTCAATATTATTTTACAATTTATGGATTCAAACTGAATAGCAACAGATATTAGGTACTGACCACCATTTTGGAACCGTGTTCAATATTATTTTACAATTTATGGAATCAAACTGAATAACAACAGATATTAGATACTGACCACCATTTTGGAAATTCTAGAAAAATAAAAAACTTGAAATTCAGGATAAATAATATGTATTACTATAATAATAATGCAATTTAATATTTGATGTACTTTTAATAATATTTTAATTTCAATATTGTTTGTCTTCAGCCGTTTGTTTCGTAGTTAATCAATAATATATTTTTTTAAATTCACTCAATAATAAAATAATATGACGATGATAAATGATAATATTTTATCTAGAGTTTTTCAATATGTTCTGAGAATTATTGACTATTCAAATTGATGGCACCTTATATTTTTATTGTAATTAAGTTTTATACCATAAATTATAAAATAGTTTTAGTATATAAGTTCAGAAAATTAAGTATTGAGCACAGTTTGGAAATGCTTCAAAAGAGCAAAACATGCCTGTCACTTGTTATTACTTTATCATGTAGAATCTTTTGACAATTTAGTTGAAAATCATTTTCAGAGCTCCTGCCAGATTTTTTTACACAAAACTTCTTCCTGTTAGTGAGTTCAAACTTATAAATTTTTATTACTTTTGTTTGTATTAAATAAAAAAAAATGATTGAATTGGAATCATTCAACTGCCTTAAAAACTGTTTTATAAAAGCCGGAGGTTTACAAATCAAAGATAACTCTCTAAGGATACTTTTACAAATCAAAGATAACTATATAAGGATATTTATGCTGTAATGTTAGCCTCAAATACTTAAAATGTGGACTTTTTAAATTTTGTAAATGACAACTTTTGGCAGTAACCCAGAAATATTGTTTTTGGTAAATAATTTTTGATTTGTGAATTAAAAAAGATTTGATCTGTGAATTAAGTATTAAAAAAATCTTTTACCTGTGATGATTTCAATTGGTTTAGTTTTATTGATTTTCTTATTATTTTTATTGTCATGTTTAATAATAATTAATTGTTTTACACTCTACATTATATTTTTTGTAGTTAGTTTGTTTTTTTATATAAAATAATGCAGGTAACCCAGACATAAACAATAAGGTAATGTTTCTCAAATATATATCTATGGTGTTTAATTTCTGATTTAGTAAAAATATGTCAATATGAGATGCTTCTGAAATATGTATTTTTTTCATAAATAATGGAAAATTAAAATAAAATACCTGGAAACAGTTTTTGTACACAAATAAAAGCTTGTCATCGAGTGTGGACCATAGATAGAAGCAATTTGATCTATGTCATACACTAGAGCTTAACTGCTAACATAGCGATATGAAAATTATATATTCCTTTACATATAGGAGTTTATGGCCAATACTCAAGAGAGGAACATATTTTCAGATTATTTCTACTAAATAATGATGTAAGATGATAGACTAAATGAGATACAGTTGACTCTCGATTATCCGGGGTCCGGATGTAGAAAAAAACAGTTTTTTTTATTGCATTTTGAATTTATATTTAAATGGAAAAATATTTTTTTCGTTCGACTACCATAATACAATAGTACCAGAAAATTAGATACATTTAACAGATAATAAAACTGGCAAAATTGTGACTACATATAGACCAAAATTTCTGGTTTATTATTGACCATTTTTATAACATTTTATATTCTTAATTTTAAATATTCATGTCATGTAGCCGTGTGCTCTAGTTTTATGTGTATTTTTTGGCGAGTTTTCAAGTCGTGGCGTTAATTTTACATCGACCCATCTAAGCTTCTTCTTCTTCCCAATGTCATGTCAGGTCCCCCCAATGTTAAATATCACCTGAGAGTAGATATCTTTGTCCCCGGCAGCCCGAAAAAGATCCCCGATCTGCCAGCACCTCTTCGGCCCTCTATTTAGCCTTGGATGATCAGGTGCTGTAATTTGTACTTTGCTCCTCTAAGAACATGACCCAAATAGGACACCTTTCGGATTTTAATATTAGTCGGCAACTCTTTATCAACTTTGGCACTTTGAAGAACCCTTGTGTTGCTGACCATATCTGTCCAGGGTATCCGTAGCATTCTCCGGTGTATCCACATTTCGAATGCTTCCAGTCGGTTCATACAACCAACTTTAAGGGTCCATGATTCCATTCCATGCAATAACACTGACCAAACGTAGCATTTGACTAACCATTGTCGAAGTTTCAAGTTTAGATTATCATCGCAGAATACACTTCTCATTTTTTTAAAAGCTGCACGAGACCATCTGAACTAATGTTGCAAAATTTTCTTGGCACCATTTGCCGAAAAGTGAATAGAGGGAAAAAAAACAAACTTCTTTGCTGTTGTATTTTAAGTTAAAGAGTGCGTAGATTAATTTCAAGTTTTCGTTTTGATTTTTTCCTATATTTTTTTTGACAGATTATCTTGGTTTTTTTTATCCGGGTTAATTTTTTTTCTCTATGCTCCGAATAATCGAGAGTCTACTATAATTTAACAAAAATCAACTTGAGAGTTTTTACCAGACTGTCTCCGTGACGAGCATTATAAATTATGAGGGCTACCTATATTGTTAATGTTTTACATTTTGTATAGTTAATTATTACAAATATATAATTATATAATAATTAACTTAAATTACATATCAAGACCTGTTAATGAATATTTCACACTCTTGCCATTGTATTATATATTCTTTTCACCATATAGAAAGTAGAAACACGAATCGCCTCAGTTTTTTCTTATTTTTTGTGCCATTTTCATATTTAATTATCACATTTTCCAATGAGTATTCTCACATATTTGAATGTTTAAATTGTGTAAATAGTTACTTAATTAATTTTTATTTATCGAGTAGTATTTTTTTTTAAATTAAATTTAGATGAGTTAATTAAAGACATTTTTCTAACACAATGTTTTTTAATAAATAACCTTTCAATATTTCCCAACTACTTAATAACACCCTTCTGATCCCACCAAACACAGAGCATTGTCTTCCGTCCATAGCGATTTGGCCTTGCAGTCGATGTCGCTGGTTTGCTTGGAGTTACCCATGATCTTTTACGCTTAAAATTCTCTAAATACATCCATTTTTCATCGCCAGTCACAATTCGATGGAGAAATGATTTTCTTTTGTACTTGGCGAGCAGCATTTCACAAGTGGTTTTTCGGTTTTCCTGCTGTCTTTCATTCAGTTCATGTGGCACCCATTTTCCCACCTTCTGGATCTTTCCCATGGCTTTCAAACGTATGGCGATGGCTTCTCGTGTCACATTTAATTGATCCGCGAGTTGTTGTTGCGTTTGAGCGTCATCCTCATCCAACAATGCTTGCAATTCGGCGTCTTCAAACTTTCTCGGCGGTCTTCCATGTTCTTCGTTTCTCACGTCAAAATCGCCACTTTTGAATTTTTTAAACCACTCAAAGCACTGTGATTTACCAAGAGCATGCTCACCGTAAGCTTCGACAAGCATTCGATGCGATTCTGCAGCAGTTTTCTTCAAATGGTAGCAGAAAATCAATTCTGTCCGCAAATCGTAGTTTTCAGGCACAAAAACAAACATGTTCAACGCCATGAAAACATGTAGTTGTATTCAACTTGTATTGTTGTGAGTTAAAAGCCTTTGACAAATGTAAACACAAGAAAAAGGCGCCAATGACGCAGTTTGACAGTCACTACATTGACAACTAGAGCCATCTATGAGCAAATTCCGGTTTCATATTTACAGACCTGATATTCTTCTCAATGCACGCATTTCTACAGTATTTATTCAGCAATTAAGTTTTTTTTCTTCAAGAGATTTATACCACATAATGTAATTAAAACTTCGAGTATAGGGAATTAAATAAGTTTTCTTGATGTAGATCTTAGATCTGTTTTGTTACGAAAGTTTTTCCTGAAAGATGGAGCATCAGCTGTCAATCCACTTTTTAGGTGACCTTCCTGTCATGTGACGTATATTGCGGGGATCTCATGTACCACTATATATAGGATTATGTCAATGCCCATTCTATGGTCTCACCAGTGCCACCTTTCCCCCTTCTCCATCTGATTATGTTATCTATGTTGCAGGTATTTTTCTAAGAAACTTTCCCGATATAGATCATAGTATTCTCATCTCCGAGGATTGAGAAACTCAATTGTTCTAGTTGTATCGACTCTAGTTTCGACAATTTAAAAATAAAACAATGAAATAATTATAGAAAAGATTTATTTACAGAAAACATTTTCTAGCATATAGTCACAATATACAACAAGCTGACATTTTACATTCATCACCTCAATAAAACAAACATGTCATATAAGATCTAAGTCTCCCAGATATGGAGACATCATGTTATTAAAATGTTAAAAGTTATAAAGATGTTTTTTTTTTGTACAATGATTATTGCTGTTGGTGTGAATCTACATATTTATATGTGTAATAAGTACAGGCACTGTTAATATTATTTATCATATTCATGAGATGAATAAATTAATACATAATTCATTATCAAAAATATTCAAAGAGTTTTCTTCAGACTCAAGAAAATGAGGCACATTTGATAGTGATAAGGCAATGACAGTGATTTTTGCTGTTTAAATCAATTTATTTATTAATTGTCTTCTACAATGCATGCAATGAAAATAAATTCAGAGGAAATAATTAAGTAAAAACTAGTTAATATTGAAACAAAGCACCGAATAAGTTTAATTTGATGTGGGTGAATGGGAACTGCTATAACTGATTATTTTTCTTATAAGGTGTTTTGGTTTACAAAAACCACATTAACTCTTTTTAAAATATTTATTTATTATAACTCTTCCGTTTGGATACAATACATTTTCATTCAAAATGTGTACATTTGATTAATTACTTCTTTTTATAAAAAGTAGTTTGTATAAAGATGTCAGTTTTGAAATTACTTGGAAAATATAGCACTATAAAAGGTACTTTTAAAATTAAAGTAGTTCGTTACTCAAGCAGCCAAATAAGGAAAAAAACAGCTACTCTTACTCGAAGTGTGCTACGTCACTTAACAACATTGATAAAAGCATATTTAAGTAACTTTCTAAGTCAACGTTAATATTTCCACATAATTAAATCTGATTTATTTCCTCTGTTCTAGATATTTCATCATATAATATATAAATTCAGCATTATAAATTTTAGCTGACCATTTTTAAAAGTCAATTCATACTGATAAAGAAAATATCTTTTAATTTTTCTCAGATTTTGCTATAAATAAAGCACAGTGTATATTTATAATCACTTTAAAGCATGGTTTGCTTTACAAAAAATCTGCGACTAGATTTTTGTTACATAAATTTGCGATTTTTATTATGCTAAAATTTGAAATATCTGAAAAATGTCTATAATAAATAGGTTTTTATAGCACTAGAACATATGGCAGTTATTTTATCATTTTATATCACACAAACTTACATAATAACAAAACACTCTAGTTTCATTCATAACTCAACAACAAATTTCATATATAATTTAATTTATTAAATATAATTATTTAAAGAAGGTAAATACAACAAAACGCTAGCTAATATATATTATAGTAAGTTATTTTGGCATTAGTTTTTTTTAATAGAGATTCTATGCATAAATAAAAAAATTATATATATTTATTTTAAATAATCTTAAAATGCTTAGTTCTTTTAATAATTTTACATCTGTTTCTATTTCAAAAGAGTCCAGCGGTTCATTTTTATTTAACACATTCAATGCTGACAACACCTATAGGCATTATTATAAACTTTTACAAGATGCTCAAAACATCCATTAGAGGTATATTCCAAATTTCTTTAGATGGATTAAAAAACAAGTTAGCCTGGAGTGGTCTATCAGTATAGTATCAGATCCTATCAGTATAGTATCAGATCCTATCAATAATATCAGATCCTGTCAGTATAGTATCAGATCCTATCAGTATAATATAATACTGATAGAATTTGTCAAGGTTTTAGTCACACCATAATTTTAAAACAAATTAATTATTCAGCAGTCAATGTGTTAAATTTTCATCTAAAAAAATAAATAAAATGATTTCAAGACATTTTAATTTTAATATTTTTAACAAAATATTAAAACACTTGTACTGGAAGCTGTAGTTCAAAAAACCAGAAGAGCAAGTATATAATACAATTAGACCATATTAAAAAGTCGTAGAGTTCAAACTCCAAACTAATTTAACCTATACTGTAGATTTTCTATTTTCAATTAAAAGTGTCACTGACCTGTGAAAAGTACCTCTTGAAAACATATTATTTTTTCAGTTTAATTTACCTGAAGATGTTTTATTAATATTTTTTTACAAAATAATAATGGCATATTGGGAAATTTATTTTGAAAATTATTGTAAACTCTAATAAAAATTTAAATGATCATTAATAGGAAAAAAAAATATACATACAATTTAAATATAAAATAAACAGATAATACATAAGAATATGCAGATCTTAGTTCAGTCAAAAAAAGTATGAAAAATGAGTAAGCAACCATCACTTGACAGTGGCGTGTACTCCTTCATATATAGGCCATTATTCGAGAAGAATAGTGTAAGCAAATTAGTTCAAGGTTTTACTATATAAACAAAATAATACTTATTTAATATTTAAGACATATATGCGAGTTTACAATAATATAGTTATATAAAATTTTCACCGAAGTTAATCAATGACATATGAGGATAAAAATAAAAAAACAAGATCTATATAATATAATCTAATTATTAGGCACAAAGAGATATGACACGTTAAGGTTGCCATCAATAAAAAAGCAAATTGAGAGACTCCCTGTCTAGTCTAATTGAATATCAAATTGAAAATACCTACATTTTCATATTTTTTACAGTAATACAAAAAATACAAAAAATTTACATGTTTTATGATGCAAAATAACATTTTTGAATACAAATTCTAGCTTTAAACACTCCTTTCTTATTCATACATAGAATAATTTAATTAAAATGTGCTGTTTTGTAAGAGGTGTTTATGGTTACTCATTAGGTCCTGTTTTGTAAGAGGGCTTGTTGCCATTTCAAAGAAGTTAATTCTCACTATAATGAGGAAAGTGCAATGTTGACAATAAGGATTATATTTCCATGCCATAAATTGTTGTTAAAAAAACAAAAAAGATTGATTGATTTGGTAGTTTATATTGTAGAACTCTATTTTATTACAGAATGATTTGACACTCAATTGTGAAAACATTCTACACAATAACTTAAATTAAAGTGACAGATCTGTGTCCCTTTGACAATGATTTTGTAAAGCGAAACCGATGTCACTTTTATTTAAGTTATTGTGTAGATTTTTTTCACATTTAAGTATCAAATCATTCTGCAACAAAAAGGATATTTATATCAAATAAAAATTAATTGTTTTTAAGATTATTTGAATATTTTATTTATTTTTCAGAGTGATAGAATTAAAAATATGTACTTGATAAGGATTATGATAAAAATGTATAAAACATTTTTAATAGGCAAAATACTAGGTAATTGTTATGAAAATAAGAACTATTACTAAGATTATTTTACTATTTATTATTCACTTGTACAGTGTAATTTTCAAATGATGCAGAGCTAATCAGTAAATTGTGTCACTGTATCTTTCATTGCAAGTCTTCAGCAAATCTTAAGAAAAAGCGTATATGGGAATCAGAGTTAAAGCTACTTTGAAAAAGTAGCATTGTTAAATCTACTTTTTAATTTAAAGTAGTATGCTACTGCAGTAAAAAAATATTTATCGGGCTTAGAACAAAGTGCGCTACATGTTGAGTTTTTTTTAACACTGATGGAATTACTGTCATCATCGCAGGCTCAGAGTGGAGAATTTATTTATTTATTTTGCATCATAAAACTGCAACATGGATTAAGGCAGCATGATACATTTTATAAAAATATCTTATTTTTGCAAGTTTTATTTATATTTTCAAAAATATTATTCTATCATTGAAAATATAAATTTTATAACTTGTCAGATCTAAGTTACATATAATATTTTACTCATAAGGCACCAATGTGAAAAAGCCATTTAGAGATCTATTCCGACATCTGTTACATCAGCTAACCTTTGAAAAATAAATTACACAACACATTCATACTAATCTATAATGAGAGAAATCAGAATGTGCATGCATCCTTGTACTATTTTATGAGAATGTTGAAAAAATGAATAACATTGTCTTTAATTATTAACACTATTGTCAATTCAAAGAAAAAAATAATTTTAGAAAGTCAATGAAGTCACTTCGCAAAACGGCAAATCTAATTTGTTTTAAACAAACAAGCTTTAAAGATGAAAGTGCAACATTTTCGAAACATCCCCATCATAAGCCAAACTATGCGGTACAACATCCTGAAAGACCTTAGGCAACTGACACGAACAACCGTGAAAGTCTCAAAACTCTATTTTGGGTTTAAAAAAACAGATCCACAGTTATTACTATTTTATCTTTTTTTATTCCTGGCAATATTTTCTTCATTTCTTTAATAACATGAATTGAATTACATATTTGGATAAAAATAAATCAATATAAACAATATCGATGTAAACTAGCAATTCATACAACATGCACATCTGATTTCAGACTATCCCGATCAAATTAATGAGTTAAGTTATTATTAATAGTTGTTAGTTTAATTTTTTATAAAAAATATGGCAATTCCTTAAAACATTGAAAGAATTTATATTTTTGGTCCACAAAATCAAAACTGCAGGCAACTCCCACTAAATATACCATCTTTTACAATGTCTTAAGAATATAGAAGAGCCTTTCTACTGAGTGCGTTACAGATTCTATATTGATACATTCCGAACAGCAGCAGATTTATTTTATACTGTGCATTATGCAGCTATTTTATGGGGGAATTTAAATTAATTATTTCAAAAGTATTCATAAAGATACTGAAAAAATAAGAGGTTTCTTACTTAGTCTGTTGAACTGAAAATAGAGTCAACAATTTCCAAAAGCGATCTCTACTCAGCCTTACATCGGTACATCTTCGGACCAATTGGTTATTTCGATATAGTGGCATCAAGGGATAGTAATTCGAAGTCTTCCGCAAAAGTGCTGAAAATTTGTTGGGCTGTATAAACTCTAGGCCTTAAGCCACATTATAAGACTGCATTAAGAGTCATTTTCTTCCTTCCATAACGTTGGACCTTAAGTCTGTTGTCATTCTTTTCACACTCAAGTGTGTTGCTGACAGAGGAGAAGTATTTCAGGGCAGTTCCTTCTTCATCACTAAGTGACGTTCTGCTCTTAATTTCGATTGTTAATTACTATATGCTGGATGAGGAATTTTTTTGTCTCTCTTAACTGAACTGAGGCCTGTTGAAATAAACATTTTGATCAAACTATTCTAAGAATATTGATTTGATTCGTGGATATGTTTATAAAAATTGAGTCTAGTTTGTTGTTTCCATTGGAATCACTTTTGTTTGAGACACTTGGATTTAGACCTGGCCCATTTCTAGACAATTAAACATGTCCATCAGTGTATTTTTATATTGTAATTTAGAAGCTGTTTATTCACCTGGAATATCACTACCATGTACACTGTGCATACCTATAAACCTGCTGCTGACTATTTTTTATCAAATGATAACAAAATAATGAGCACATTTCATTTCTTTTTTAAACCTAGATAATTTTCCAACTCTATCTAAGAGTGACTCTCTTGAACATACATGCACCAAAAATAAATATGTAATACTTTCACTCTCCATTTGACACAGAGTAGATACAGAAAACCAAAAGCATGTCCCAAAATTTTCATGATCCGTGAGATTCAAAAGTAAACAGATGATTGTATTTGACAGAAATGAAGAGGATGGAGCAGAGAGGATATTTTTGATGACTCATCTTTATGATAACAGATTATCTATTAGAAATCAATAGACAATGGATGATGAAGATATATTGTCTATTGTTCTCTTTTGATTTTTTTTAAACCTCAACAAACCAGCAATACTTTGTACATATTTTCTGCATAGTTTTTCTTTAAATTTTTATTTCAGAATAGATTTATAGCATACAAATAGTACAGTAAAAAATAATAATTTCAAAAGTTACATTTATTAAAAGATATCTGCAATAGTACGACACCCTTTTAAAATTTTATCCAAGTTTTGGATAAAAAGGATGGACTTGAATGTATCTGTAAATACTCTGTGATTTTTTTAATTTTTGACATTTTTTTCATCTAAAATGATGTATAATATTAGCTCCTTCTCCATTATTTTCAATAATGCATTTATCAACGCACTATCTAAGTTGACTTTTATGAAAGTATCTTGAAAATAATTTTATATAAAACACTAATGAATTATTTATCCAAAAAAAATTTTTTTTTTCATGCTTTTTATATTAATTTCATTTTTGGATTCCAATTTATGATCATTGGAAGCTTATTTCAATTCATTAGATTTTATACCTTAAGTGTCACATTTATTGTAAATATAATAATATCTAAATGTGTAAAAAATATCAATTATTGCATTCTTCTATTATTCTTATTGCATGACTGAATTTTTAATATCTACAATTTCCAATTGTAAGCTAAAATCATTACCCTGAATACAAAGCAACACTTCATTGTACGGTACATTAAAAACTAATCTAAATAAATTTTTTGATGAAATAAATCTAAGTGTTTTAAAAACACTTTGAATAAAACAAGACGACGTTGTAGAGATTTTTAAAACAATGTTATTATGCTATACTGCATTTATATTATATAGAGTACATTCTGGCTGACTTTTAGGCAGAAATATTTAAAAGGCCTATGTGTACAAAAACCATACTCAAATCCTTTTTATTGTTTTCAGGTACTATTAGAAAGCAAACTTGAAATCTTCGGTTGTATGTATGATAAATGTTCTACAGATGAATATGCAACGAACTGTAAAATGTATAACATCTGTATGCTCATTAAATACAATAGCTAAATGAATACACATAAAGACATCATCCGACAGGCTGGATTAAGAATATTGTTGTGAGGTATATCATCATTATCATTAAATAAGTTATTAACACATTGTTTACGGTGTGCACAAATTTGTACGTTTCAGAAACCGTCTATTGCCACGGTTTGCACATATTTGTGCATTTTGGTTACGTTCAACTTCATACATAAAAATCACATGTTAAATTTCTTATTTCTACTGTCGTATTTGCTTTGTTTATTTTTTTTTTTATAAACACATATTTTTAATAAATATTTTTAATAAACAATATAGTATTTTTAATAAACACCCCCGTAAACAATGGGTTAATGTTATTAGTTAATTAGGTATTCCACCCTGTAAAGAAGATGATTTGTGTCAATCACGGTTTAGAGAAAAGGAAAGATTGTTAAAATATTAGGAAAACTATTGAAGTATTAAATACTTAAGGAGTTTTGAACAATAAATACAGACAACCTCTGTGGTCTAGTTGGTAAGACGTTTGACTTTCAAGTTGGGGGTTACGGGTTCGATTTCCGTTGCAACCTAGATTTTTAAAAAAAGACTAGTCTGGTTTTATTATTTTATTAGGCATGGAGAACATCTTTCTGGTTGGTCAGAAGAGACTGCCATATGGTAATAAGCCCGTAAGGTTTTACTGTGTATAACGAAAGTGTGATACAATACAATGTAATACAGATATAAATATAACTGTAAAGCAGCGGAGAATTAAGTGCAAGTATGGGGGACATGTTGAACGGGCGGAAGACATTTATTCTTGAGTAAAACTCATATAGAGTGTGTACACAAGAAAACATGGTCAAGGGTTTCCTCTCCCATCTCCCGTATTTATGGATGGCTCTCCTGGATATAAATTTTATAATAAATCTGTGATGATCTTACAAAAACCTTGATATTAAAAATTCTAACTTTTACATCTTCTTCATCAATACATACTCGTATATAAAAGCTTTTCATCAAAATGTATTTATTTTAATATTGGTTTGTATTCAGGTTGATACAGTACTTTAAAAAGATATGTACAATACTGTTGTCTCATATTCAATTATTGATATGTTCATGATCATTTTCAAGACAACCTTCACAAAGAGTTCCCTTTCACGAGTGATGTCACAATGCAATGTTATCAATTAATTTATATAATTGCATAAAGTTCGTCCGCATTTCGGAGACTTACGAAATGCGTTAACTTGACACCAAATCACTGGTAAATAATGTTAGAGAGTTAGTCAGTGTTATCACTAGTACGTTTAGGACACGCAAGTCTAGTAGCGCTCCTGAGACGCGTCTTCTTCTTGTGAGGGTCAGAGTTGTTCGTCTCCGTGTCCATAGCCATTCCTGTTGAGGGGCTGTCTCTCTGGGGCATCTGATGGTCGGTTACGTTTGAAGAATCCGCACTGAAATTAAATAAAAACCCTTCTTAAATATTTTTTCTTTAGATCAATAGATCACACACTCTCCTGATGTAACATGCCACCAATCTGATTTTATTTATTTATTTACACATGACAAGAAATATACAATACATAATTTGCGGAAAAAACAACAGGTAATTTAATTTGTACATACAATTTTAATGGATCTGGGTTTGTTGCCTTTCATTTGTCGTGTCCCCAGTAAACTAGGCTTTTGCCTGTATCTCACTGAGGATATTTAAAATGAAAAAATAAATCGATACTTATTTCCGATTTTCGATTATACAAAAACAAAACCCCGTTGCAAATTCTCATCAACCTGACAAACAGTGACACTCAATTACAACTAGAAACATCATGCGAAATCAAACTCCTCACACATCATCTCTCCAGAAAGACCAAAAAATTTTCATCCCATAATATATCGTACACAATCGTAAAAATAAAAATATACAGAAATACAAATATAAAACAACAAAATTGCTCTGGTAACAAACCAGGATCATTCAGCTTGAAAAGAACCTTGGGATAGGAAGTTGTAACATGTGTAACGAAAGATTACCGTAATTAGTAGTACGAGGCGTATCCAGAAAGTAAGTGTACTGAGGCTCTCACGACCGGATGGATTTTATTTTCGACATGTTGGCTACACTTCCGTGTAGCCTGACCCTTCCCCTCCGCAACGAGACCGGTTCGAGGTCAGAACGTTGAGAAGTGTCGACGCGACAACACGTTTCGTGAAAAATGTCAATCCAATCTCCCGCCAAGTGCGAAATACGCGGCGTCATCCGTTATCTCGTTTGGAAGGAAAAACCTCCGGTTGAGGTTTATAATGAGGTGAAAACTGCATATGGTGATAAAGCTATGAATCGTACGAGTGTGTACAAGTGGTGTCGCGAGTTTAAAGACGGTCGTACGTCTGTGCATGATGATCAGAGGAGCGGAAGACCTTCAATTGTGGCTGACTGTGGATAAACTTTCTGCGATGTTTCCGCAAATCTCCAGATCTCTACTACACGAAACCATCACAAAAAACCCTCGGATATCGGAAACTGTCCGCGAGGTGGGTCCCAAAACAGCTGACAGACCAACACAAGTTGAATCGAGCGGAGGCCGGGCAATAGTTGTTGAGCCGCTGCAAACTCCATGGAGATGAATTTCTCCGCTCCATCGTTACTGGAGATGAAACTTGGGTTGCACACTACACGCCTGAAACCAAAAGGCAGTCTCAACAGTGGCATCACACCTCTTCACCCTCCGCCAAAAAGTTCATAACCACAATTTCAGCCAAGAAAATCATGGCATCCGTGTTTTGGGACTGTCAAGGCATAATTTTAATTAAATATACGCCTCAAGGGGAGACCATCAACTCTGCAAGATACTGTGAGACCCTAAAAAAATTGCGGAGGATGATTCAGAACAAGAGGAGAGGCATGCTGACAAAGGGAGTATGCCTGTTGCACGACAATGCCAGACGGAACTGCTCGCCTCGTTTAAATGGGATGTCCTGAACCATCCCGCGCATTCCCCTGACCTAGCACCTTCAGATTACTATCTCTTTACCTCCCTGAAGCTGCACATGGGTGGAAAAAGGTTTTCAACCGACGAGGAGGTAAAGGAGGTGGTGGAGAAGTGCACGGAGGGGTTGGCGGGAAACTACTTCGAGGAAGGCATCAAAAAGTTGATACCCCGCTTCACCACCTGCATTCAGAGGAATGGCGACTATGTCGAAAAATAGCTAACATATGTACTACGGTAACCACGTAATTTTTTTGTTTAAATAAAAAAAATTGTAACCTACAAAAATTCAGTACACTTGCTTTCTGGATATGCCTCGTATAATAAAGTAATTTATTATTAAATATTCTAAAAACTATGATTGCTTATCCATTTTCTACTCTGTGTTTTTATAGAACTTTATGTATTGTCTTCATGTTTATTGTCTTCTTGTTTATTTCTCAGTTTTCTCCAAATTTGGGATTTTCCTTCTATTTTTTTCCTCTTTATGCTGGCAGTGAATCTATATTTGTATGTAGGTTTCCTGCCAGCATAAGTTTATATTTTTAACAATGTTTAAATATATTTATTGTGTTAATAATTACAAACTGCTTATTCATTATAATTGCTTATTCATTATAATGTATAACGTCTGGGTTAAAAATCATCTGACATCCTCTCGGTAGGGCTCGCCCTTCTATTGGTGGCGGTGTATCTCGATTGAGAGGATGTTATAAGATTTAAACTTTTGTTAACTTACGTCTTTCAAATGTATTTTCTTTTCAGTTGCCTTAACATATATGTATAATTACAGGATACATATTTACGTACCCGGCGGTAAGTAATACACATTGGGCTTAAGAAAGTGACTATCGGTCAATATCGGCTAACTTCGACTTTGTAGAGCGTCATCTCTGTCGCACGATGCGCTAACATTTGGCTTGACAACGACTGACAAATCGCAACGGAACACGTGTATAAATGACAGAGACGACGCTCCATAAAGCTGAAGTTCGCCGATTATGGCCGACAGTCTCTTTCTTAAGCCCGATGTGTATTACTTACCGCCGGGTACTGTACTACATTGCTATCAATACACTTATTATTTAATTACTAATTTATTTATTTGCCTGTACAATACAGTTTATTCTACATGCATATTATGCCGTATCCCTTGCAGGGTAGGCAAACAGAATAGATCTCCAAACTTTTCTACCCAAGCACCCAAGTTTGATTCATATATCTAGTCATGCACAATCTTCCATTATTCATACATTGAAAATTTGAACCAGCCAAATTTTTTTCAACCTACCTCTTCAACACACACTTTTCACTTCGGATTGTTTATTCGCTGAATCATTCATTCATCATTCATTCTCTCCACATGTCCAAACCATCTTAAATTTCCTGTCTTAGTCTTATTTAAAATATCCATTTAATTTATGTATTCGTTTCTGATGTCTTTGTAGCGACCGTGCGTGCGGTCACTGAACCCACTGAGGCGATCTTTGGTCGCGCGGTCATTGAACTCACTAGGAGCGAACAGTGAGAGTGAGATGCCGACATATCTCTGGCCTCAACTACAGACCGTAGATGAAATGTATATGGAACACATGACAATAACCATGTGTCCGGCGAAGCGAGACGGCGACATGTTCTGCGCCGTTCTATACATTATAAATACATACGCTCTCAATAAACTTTCTCTCTTTGCATATTCCGATTTCAAACGAGTTTTATTAAACCAACGATCATCCTCATCATCTCTCCATTAAAGAACAACCGTTCCTAAATCTTCATTCGGCCTTCTTTCATACATTGACACTTCACAAATTTAGATTAGTTCATGCATCTTCACAGCATTTATTTTATTTGTATCCTTCTTCTGTCAAGTCCAAGTATCTTTTAGTGCCCAAATATTTTAATGATTTAGACAATTTTGACAAACAACATGTCTTAGAGAGTTTTCCAGATCAATATCGAGTGTCTTACCTTATAGAGTAAAAGTATGAGCAGAAGTAGCAGGGCCGCGCCAGCGCAGGCAGCCAGCACCACAACCCAGAGTGGTATGGGCTCAGCAGGCTGCGGCGGCACTAACGGGGTCAGTACGCTGCTGGCCTGGTGTGCATAGGGCACCTGCTCACGGGGCACACCCAGGTAAGGTAGTCGCGATACTCGAGCTACACCCACGGATGTGAGTGTGATAGATTTATCAAACGTCAGCTGAAATGATGGTATGCAATTAGTGCATTCGAAAATATATACAGTATGTGAGAAACAGTGGCCGGATGTGATTTTTGAGTTGAGGGATGCTGTTGATATTCAGAAAACACTTGCGCTTGTTAACCTTTCCCTTCCTGTGCTAAAAAAATCTGTGCGTTCCGGTGCTGTATACTCAATACACATGTAAAAATGAGGGATTTAAAATCGGAAAAATAAGAATATTTATAGCCAATCGCCAATCGAAGTCAAAAGTGATAATAATTGAAATTTAATAAAAAAACATAGGCCGACGTTCATAAAACGGGCGAAGAGACCACCATGGATGCCCGAGAGCTACTGAAGCGAGAGAAGATTCTATTTCTGAGAAAACTGAGATTCTATTTCTTATATTCCCATATACCGAAGTCAAGTGAGAATGAGACGTGAATAGCGTTGCTTCCTCATCTATAGCAGTTTTTTAGAATGAATATACCTACGTCACACGTTTGATTGTATTGGTGAATTTATTCCCGATTTTCACAAAATATATCTGATGTGGCCGATAAGTGCTAATTATTATTAATATTATTTTTTCATTCAATGCGTAAATGTATTACAGAGGAATACCTAAAATCTGAACCCAGTAATTATTATATTGTATTTAAAGAGATATTAAAGTTTTTAGAAGCGATTGTACTAGTTACACATCACAGGAAAGGAAGAGTTAAAAGTTTATTATTAATATTATTTTGTCTGCTAAAATAATAAAAAATGACAGAATATTATTTTTCTTTGTGTGAACAACAATCAACCATTAAGGGATGCAGCGCTTCTACTGCATCTATGGACGCCACGCTACCTGTGAGAAATATAACTTTATTTCATTTGCACTATTCTTGTCCAATTTACACAGTGATTGTTGTATCAATATGTTAACACAGTGCTCAAATCAGTTTGAAAGAATAAAAAATAACTGCTTTCAAGAATTCTAATGATATTGTTACCTTCTTGAGGGTTTGAGTATTGACTCTGGCTCTAACTGCCACCCAGATCTCGTGGTTAGTATGCAGAGGTCCTGCTACGCAGCGTACCCTCGCACACTTGAGCCCCGGGCACTGCGTCGCTTCAGCCAGCAGCTGCTCGTTCCTATTGATGACCTGTCGCCTTTCTCGCAGCCGGATATCCTCCTCCCAGTCTTGTGGCTCTTCATCGAGGGATTCCCTTTTCACCCGGGCTTGTCGGTCCCAACGGAAATGCTCCTGTGGCCTGTCAGTAGCCACATTGTCTCTACCTTGTTCTCCAGCCGAGTTCCACTGAGTGTGGTAGGATGAGCTGTATGATTGAGCTCCTCCACCTGTAACAATAAAATAAGTTTGCAGCGTCTCAAAAACTCTTGCCTTTTTACAAAATTTCGCACTTGGCGGGAGATTGGTTTGACATTTTTCACGAAACGTGTTGTCGCGTCGACAATTCTTAACCTACTGACCTCGAACCGGTCTCGTTGCGGAGGGGAAGGGTCAGGCTACACGGAAGTGTAGCCAACATGTCAAAAATAAAATCCATCCGGTCGTGAGAGCCTCAGTACACTTACTTTCTGGATACGCCTCGTACATTCATCCTTAATAATCCTTTTTAGCACATACATTCATCCTTAATAATCCTTTTTAGCACATACATTCATTCTTAATAATCCTGTTTAGCACATACATTCATTCTTAATAATCCTTTTTAGCACAAATGTTCATTCTTATTAATCCTTTTTAGCACATACATTCATTCTTAATAATCCTTTTTGGCACATACATTCATTCTTAATAAATACATTTTTTATTCACACACCATTTCCCAGTTCTTCTCATTTCCACTGAATGTACTTTTCATGTATTTTGCATGTTTACATTTCACTTCTACATATTAATGTTTAAATCCTATACATTAATGTCTAAATTTGTTTCCATTTCTTATCTCAAAGCTGTCTTAATGGTCCCAGTTTGTTCCATACATACACTTCCGATAAAACGTGACATCAGTTTGACCTAAGCATTGCTTTTGTAACAAACCGGGAACATTCTACTTGAAGAGTCTCAAGATGGGAAATAGATATGTTACAAAGTTAGATAGATATGTTACAAAGTTGATACATGTGTCACAAAATTAAATGTAACACAATTAGTGTAATAAAAAGTTAATTAATATCAAAGATTGTATACAGACAATAATATTTTATTGTTCTATGAATCTTGAGAACATTATTCAAGATTACTTCGACATGTGTTAAAATATAAAAATTCTGTAGGGGTATAATACACCCATTGATATAACAATAATAATTATTATTGTTGGTTTTCTATTATAGATAAGATAATAGGCATTTAAAAAAAGTTCTTCAATGAAATATTATATGAATTTAAAATATGTAATATTCACCTGATGCAGATGATCCACCTTGTTGTCCAGATTTAGAGTCGACAGGACCGAGGTCCCAAGTGCTCACTCTGTACCCTTTCCCTGCTGCCATGGCGCCTATACCAGTGGGAGTCTGCGGAGGGCCCACGTGTGTGTTGCCCGCATTGGACTCTTGGTGGAAGGTGGCAGAGTCAGCATTGATCAGGTCCTTGTTCACAGTCTCTTCAGTAGACCATTTGTGTCGGCCATAGGTGTCGCTACCCTCATTCCAACTAGTAAAACAATAATGAATTAAACAAGTTATAAGAATGATTTAAGGTTGTATCTGTAAATGCAGAAGTTTCTGGTGATAAAGCCCAACATTGTGGCTGTTATTATAGTTCGGTGGGAATTCTCTGTTATGCTGACGACGCTACACTCATAGCTGAAAATAAAAATGACTTACAGAGAATGCACACAAAGTTCGATGAATCCTGCTCAAAGTACAATATGATTATCTCCGTAGCGAAAACCAAGTGAATGACATTCTCCAAAGACCCACTAGAGTGCAGAATGTCAGTACGTGACGAACCAATTGAACAAGCAACCCAGTTCAGATATCTTGGCAGTGAACTGCTCAGCTCTCATGACCTCCCCAGAGAAGTAAGGCCTCAGGTAGATAAAGCTGCAGCTGTGGCGGGCTGCCTGAGAGATGTCATATGGAGGAATATAGATATGAGAACGGATAGCAAGGTACGCATTTATAAGACCTGTGTGCGACCTATCCTCACATATGGCATCGAAGCAAGGGCGGACACTGTCAGGACAAAAAGTATGCTAAGGACAACGGAAATGAGAACTCTGCGTGCTATTGCTGGGAAGACTGCGTGATCGTGTAAGGAACACCACAATCCGAGAGGTCTGTGAGGTCCAAGATGTAATCAGATGGGGACGACAGCGTCGACAATACTGGTACAGACATGTAGAGAGAATGAATTCCACAAGAATTCCATACATTGCTCTGCATGGGGTGCAAGAATAAACGGTGTCCACCAGGAAGACCCCTGAAACGATGGAGATATAGCTGGAGCTAAGCATCACAGAAGGACAATCCTGCAGTAAAAGACTCTTGAGTTTATAGAAAGTTTAAGAAGAAGTAGGAGAAGATTATAGTTTGGAAATTCTAGGATGAGTCCAGTGACAGCTCACTAATTTGCCCCAATACAACCTTGTAACGATGTTCAGTAATTTTAATTATTTTATCAACTTTAATGTAAGCCTCAATTCTAATAAATAGCAAGTTATTTAGGTAAATACATTACATAAGGTTGTATTGGGGCAAATTTGTGAGCTGTCACAGGACTCATCCTAGAATTTCCGAACTATAAGAAGATTAAGGTCAGTTGGGTCAAGCCATACGTCAATGTCTTCTGAACCATCAAAATAGTACACAGTAGAACTCAAGCAAACCCTTGAAGTGATTAGACCGTGAAATGAAGTTGAAGAAGAGTGGAGGGTTTAAAAAATTGTAGTATTTTAGCATTGGATCTTGTTGTATTACACTTTCATTGTATAAAGTACAACCTAGCGGGCTTACTGCCATGTGGTAATCTCTTGTAACGAACCAGAAAGATGTAAAAGAGGCCTAAAGTGAAAACCAGACTGGAATCTTTTTAAAAAACCTGTTTTCCGGCAGAATTTGAACCTGCAACCTCCGGGCTGGGAGACAGGTGTCTAACCAACTGGGCCATGGTGGTTGTCTTACCAACTAACTCACAAGAGTTCTCAAATGAAAAAAGAATAGTTAAAGAAAAACTTACCCATGAGTAGCTGGTACATTGTATCCAGTAGCGTATCTGCCTTCTCCAGTATTATACCTCCGTGCACCCCCGCTGGAGTAGGATCCAGACCCGTAAGTGGTGCTGCCGCCCTGGGAGCTGTCGTCCCTGTGCTGGTACACCTGTGCCCTGCCCCCCTGCTGTTCTATCGCCATCCGATCCTCTTCACCAGCCATCTGGTTGCCCCCTCTATACTGGGTCTGTGTTCTGTGGATCTCGTAGTTTTGTTCATTATTTCTGGAAGTTTCACCCATTCTGAAATTAGAAATATTTGTTTAAGTATGAAAAGTCATCTTCGAAAGATGCATTCGACACCCATCGAAAGTTGCATTCGCCACCCATATCTCTAACAGTAAGAGGTAGACCATTCCACGCAATAGGATCAGCAATGGCAAAAGCTCTATCGTAAATAACCCGCTCTATTGAATCGATTTGGAACAATTAATTTATATGATAAAAACAAAATTGTCCTCAAAGTTTTACTAAACAATATATATTTATTTATTCATTATTTTACGGGAACGTAAGCGGGTTACTGTATGCAGATTATATGGTAGTGTTGGCAGAGATTGAAGATGAATTGCAGAGTTGTATAAGTAAATTGTATGAGAGATACGAAGAGAAAGTTCTCAGAATGAATGTTGCAAAATCAAAAGTTATAGAAGGCGATAGAAAAGGGTGGAATGAAAAGTAAATGTGATATATGTATACTTTTCTTCTGCTCTATGCTTACTGCATCCTAAATTTCCATTTTTTTCTTTCATGATCCTTGTTGTTTTTTCGCTACTTTTATTAATTTTAAGGCTGAAGAATATTAAAAGTTTATAAAAACACGAAAGCACGCGTCAAAACTAAACATACTCCCGCTTTAATTAATGAAATACAGTGAAACCCCGTTTTTACGTTTTTGAAGGGACTGATAAAAAAAACGTAATTGAAGGGAAAACGTAGATTGGGGGCTAGAAAAAAAATTGAATAATTGAAAATTATTTTTTATTTAGATAATCACGCAAATCGGAAAACTTTTTTCAATCGATTCGGGATTTTTTATTATCGTAGCCAAAGCTGTAATGGGTATCCCCAAATCACGCGCGAGTGAACCAACGTATTTATTCACTTTTTCTAGAATTTTTCTTTTCTCTCGAATCAATAATGTTTTTCTTTGCTGAGACATTATTTGAAGGCATTCAACGGAAAATTAAAAGAAATGAAAAAAAATGTTAATTGACCCACAAAATACACGACAATTGACAATTAAAATTATATGTACACGACCGACACGTTTAAAACACAAGCACAGATTGACCAAATATATAGTCTGCCTGCTTCTGATTGACTAAATTCCCCACCAATTGCATCATATCACACAACTCGTGTAACCTTGACCATGAGCGCTGCAGGTGCACACGTGTCTATAAATAGAAACAACATATTTCTGCCTCCTAATATTCATTTCAAATATTTTAAATCGTCGCGCATTTCATTAAATATGTTAAATATTTCAAACGTAAATTACGGGAAATAAAAACGTAAAAGCGGGTACTAAATGTACTAAAATAAAATGAGATTGTACAAATTGGACGCAAATAGCGGGAAAACGTGAATTCCGGGCACGTAAAAACGGGGTTTCACTGTACACAATAAATGAATGATAAACTCATTGAGAATGACTTACTCTGATCAAGACTCGCTCTGGCGGCTGTAAAAACAGGTGCGACATTCTAATATGACTAGTAAAATAATAAATGGGTAGTTAGAGAGCTGTTTAGTAGATAGTAGACTCTTCACAAGGGCGCTCTTACTTGAGATTCAACCCCACTTATTTAAAGATTAAAAAAATTACAGAGTAATATAAGTTTGAGAGTAAGGGTAGGAATGGGGTGGCTGCGGCTATTCAATTGAAAAAAAAAAAACAAACTTAACACAAAATAAAATAAAATGTTCAGTTTTAAATCACCTGTTATTGAAGCTGCTCCCAATTTCTCCTTCAGAACCAACTCTGTAATATTCAGTGCTGCTTTCTGTCTGACTCACTTTTCCATCAGCTCCCGTTATAGTGGAAGTATTCTTGTAGGTGGTGTGTACAACCACAGGGCCTGCGCCCACCCTCGTGGTATTCCAACTGGTCACATAAGACTTATTGTATGCTCCTCCTGCTGGACTAGATGTATACCAGGTCAATTGTCCACCCTGGTTCTGCCCGCTGCCAATCTGATTGGTGTTTTGTGCATTCTGTCCAGACACCCACACTTTCTGCCTATCTTGAGCACCTCCTGTCCAAACTTGTTGCCCACCCTGACTAACTCCAGAACCTTGATATCTGCCTTGAGTTGTTCCAGATGTCCACACTTGCTGGCCACCTTGAGAGCCTCCAGAGATTTGTTGCCTTTCTTCAGAACCTCCTTGAAAAACTCGTTGTCCACCTTGGGTACCTCCTGATACCCACACTTTTTGCCGGCCATCTTGGGCGTTTCCAGAAGACCAAACTTGTTGGCCACCTTGAGAAGTGCTGCCGGTAGAGGCGCGACCATCTCCCCTTCCTGCCTGCTGGCCTGTGTACCATGTTTGACTAGGAGTGGTGTATGAACCTTGTGCTCCTGGATGCAAATTCTGTCCACTACCACTGGACACGTAGGTTTTATTCCAATATACGACTCCAGGCTGAATGTTTCCTCCTTGAGCTGTTGTTTTGGTTGTATCCCATTGATTGTTTTGATTGTATCCTCCTTGGCTTCCAGAGCTCCACTGACCTCCCTGAGCACTGCTGCTTGACCACTGATTATCAGAATTCTGAGAAGTGCTCTTTCCAGAAGACCACTGTCCTCCCTGAACAGTTCCGCCGGCATGAGCTTTCTGGGCTCTCTGAATGTGAACTTGAGAACCGTCTCCAGTAGCACCACCAAATTTTTTTTCTTCTTCATCGATTCTTTTTTTCTGTTCATCTGTTATAACTTTGGATCCTGAAACAAAATAAAAAATAAAATATGAAAAGTATTAATTACTAATTATGAGTATAGGCAGTCCTTGACTTTCGTACGTTAGATTTCTTATTACATTCTATTTAATGTATGTTTTTTTTTAAATAGAGAACGAAAAATGATTTATTTTGGTTATATATTGGGTTGTCCGGAAAGCAGTTTTGTATTTCTACGATAGATGTCGTTAAGACAAAATTTGCACTGCAAACTTAATTCAAAACGTGCTGAATGTTATGAATAAAAGTTAATAAATAAAAGTTAACAATATGAAATAAAAGTTCAGCGCATTTTTTCACCTAGACAAATTGCTTGAGCGGTGTATTTTGGCATTATTTTCAGGATGGATTAAAATAAAATTTGTGTTTTGATACTAGATACTTGTTTACTACAGCAAAGGAAAAAATGTGACACAAACCAAAAAAAGATATGTACAACGTATGACGATGATGCAGTAAGCAATCAAGTGTTTCATATGTGGTTTACACATTTCGTAGTTGTGATACGACACTCGAAGCTGGTGTCCACTCTGGACTACCATTTACCATTGATGAAGATCAACTCAAGGCTTTGATCAAGAATACTTAGTGTTCTACCACACGAAAGATTCCTGAAATAGGGAAAATATCAAAAACAGATTTGCATAATAAACCTTTGTCAAAACATAAAAAAAAAACATTTTAATTTGACCTAAAAAGTTACTTTCCGGACGGACAACCTATTACATTTAAAAAATGGTAAAATACCTCCAGAAGTTGAAGATGACCAGGTATAGTTTTTGGAATAGGAAGTGGAGGATCCTCCAGCGCCTGTCACCGTTCCTCCAGATACAGTCTTTCCTCCCGCCATAGCCCCTCCAGCCATAGCTCCTCCCGCTGTAGTTCCTCCCGCTATAACCCCTCCTACGGAGCCTACATTGGTGGACCCATAGAACCCTTCTCCAATTAGTCCACCTGAAATGTATACCAATCATGTTCTACCATTAAAATATGATTCATTCAAGGTAACATACTGTAGATATAAACACCGGTTAAGAAATTATCAACAAATATTGAAATGGATAGGAAATATTGATACTCGTAGATATTACCAGAAAATATAGAAAACATAAATGCTAAAAGGATTTTTACTCAATTGAATGATTTTTACTTTGAAGCTAATGAAATTTTCGACCATGAATTAATTTGGAAGAACAGTGTAAAAAGAACAATAATAGTCTGTTATCTGCAGGGAATAGGTTCTATGCCCCTCACGGATAGCAAAATCTGTTTCTTTATTAACTTTTGCAGTTTAACCCTGAGAGTGCTACGAGAAAAAAATATAATTGTCTATCTAGTGCTGAGATATATTTACGATTCGGACGTTCGTGATAAATATTTATTTTAAACACAACAAAAAAACAAAAAAGAACTATTTTTACAACATAAATATATTTTAGAATATGTACCCTTGTATTCTAAATGAATGATATTCATTTAGAATACAAGAATTGATGATATTCATTTAGAATACAAGGGTAGAACAAATTTCTTCCACTGCTATAGCAGTGCGCCGATCTCTCAGGGTTAAGGTGCAACAGCAAAACTATCACAATTTTTTTCTCTTTTTTGAGCAATTCACAGATAGAAAGTTCATTATCATAGAATTTTTAGCTTTTCACTTACAGCAAGGTCTCTTTGCAGTCTCTGAGTCACCAGCATCCTTGCATTTCGGACGTATTATACAGTAATTAAGTGTTATTTGAACACAAACACTGAGATACCGGGAACGATACTATCACAGTAAGAAATGAAGCGCAACTGATCACATGGATAGCTTGAGATGAATCTTGGGTAGGTGGCACCAATTCCGCACGAGATTTAAAAAAAAATCGCGAAAGTTCCATTGCTGATAAGTGAAACCACAGATACAGATCTCCAGGAACTACTGTACAAACTAGTATATTTTAGAATTAATGTAGATCCCAAACTTATAAACGGTGGCTAAGGAGAGAAGTTAGAAATTCAGGATACCAAAGCTCGATATGGCGCTATGGAAGAAGTTGATTACAGAACTTACAATTCATCTTGATTGGCTACGCCTGAAATGTTCATTGCATTCTTCGATAATTTGGGATGCCTACCTAGTGGTTGTCTTTCAGGGTGATTGTTCTGGCATATGTGGTTCCATTAATCATTTTAATTCATGAGCGTACTAGCACATTATAGCTAACAACAATTCTTGAAGAGCACATGGAGTGGTACAAGTCATGAAATAGCATTATATAAGTTCTTAGGATTTTTTTATCTGCGATTTCTTGATAAAATCTCCCTCCGATAAAAAAAAAACTAAATAACATCTTACATAACAGAAAACCTGATATTTCAAGTCATCGACAGTTCTACCTTTCAAAACTTAATTACATTAGTGCTTAATTACCTTGCATGGCAACACCACTGGAATCCAAATAAGATTTTCTCTTGCGATCAATCTGCAGGTTGAAGTCATTCACATGTTCAGCAGGTTCACACTTAATGTTGCCAGTCGTCTGGGGCTGCTCCAACACGTACATTAAACTGTCACCTAAAAATAATTATAACGGCGTTATGATCTCATACATGTGAGAGCTCGTCTGCATGACTCTTTCATATGATTAATCAATTTATTAATTCTTTGAAATAATGTATCAAAATATAATAGATTGATAGAAGTCCTATAATATTTTAAGCTCCTCCAATTGATGTTTCAGGTTTCGTAAAATACCTGTTAAGAGACTAGTGTCGGAACTTATCATTAAATTAACATCATTCTAACAGAGTCGGGACGAGGTATTTTGGCACCTAAGGCATCTGTTTGAAAATACACCCCTACAATAAAGTCACAATTTTTTTTTGAGTTTCAGGAGTTGTTAAAATTGAGAACACTTTCAGGAGTGGGTAAATGTTTGTACCTAATTTTCAGGGCAGCAAAATCATCAATAACTTAACCAAAATTAATTTTGTTTCAAATAAAATGGTCAATATAGAGATATGAAAATAAACAAAGACAAAACAAAATGTATGGTTGCTGGAAGAAAGGAGGTGACCGCGAGTGTTGTTCTGGGTGGCGTCAGTGTTGAACAAGTGAGGGAATTTGTTTACTTAGGCAGCAGAGTATCTCAAGATGGGTGATCAAAGGCAGAAATAATAAGTAGGGTCCAACAGGCAAGAGTTGCTTTTAACAAGAAATCTAAGATATTTGAATCTCCTAACATTGATATCAATGTTAGGAAGAATTTAGTGAAAACCCTTGTCTGGAGTGTGCTTCTGTATGGCTGCGAAACGTGGACCATCAGCCAGAGCGAGTCCAGGCGTCTGGCTGCTTTTGAGATGTGATGCTACAGGCGCATGGCCATTGATCAGATCACATCCGAAACGACGAGGTATTGAGCGGGGTTGGAGAAACAAGGCAACTCATAAATAGAGCTGCCCAACAACGATCCAGTTGGATAGGCCATAACATCAGGTAGCCAGGCCTGCTCCTTACCATCGTCGAGGGAATGATTGAGGGCAATAACCATAGAGGCCACCATAGATATAGCTACATGGACCGGGTGATCCGGGATGTGCGCTGTGGCAGCTAACAGGAGATGAAGGGACTGGCGGATGACAGAGATGAGTGGAGGGATCGAGTGCTTGGCGCAGACCAATCTTAGGATTGTAACCCGGAAAAAAAATAATAGAGATTAACCATATCTGACATTGACCCCTGCCCAATACTACATCTCAAATAAGTTTTTTGACTTTTTTTAAATTTAATAAAACTTCATTCACATGATGTCATCAATGGTCACAAGCATTGACAAAAATATACGGAGTACAATGTAAACATGCATTTGATTTTTAACTATTTTATGCTATGTTCCTTTTTTGTCGACTGATTTTGGTGCCCTTCGGATATCTCGTCTGGGGCTAGTGATCTGGGTGTACCACCTTTATTCCGGTTCTGATGTTTATTATTTCGATTTTATATATTGGTTTTAATGACAGCTAATCCAATGACTGGTTGTAAAAAACATTGAATAGTATTATACTTGAGAAAATGTAGGATGGTCCCTGTGACATTTGAAATGTCATGTCTCAAAGGGATGGGGTAAAACTGTTTTTTTTACAAATCGAATAGTTTTTTTATAAATGGAAAAATTATTTTTCTCTAAACTGACATTTTAATTTCTAATTTTCATTTTACTGACTTTCTGATGTATTGTATGATTTGTATATATCTTTAAATAGGCCAAGATCCACTATGAATTAATACTAATTATGAACATTTAATTTTAGGTATAAAAAATTCTAAAATCCAATTATCGTATACCCCATCCCCAGACAATGCAGACTAACATAGTGACTTTTGACAAACGTCACCAAATATTATTTGATTTTAACAAACTGCCACATTTTTGCTAATTTGTAACAAGATGTATTAATTTGTCATTATTGTTAGTTTTATGTAATGTATTTACCTAAATAACTTGCTATTTATTAGAATCGAGGCTTATATTAATGTTGATAAAGTAATTAAAATTACTGAACGTCGTTACAAGGTTGTATTGGGGCAAATTTGTGAACTGTCACAGGGACCATGCTACATTTTCTCAAGTATAGCCTCAGTTTGACTTACAATAATTCTGTTGTTTTTTGTTCGCATTGATCTTTTCGAAATTTTGTTCAGCTTTCACATGCTAAATCAATTTTAATAAGAAACAAAAACCAACTTACCGGCCAACGTTTCATAAGGCCAAAGTAGGAAGATCTCAGCCTCTTCAATGGTGGAGGGTCCTTGGTTCCTTATGTTGTACAAGTGCACCACTTGCGGACCAACATCAGACTCGTGTGTATAGTTGCTCTCCTGGTAGAGGGTGGCATTGTAATGAACTTCTTTTGGATTTGATGTGCTATAAATAGGTAACAAACAAAACAATTTTTTTATTTACAGTTGCTTACTCTCACTTATGTTTAATCAGGTCGAGAATCTAGGTAGAGGAGATGAAATTTCTGCGGGAGGTAATGGTAAAGATACTCGTTGACAGAAATACAGATATCTGAGGTAATATGAAAACTGGACCCTTCTAACAGAAACAGAAATGTTTCAGCTACAGTCGCTGGGATAATTATACAATAAGTCAAACGTGAGAATTCCTTCTAGACACCAGCAATATATTTTTATTCAATCAAACCTTGCATTAGTAATTTCAATATTTATTAATTATAAGAATGTACAATAGAGGGTCAATCTTGATGGATCTATCTAATTTATTGGCTACTCCAATCCAGTGGGATTAAAGGTTTTCTTTGAAAGTACTGGCAACTTGTCGAACTAAACTCCAGGCTAGTTACTTTATACTATAAGTATATTTATTGTGATGTTAATTTTTCTTCTACCATAACTTCGGACCTTAAATCCATTATTATAACTATTGTTTACACACTCACGTGTGTTATTGAGCACTTCCTTTTTCATCACTACATGATGTCGGTCTCATAAAAGATAAACAAGATTTTGATTTTCTAGTGTAGATTGCAATGGATGGTGTTACATGTATCTAAAGAATAATTTTAAGAAAATAATGAATTTAGTGAAATTCATAGTTTTTAGTCAAATTTAAATATTGTTATGTACCGTATTAGCCCGACTATAAGGCGAGGTTTTTATTTAAAAAGGCGACACGTAAATAGGGGGATCACCTTATATTCGAGTCACAAACATAGTGGGTAATAATAAATTCACCACTCGCGATTAGCGAAATGGCAACATTGTAATGAAAGTGTTCAAAAGGCCTTGTTTACACATGCCTGTGCGTAGTAAAATGGACGGTGCTAAAGATGATATTTTGTGGGAAAATATGATTGAGGATTCCGAAGACGATAATATCACTGAAGATGAGACTGATGCTGAGGAATGAGGATGCTATCTATATAGCTATATGTGAATCTGACTGATCTGATTAGCTACTGCAGTTGGACTTTTTCATTTCTTCTTGTCATGTTTAAACATGTACTTTACTATTATCTGGGTACTTTGTTTTGATAAATATTTTTCGTTAAACATTTTGCATTTTATTTTTCATAATATTATAATGGTGAGGGAAATGTTTTTTTCTCCAAAAAGAAGATTAAAAAATAGGGGTCGCCTTATAATCGATAATCAGGGTCGCCCTATAGTCGGGCCAATACAGTATGTACTGACTGACAGATTCACTTTCGGGCTGGTTGATGTTTTTCTGTAGCTTATTTGCTAATTATCCTGAATTCTTACAGTGCTTTTAAACCATGCACAAATAGAGTTAAATAAAACTGCCTAACCAAAGGCAGATTTGACCTGCCAATTATCTTAGAACTTTAATATTTTTATCAAAAATTTATTTATTTATTAAGACTGTGTACTTGCTCAGTTAACACAGTATAAATCGATACATGTATATGCATCTTCCATCCACAAGATGGCTGAAAATCATACACAATCATGAGTGATCGTCTATCACAGACGTGGGCAAATGCGGCTCCGAGAGCCGCATGCGGCTCTTCGTTGGGTTAAGTGCAGCTCCCAATGTCTCTTATAAAAATATAGATACTTTATTTCCCCATTATACTTGTATTTTCGCGATGTTCCTTTCTAAATGTTGTAAGTGATAAGATGTGCATGTATGAATGCAACTGTCAAAGACGCAAGTATTGGTGTATATGCGTGTGCTGTGATTTCAATGTGTAGGGTGCGCGTGCATCTCCTGCCTCTTTATGTGCGGAAACCACGCAAACCGTATTCTGCGCTATTTTTATATATTCTTTTATGTGTGTTTTTATACTTTATATAGGAAATAAGATTTGTGTAGAATATGTAATCAATTTGAAGTTGTGTAATTAATACTATGTGAGAATGTGACTATGGTGTGGCTCTTTATGTATATGAAAATCCAGAATGTGGCTCTCGTTGACATTCGTATGTTCCTGATAGAATGTAAAGGGTCACAATCACGGCATTTGTATTTATCTGTTATATTATATTTTAAAACCAAATTTTTATTGAACTCCAAGAAACCTGAGTCTCTCTTTAATTTACAGTGAGATCTCCAATTCATGTTATATTTATGAGTATTCTGACTGAATACTCACCCAACGACTACAAGATCAGTCTCCAACCAGATGGCAATGGACATGCTTTGCTGGTTGTCTGCGTCAGAGTTGTCAATTTCAGGATTGGTGCTGTTGGCTGCCATGAAGAAATCATACGAGGGAGCCATGCCAGTCTTGTATGAAGGCTCCAACAGGACTTTGAAATGAACCTGAAACAATTCATTGAAGATTTAGTTTCTTTAGAAGGAATTTTTCAAGATAAATAATTGCATTTATTAAGATAGTATTAAACTAAATCTTGCTGAGTTTCATTATCTTATATAAGTTCTTCAAAATTACTCAATTTAGATATTTGTTACTTAAATTTTTGATACTTAATAAACATAATATATAACTTAGATGGATGCAGTAAGTGTATAACCTAGATGGATGCAGTGATGCATTACATATTTAAATTTTGTTTAAAATGGTAATGATTTCTTCTTCTTCTTAAACTTTCTATAGACTCAAGAGTCTGTTACTGCAGGATTGTCCTCCTGTGATGCTGAGCTCAAGCTATCTCTCCATCGTTTCGGTGGTCTCCCTGGTGGACGCTGTCCATCCGGTACCCCATGCAGAGCTATGTATGGAATTCTCGTGGAATTCATTCTCTGTACATGTTGGTATCAGTAACGTCGACACTGTCGTCCCCATCTGACCACATCTTGGACCTCACAGACTTCTCGGATTGTGGTGTTCCTTACACGATCACGCAAAGTCTTCCCAGCAATAGCACGTAGAGTTCTCATTTCCGTTGTCCTTAGTATAGTTTTAGTCCTGACAGTATCCACCCTTGCTTCGATGCCATATGTGAGGATAGGTCGCACACAGGTCTTATAAATGCGTATCTTGCTATCCGTTCTCATATCTTTATTCCTCCATATGACATCTTTCAGGCAGCCCGCCACAATTGCAGCTTTATCTACCTGAGGCCTTACTTCTCTGGGGAGGTCATGAGAGCTGAGCAGTTTACTGCCAAGATATCTGAACTGGGTTGCTTGTTCAATTGGCTCGTCACGTACTGAAATTCTGCACTCTAGTGGGTCTTTAGAAAATTTCATACACTTATTTAACAGAATGCATTCTTACTTAATGTATTACATATGTAACAGAATATATAACCTAGATGGATGCATTCTTACTTAATGTATTACATATTTAACAGAATATATAACCTAGATGGATGCATTCTTACTTAATGTATTACATATTTAACAGAATATATAACCTAGATGGATGCATTCTTACTTAATGTATTACATATTTAACAGAATATATAACCTAGATGGATGCATTCTTACTTAATGTATTACATATTTAACAGAATATATAACCTAGATGGATGCATTCTTACTTAATGTATTACATATTTAAATTTTGTTTAAAATGGCAATGATTTCAAATATGCTAATCTATCACTTCATCTACGAGTATGTGAACCAGGCATACAACTCAATGGTGACGAGTGTAATTTAGTTTGTAGATTGTAAAGTGCAAAATTCCTAGTGACTTATTATTAGAACTAGAGTTATAGGAGACTCTATAAACCTTGATTTTATACTGATAATGACAATTAACACATTCACTGCGTCGAACACGGCTCCCGTGTCCATACAAAATAGCCTTGAATGTTTAGTGCACTCATAAACGTCTCCCGATAAGGATTCGTCGCCGGTTTCATGTGTTTTGAAGACACGAAGGAATACACTTGTATATGATGTTTCAATAGAAGGTAGAATTTGATTTTTAACAAAGTTATGGGTTTTCAAAAATTTGCGAATTTTCAGCATCTCTGTATGACATTTTATACGCAGTGAACGTGTTAAGCGAAGAACTGCAAAATGTGAAATCTCCAATATGTGATTTTTTCTGTCAAAAAGTTATTTTTGTATAAAATATTATTGGGTGTACAAATAAGTCACCGCCGTTTGACAAAAGTTGGCGCCACCAGTAAGTTATGGTTAAAATTGTCAGATGTAAAATGTCATTATCGTAAGGTTGGACATCTGTCAACAACATGACCTTGAAATATTAGTGAATTTTTATCAGTATAACATATTTTTTTGTGTTCGAAAATGTCAAGTTTTGAGCCGAATAAGCGTCATTTGCGGGAACTTTTGATTTACTTCTTCAATTTGAAGAAATCTGCAGCTGAGGCGCATCGATTGCTTGTAGAAGCATATGGCGAGGCTGTCTTAAGTGAGAGAAGTTGTCGTGAGTGGTTTCAAAAGTTTAAGAACGGTGAATTTGACATCGAAGACAAAGAACGTAGCGGAAGGCCGAAAGTGTACGAAGACGCGGAATTGGAAGTATTATTGGATCAAGATTCGTGCCAAACGCAAGAAGAACTTGCACTTACATTAGGAGTGACTCAACAAGCAATTTCACATGGGTTGAAATCATTGGGAATGATTCAAAAACAAAGAAATTGGGATTCATATGAACTGACACGGAGAAACTTTGAATGCCAATTTTCCACATGTGAAATGCTGCTTGCCAGGCATAAACGAAAGGGTTTTCTGCACCATATAGTCACTGGTGATGAAAAATGCATCCATTATGATAATCCAAAAAGGAAGAAATCATGGGGATCCCCTGGTCATGCTTCAACATCTACGGCTAAGCCAAATATTCATGGAAAAAAACTCTTGTTGTGTATTTGGTGGGATCAGCTTGGTGTCGTGTATTATGAGTTGCTCAAACCGAATGAAACCATTGCTGGGGCTGTCTACCGAACATAATTGATGAGATTGAGTCGAGCACTCGAGGAAAAGCGCGCCCACTACTACGCCAGACACGACAAAATTATTCTCCTGCATGATAATGCTAGTCCACATGTTGCGGCACCGGTCAAAACCTATTTGGAAACACTCAATTGAGAAGTTTTACCCCACCCGCTGTATTCACCAGATATTGCTCCTTCTGATTACCACTTGTTTTGATCGATGACGCATGGCCTGTCTGAGCAGCACTTCACATCATATGAAGATACCAAAAATTGAGTCGATTCGTGGATAGCCTCAAAAGATGATGATGATGACTGACGCGGTATTCGTATGCTGATAGAAAGATGGGGAAAAGTAGTGGCAAGCGATGGGTACTACTTCGAATAAAACATGAGGTTCCGTTCTTTCACAATAAATGCCCATTTTTTTATAAAAAACGGCGGAAACTTATTTGTACACCTAATATATTTATATTTTGGATTAATTTATTATATTTAATTTGTTTAATATTTTCAGTAGCGTATTTTTGCACTAATTTGCCTCATCACAGGTAAACTTAAATTAAAATTAAAAAATTTTACGGAGTAATACAACTAAATAAAATAAAAAAGTAACTGAAAAACAAAATAAAGTAGAGAGCCAATTAACTGTGGTAATTTGGGGACACTAGAGCTCGAATACTTGAAAAAAAAATGGTGAACCTTAATTAAGTTATTATTGAGTTAAACATTCTAAGAGTTGGTTGATAAATGTTGTTACACAAGATAAATATAAGAACAAGCTTTCTCAATGTTTGACAGATATAACCGCTAATTGCTCGTATCATATCATGATAATTAATTACATTGAGAAACCTTGGATTCACATGTTTTTCGTTTGGTGAGAAAGCGAGGAAACCCAATACCAACTTACTAGCATTAGTTAATTAGTGTAATGTAAACTATACATAACAGTTAAGGTCTTTATGTTAAAAATATTTTTTTGGGATTACTGGAAAAATTGTACTAGAGGACCACGGTTAATCCAACTCACGGATAATGGAGCCTCAGATAATCGGCACTCTACTGCACTTAATTTTTAAAAAGAAACATTGGTAAAAAAAATCAACAAGATAGGCCAATTATTAGTAAAATTTGATAAAGGTTCGAATAAATACTTTATTTTAATTATTTTAGCACAGAAATACATACATTTTAAACTACAAAGAAAATGTAAGGGTACATACGAGTACCATATATGATATATAGTAAAGTACATATATTTGATTAACGTATTCCTTTCCTAGGACTCCTGGGATGCTAACTTTCTTAGTAACTACAATGCTAAGTTATTAGTGCTGATTTAGGTGTTATGAGAATGTATTAATCTCTCCATGAGTACCGCCCCAACCGTGGGGCCATGAAATACTGAGTCAGATAGCATATGGCCCCGCGGTTGGGGCGCAGTGATTATTTCTCGAATATTCCGAGATTATGTCATGATTTGGAATACCAATGACATCTATTGATGATACTACACAATTCAATCATTTACATGTTTTACCAACTGAACAATGTTTTAAATTTTTTATTAATATCTTACTACTCGAGAGGTTCATAAAAATATAATATTGTAGTATATAAGAAAATATTGAGATCTATTTTTTTTTAAATTTGTATGCACTATTTTTATAAATTGATCCTCTAGTTTCGACAATAACTTCCAAGTGTCGAGGCAATATGTATATGTTCATTATATCTTGATAATTATTTATTTTACATATGGCCTTTCTAATGAGAAGTAATTCTCAAAATTAGTCAGCAAATATAGAAACATCAATCGAGTGGAAAAAAAATTAAAGTGATTGAATTAAAAAAAAAAAATTGCGATAATAGTTTGAATTTTACTGAATTAATGTTTGAGATTTTTTTTCTTAACTTAAGGAGTAACAATTGAGAAAATATTCAATTCATTATTAGTCAAGTTATTCTCTACAAGTACCACAGTAGTATGTTAGAAAAATATAATTCTTTCCTAGAAAATACTCACAAGTCGACCCTGTGGGAGAGGGTTTCCAATGTCGCACTTGAGGGTGTTATTATTATAGAGGGTGGGTGGAGAGCACTGCACCGGGATCTCGGCTACAGCATTGTCGATCCTTTCGATCTTGATGTAGTTCACTCCCGCTGGCACCTTCAGGTCATATGTGGCCTCAAATGCATCTTCTCCCTTGTTATGCACTATCACGTCGATGTTCAGTGGCTCTTTAGATCCCAGCAAGTATTTATCCACACTCCTAATAAACAGTGTCGGTCATTAATGATTTACATGAAGTTGAATTTAATTATTTATTGGCAATATGATATGTTGAAGAGTGAGACTAGGAGACAATATTGTCTTCAGTCCTAATATTTAAGCGTTCAGGTTAAGAATCCTTAGGCTGGCCTTTAACTTATAGTTCACCTCTTCATACATGTTTGAAATAATACTACATACAGACAGGCAATAACACTCACACATGCTAGCAGGTGCGAGTTTTGTTACAAACTATTGAACTAAACTGAAACACTTTATTTTAACATTTTTAGGATACTATCCTCATAGAACATTTCAACCAGGGTTCAATCCTGGAATTCTCAGATGGAAGAAAATCGTTCAGGCCACAGAGGTTGTCTAAGGAATTAATTACAACATATGAAAGAATATAATTTATGAGGGTTTGTTGATAAAATTTACATATTTATTTAAAACACAAATAACACCCATGGTACGTCCTTCACATATCACAGTTAATTTATAAAATAAAAGATAAAATAAAAAACATTTTCAAAAAATAACATAAATTAGAATACAAATATATACCTTTTAAAATACTACCTTGATCAAAAAGTTTTAGGACCGGCCACCGTGTGGCGCTGTCAGTTACCCGATTGGAATTCGTTTTTTTTGTTAGGTTACTACATCTATCATTGACACTTACCTCCAAATTTCAGCGTCATAGCTTGCCATTTGTAAAAGTTACGCTGTACTGAGTACATCTACCTTTGTGTGTGTTTTCGATTTTTTACAAGTTTGAAAATGGCATCAACTGTGCATCAACGAGTTTGCATTAAATTTTATGTGAAAAACGGATTTAACGGTTCGCAGACCTTGGAAATGTTGGAGAAGTGGTCGTGAGTCGGTCGAGGATGACCAACGTAATGACAGTCAAAAACCGATGAAAACATCGATAAAATCAAATAAATGTTGGCCGAAAACCGCAAATTGACCATCAGAGAGCTGGCAGAGGACTTGAACATCGCTTATGGATCCGCTCAAGACATTTTGGTTAGTGATTTGGGCCTCAGACGTGTCGCTACAAAACTGGTGCCGAAAGACCTCAATTTCATGCAAAAAAAGGACCGCGTTGAAATCGCGAAAGACATGATTTCCATGAGTTTTTGACCAAAAACAACACGATTACTATCCAGCAGCCTTCGAATTCATCTGATCTGGCTCCCTACGACTTTTTCCTGTTCAACTGTCTTAAAAAACCGTTTCGCGGAACGCGTTACAGCACCCGAAAGGATGTCATGAAAAAATCGAAGACGGCTCTGATGGACATACCGAAAATTGAGTACCAGCGGTGTTTCAAGGATTGGATCAAGTGCTGACGTAAGTGCGTTGCAGTCGATGGGGAGTACTTTGAAGGGGACCATATCGATTTTGATGAATAAACTTGTATTTTCGATTTTATGAATAAAGTCCTAAAACTTTTTGATCAAGGTAGTATGATGTATAAAAATACCAATGTATAGTACGGAAAGTAAAAAAAGAACACGGAAACTAACAATTAATTAAATATAATTAACTTTACAAGACTTGGGTAAAAAATAAATAATTCTCTCTCAAGGGCAACAAGAACATAAAATTATTGGGCAAATTATAAAAAAATACTTAAGACATAATCTAAATAAAATATAGTATAACCAGTTTCCCATTCAAGACCTTCAATTGAGGTAAATGGAAATTAAAATTGATCAAGTTACTCCATAAATTTAAATGTAATCAAAAATAAAAAAGTTGTTTCTGGTTTTTAATACAAGCTTTTTTTTATTTATTATAAGACGATATTCTAGAGTGCAGTTGTGAGTTAGCTCAATATTCTAGAGTGCAGTTGTGAGTTAGCTCAATATTCTAGAGTGCAGTTGTGAGTTAGCTCAATATTCTATAGTGCAGTTGTGAGTTAGCTCAATATTGAAACAACGATTTTATATCATACTCTTTACCGTATTTTACGGACTATAAGACGCACCTTAATTTTTAGGCAATTTTAAAAAAAAATAACACTTTTACTATTTTTATTATTAGATTGCAAAGCCAGACTAAAAACATTCTTAGTTTCAATAAGTCATCTTCTAGTTTTGGCCATTTTGCATTCAGTCCTCTATTTGCACATTTAGTCTTCCTCATTTTTTTCAGTTCTTTACTAGCCCGCCAATCGCGAATAGTTTTTTCTGATGGTGGAGGGCCAAAATGCCGCTCAGCTGCTCTGTTTCCATGTTCTTTTACATATGCTATTACTTTCAATTTATACCCCGCATCATATGAACACCTTTTATTTTTTCCCATTACGAAACTAGCTACTAACAAAAATATTGTACTGTTACCGATAACACAAATCACTTTCAATTCAAGTTCACTGGCACCGTAGACTGCAATGACGCATCATAGGCTAGACAATGTTCTGGGTTTGTGATGGCGGGACGAGAGGGAGACAGTGTTAGCGAGCTTGTGAATCCCCGCAACTCATTCGTCGCATCATTTTTAAGACTGACGGGAATTTTAAATCAAACACTGGACATTTTTATATTAATTTCGAGTATAAGACGCACCTGAAATTTGTAGGCAATTTATTGAAGAAAAAAGTGCGTCTTATAGTCCGTAAAATACGGTGTGTGCCATTTTTCAAGAGAGAGATAACTTGTTAAGCTCACTCACTAATGAGTGCATTAAAGAGCTCACTACTGAATCAAAAAAGTTTGGGATTTGTTCCATACTTTTCATACATTAGATCACTTAATGCATTGACTGCTGAATAACAAAATCTTATGAAATGGTCATCGTTTGACTCTGGCATATATGTTACTCTGTCATAAATGGGAGTTCACAAAAATTCCCCCTTCTTATAAAATAGTCATAAGATGAGAGCAGGTATAATTCACTGTCATATGTCATATATGGGAGTTCACGAAAATTCCCCCTTCTTATAAAATAGTCATAAGATGAGAGCAGGTATAATTCACTGTCATATGTCATACTTATATGGGAGTTCACGAAAATCCCCCTTCTTAGAAAATAGTTATAAGATTAGAGCAGGTATAATTCACTGTCATATGTCATATATGGGAGTTCATGAAAATTCCCCCTTCTTAGAAAATAGTCATAAGGTGAGAGCAGGTATAATTCACTGTCATATACCCTTACAAACCCTATTAGTACCATTGCATCACTCTGAGCTCACTTGTTTTTTAATCTATCTAAAGAAATTTGGAATAGAACGGAGATGGGCATTTCGAGCAGTCAGTAAAAGTTTATATGAACGCCTATTGTCATTTTCATCACTGATCTTATTAAAGAGTGTCTTTTTTGTTATTTTTAGAACTTTTAATATAAGAATTTGTTGTTTAATACCTTTCATGTTTTATTACCATTCACCCATCAAGAGTGCTCTTCGATATTATACAGCATATTTTATTGAAAAAGAAGCAATTCAAGCAAACTTACGATGTTGCCATTAATCTTAGATCAGGTACGCAGACATTATCAGGACCACAGTTCTTCTGTATGTTGATAGAGTCCTTCTGCACGTTGAGTACGTTCTGGTCTAGTGTGGGGCGGAGGACAGAACGAGGGTTTCTGCGCCGGGCACTCACTGCAATGTTTTGTTCTCGCATGCCGTACCGGACCTGCACTTCAATGGGAGTCAGCTTGTCTCTGACGTTAGCCTGCGATTTACATTCATTAAATTTCAAAAAAGTTATACTCAGTTAAAAAAATTATAAAAACCAGTTAGCATTAAGTAATGTGCTACATGTAGCACACTTCTTCCTAAGAGTAGTTGTAAAGAAGCACTCTAATAGCATTCTATTTTAGATTGAAAATTATAATAGACATATTAGTTTTACTTTTTTTAAAGTAGTTTAATCAACATTCACAAAAAAGGAATATTAATATTAGTATCATATCCTTATTCAGAGCTGTTTGTTAGCTGTATTTATTTATTAGCTGTTATTAGCAGCATTATTATTTAGCTGTGCTATGAAATTAAGGAAAAGTTTTCTACTAATCTATATCATTTGCTGTGTCTGTTCCTAGAAATGTATACAGCGCTATTTTGTATTGTATCAGAGTTTTGCTATACATAGTACAATTTGGCAGGTTTATTGCCATGTGGTAATAATATCTTAAGTGAAAATCAGACTAAACCCCTTTTTAATAAAATTGGGTTCCAGCAGGACCCCACAAACCCCAGGTAGAGAGAAAGACATCTTACCAACTAGGTCTTACCATGAAAGTTGTCAATTTGCAATAATGATAACTCCAAAAGTACTCCAAAATTTTTCATAAGGCAGCTATTAAGCCCCAGGGAAGAATAAATTCAAATGAAAAAAGCCTCCAAGTAAAACCAGTTTGAAACTGGTGGGAATCGAAACCGAGATGTTTATTGGGTGTTTAAATTATTTTTTAACTAGAAGGCCACATCCCTTATCTCAGTATTTGTTAACTAGAGGGCCACAGACCTAGCCTCAGTATTTGTTAACTAGACGGCCACAGCCCTAATCTCAGTATTTGTTAACTAGAGGGCCACAGCCCTAACCTTAGTATTTGTTAACTAGAGGGTCACAGCCCTAACCTCAGTATTTGTTAACTAGAGGGTCACAGCCCTAACCTCAGTATTTGTTATCTAGAGGGCCACAGCCCTAACCTCAGTATTTCTTTACTATGTAAATAATCTAATTTTGTACAATTTACAATTCCTTCATTTTGACACATTGATAAAAATAAGTGTACAAGTCTGTTGTATCACGAGAATGCTACTGTCAGCTCGCGGTCACCACCAAATGCAATTTACAGTGAAGTTGGAATCAAGCCTAACAGAATGTGCAGATTTTCCACCAATAACATCAATACTCTACAACCGCAACAGAATACCTCCATAAGATTGTCAAATAATCATACTAAATAAGATTGTCAAATAATCATACTAAATATGATTGTCAAATAATCATACTTAATAAGATTGTCAAATAATCATACTAAATAAGATTGTCAAATAATCATATTTAATAAGATTGTCAAATAATCATACTAAATAAGATTGTCAAATAATCATACTTAATAAGATTGTCAAATAATCATACTAAATAAGATTGTCAAATAATCATACTAAATAAGATTTTTAAATAATCGTACATCCATAATTTTACATTGATGGCTTACCACAATGTAGACGGACATGGAGTTGCAGTACCTCTGTCCTCGAATGAGGGGCACCGTCTGGTTGAGTTTGTGTTGGCCTTCATAGTTTGAGAAGAACAGGCGAGGGTCATTTGGCTTCTTTGAATCAAGGATGAACTCTAAGTCAAAGTCTGGAAACATATTTTATTAAATTAGTGTCACAGTAAAGATCATTGTTATTGCTATTTTATTACAATAAATTAGTGTAACAGTAAAGATCGTTGTTATAGCTATTTTTTTTAAAGTTTATGTTAAGCTTATCATTAATTTTTTGGCAACAATTAAACTCAATAGCCGATACATTTGAATGATTAATTTCCAAATGCTTATATTATTTAGGGTCTTTCAAAATGAGCAGTTTTTTAAATTCTTGGATAAAACACAGATGGCGTCGCGAACTTGCCTGGATCTTGTGGCATTTGAGAAGTGTAATGTATGGCATTTATGAAAAGGAAGCCGTATACAATACAGCAACGTGTTCAAATGTTGAATTATTTTATGTATTGTAATCTCCGGAAACAGTGATGTTAATTGGCTACCAAGATCATGTGATCTGACACCGTTGGACTATTTTCTCTGGGGTTACGTGAAAAGCCAGGTCTACAAGAATGACCCCCGATCAATTCCTGAGCTGAAGGACGAAATTATTCGCATTATTGGCGAGTTAGAACCGCAATTATGCCAAAATGTCATCGAAAACTTTGACAAAAGAGTGGACATCTGTGGATCTGCAAGAGGTGAACATTTGGCGGATATTGTTTTTTGTTTTTAAATGTTATTTTATATAATTATACTTTAACGACCAATAAAAAGTTTTTTGAAATCTATGCAATTTGTGTATTTTATTCAAGAATTTAAAATTTTTTTATTAAAAAAACCGCTCAAATTGAAAGACATGTAGATTAAAATTTATTAGTCACCATTAAGAAAAAAAGTTTTACTTTTGAAAGTAGCACTGGTACAGCTACTTTTCAACCTAAAGTAGTATGCTACTTAAATACGAGTAGCTATCTAGAAAAAGTAAAAATTAACAGCTACTTTTAGGACAAAGTGCACTTGTAGCGTGTTCCCTTTAAATTGTTCTAGGGTATGATCTTAATATCGATATATATCTTAGGAGTCACACAATAAAGTTTATGAGAAGAAAAATGAGATAACTATGTTAACAATGAAGGATTATCTAATAAAAACTAAATGAATAGCGTAACATGTTATACTAGATACACTCAAGGTTCTAAGATACCAAACAATTTTAGCATCATATTTATAATAGAATGTACGTCATAATATTGGCTGCCAAAAATAACAATATACATCATCCTTTTCTCCGTGTTAGACTCTCTGTGTATCAAACCCCACAGTGGAGTTGTTAAGCTTAAAATTTATTATCTCTCTTTCTCTTCACTATTTTTCAAAGAGGAATGAAGAATTTATCAAAGGTTTCTATATAGGTGGCATTCCATATTAGAATATTTAACAATAAATTATTTTCTGCCTGAAAAAACGCATGGGTATAGAAGGTAGAAACACATGTTATGGAGATTAATGCTTACATTATAGTGAATAACAAAGAAATTTATTTTTTAATATCTTAGAGAGAAAAAACTTCATGAGCGGACCACCAGCCCGGCCATGAGAATACAGCTTATGGATGACATAAAACTTTATACCCACAAGCCATAAAAGCAAGAGAAAAAAATATCATCTTTTGTCGAAGCTGTATTTAGTTTCTCTTTTGTCAGTTATATTCTGAAAATATTGACTCTTTGATAAGTATTAACATTATATAAGGTTTTTAAATAAAAATATGTCTAGAAATATGCAAAGCTTATTATTGAATTTGAGTAGTTTTATAGATGTTTTTTGTGGAGTGAGTTTTAACAGGCTAAATAGTTGAAGTTAAAACCAATTAAATGTCAGTATTTTCGATAGTCTCGAATTTATTAGTTGATTGCGTACTAATAATACATGAAATTAGAAAACATTATGGATTTGGCAATTTGTACAATTTCACATCCTTTTAAAAACAGTTATTTAACACCTTTAGTTCCAAATAATACACATTATGAACTATTTTCCAAGGACCTAAAAATATTGAAAGACTAATAAGAGGATAATGGGCGTAAACTTTGATCATAAAATGATAAAAATCATAAAAGCAAATGGGACATGGAATTATTTGTGATTTAACACACAAAAACTGAAATAATATAATATAATAAAAATAATGATACACAAAAAAAATACTATATAACAATCATTGATATAGAACTATGAAATGTAGAGGCACATTTACAGCCACATTAAATATTTAATTTTTAAATTATTAACTGTAGGGGAGTACATTGTGGCCTTTCTCACCACTTTGGCGTTTAAAATCCTCAGTTTCAGTCTCGCAATCAAAGAAGATAATACTAAGATTACGACTAAATGATAAACTCCATGGGTAAAATGCTGTCTTACAACCCGAAAGTTGCAGGTTCAATTTCTTGAAAAAAAAATCTAGGCCTCTTTAAGATCTTTCTGATTGATTAGAAGATATTACCACATGCCCATAAATCCGCCAGATATTACTGTATACGACGAAAGTGTAATTTGTGACACCTTAATAAATAATGCATATTTTTTTGTATTATGTTGATTGATATACACCAATTGACTGCTGATTTGCTATACAACACACAATACAAGATTGCGATAATTGACCGTACAAATGAGAATTGACTAGACATTTTACAGATTGGTAATTTTGAAGTTATGAAAAATTACAACAATTTGGGATCTCTCATTTCAAACATAGGTGATTGTTGAAAGAAATTTGGAGGACAAATACAATCAAATCTGCTGTAGAGAAACTGTCGTCCGATAGAAATATCACCAAGAATACAAAATTGTTCTTTGCGAAGCCCTTGTATGATGCCAATATGTAGATTCTGTAATTTTGGAATTACCAGAAGATTGATGCTCTTGAGAAATGGTGCTGGATATAATTGTTTCGAGTACCCTAGGTAGTACGACAGTAAATAATTTTATATTGGGTGTTAACATAAGTTGTGTCCGTTTTTTTCCAATTTAAAAATGAGCACCAAAAGTAAAACAAAATGGTAAAGGTTATACGTCGTTAGAAAGAAAATTTTCTGTTCTACAAGATATTGTGTTTGCTTTTAAGTTACATATATTAATTTATTTGATTACAAGCCTTCAAAATGTTATGTCAAGTAAACTAAAGTGAGCATTTTCGACACCTCCAGTGGACTTCGATGAGGACCTCTTAAACCATATTATTCATGAAGATCCCCTTCAAACCATCGTAGAATTGGCTGAGCAGATGAATTGTAGTCACATGACTATACCGCCATCTTAAATCAATGGGAAAAGTCCAGAAGTTCAGCACTTGGGTTCCACATGTTTTGAGTGAAAACAACAAAAATCAACATTCAACAATTTCTGCTGGTTTGCTCGCGCGTCATCGAGCTACGCATGGCCACAAGCAAAGGTTCCTTTACCGCATCATTACTGGTGATGAAAAATGGTTTGAAAATGGTGATTAAAATGTTTGAAGGGGATCTTCCTAAATAATATGGTTTAAGTGGTCCTCATCGAAGTCCACTGGTCATCCGGAATGCTCCATGTCTTTCAGGTCGAAATTACAGTCTTTGAAATGCAAAAACCATCGACGAGTTGTCCTTTCATTCATAGCATCTTCACCGTACACTTCGCAAATATTGCAAGCAGCTTTGGCAGCTTTATTCCCTCGATTGAACGCGAACAGAAGAAGGTGTCGAAAATGCTCACTTTCGTCTACTTGACATTCCATTTTGAAGGCTTGTAATCAAATAAAATAATATATGTAACGTAAAAGCAAACACAATATCGTGTAGAGCAGAAAATTTTCTTTTGAATGACGTATAACCTTTACCATTTTGTTTTACTTTTGGTGCTCATATTTAAATTTGTAAAAAAAGGACTCAACTTACTCGTATGTTAGCACCTAATATTTTATAATTTTAATACAAAATAACGCCTAACATTAACTGTTCAGATGAGGATTCTGTTATACTTCAACTACTTCAACACATGGCTGAAGAAGCACAGAATCCTCATTCTCATGTATTCACTTTCTAAATTTACCAACATCAATTCATTTACAAGAATAATCTCTTCATTCACCTTACCTCAATGATGATTTGATAAAAAAAACAAGTAACCAAATATCATTGTAAAAAATCTTTTTTAAACAGGTTACAAATTTCTGGAATCGAAAAAGAAATTTGAAAACAAATAAAAGTTGTCACAACATCCAGAGGCGAATGCGATATTTTACAAGATGATGTGTAAAATATCTCTATTCACTCACAATCATTTAAAAAAATCTTTTTTAAACAGGTTACAAATTTCTGGAATCGAAAAAGAAATTTGAAAACAAATAAAAATTGTCACAACATCCAGAGGCGAATGCGATATTTTACAAGATGATGCGTAAAATATCTCTATTCACTCACCGTGTTGGCATATTAAGTATCCGTTGGCTTGGAAAAAATCATAAACATCAATTCATAAAAAAATATTCATCTTCTTAACAAATACGAATACACGTATATCAGACAGAAAAATGAAGAGTTCATTTTTACAAAATAAATACAACGTTAATATTTATTATTTTATGTGATTCAGATTTATTTATTTAATTAACGACACAACAGTGTGTTTTACATACAAATGAACATATGACAAGTTATACAAGTACTTAAAAATTATTGACAAAAAATACAAACCTTTGTCTTAAACTAACATGTACAGAAAATACAAAAAGCAGTAGTAATAATAAATTACAAATTCATTGTTTAATATTAATATGTATATTTAAGTTCAATATATGTATGTGTATCACAAAGTAGACTTATGTAATTGTCAAAGACTTGTTTTATAGTGGCAAAGAACTTAGATTTGTTTTAAGTGGAACAACGCTTACATAGAACAAGAAGATTTGAATTTTTCGAGAATTTTATGGATAGATCTTGAGATATAGAAAACACATGGGCCCACTTGTAGAACGAGATGCAAGTTGCTTTTTGCAGAATCGAAACCTTCCACATGTTGATGCAGGGTTACTCAACTCCAGAGGCAAAGTATTGTCCTTAATGTTTAGTTTATAATAGGTTATTTATGTTAATAAAGGAGGGCACAAAGTTAGTAGCTATTTCTAAATATTGTTGGGATATTCTGGCGAATACTATATATACTTATATTAAAAATATCTAAATTGTTGCAAAACTCATTTCCAAGTCTTTGCATACGAATTATAGAGGAGTTAAAGGGATTGAGCAGATGAAATAATCATCAAATTCTAAGTTATGAGGATTATGTTGTATATTGTATGATATTATTTACGTCATTGTGAATTAAGATTGTTCTCGGCGCCATATTAACGAACTGGACTGTTAAGAGCAGCACACGGAATGACCATATTGAATTAATTTTCTGATATCTATATCTTCCACATCTCGTTGGGTAAGTTGAAGATTTAACTCATTAATAGGCTTTGTACGTATAACTGAGTCACTTCACAGAGAAACATGAGTGACATTGTTTCTGTTGTCTTTGTGCTATATTTAGGCTTAATAATTTTTAAAAATTCATCATTTTACTATTACTGACAAGCTCCGTGGCCCAGTTGATAAGATGTTTGATTTCAACCCATTTCGATTTTTGAAGGTACCCAAAAAAATCACTGTGCAAAAAGAGTTCATCTGATGCACAGAGTATGGGTTGCTTCATATACAGCAGTGTTGCAAACACATATAATGATAAACCCTGAGTTTCGTGTCTACTTTAGGGGCTCTAAACTTGAAGGTTCGATTATTGGGACCGAAGAGAATGTTGTCTATCAGCCAAACTCTTCAACATATCCGAATCACCAATTCAGAAGTGATAGTTGAAGGGTACCGTACGAAAGAAGAAATCATTATTTACAATCATATTTCTCGTAAAAAACCTCATTTATAGATATTCGATTAGGAGCCCAGATAATTCATTTTCAATTAGAATTGCAGGGCTTTCTGTGTTTGTACCATATGTTCTTAATAGTTGAAGGCAATCAGTGAAGTTGAACTTGGTGGGTCACCTGATGGTCAAGTTGAATTAATTGTTGACATAAATACTGTACCTCTTTTGTATAATAGAACATTTTTGCTTAAGCATTCCGTGGCTTTATCTACAGTTTTTTAAAGATTGAATTAAATTTAAAGCAGATTCCAATACTCCTTAAAATCTGCTAATACAGTAGGAAAATAAAATGTCCATCAACTAAAAGACTAATTACAAAATGCTGTTGAGTTTTGACATACTGGTTTATAAAGCTCATTTGGAAGTCAGCAGAAGATTATATGGTATATACTACATCTGGTTTGCATGTTGTTGAAATTCCTCCAGGCTGCCAACTAACTTTCACATGCAAATCCACTGTTTTTTTCCTTAAATCATAGTCCTCGGACATGAGGTAAGATTCAAGAATATGACCAACAAATTTAAGGTTCTTTTACTCACCAGCTGAGGTGTCGACTCCGATTCCATCATATTCAAAGCAGTATCTGACGCTGGTGCAAGTCACCTTGACTCTGTTGATGAGAGTGCAGTCCTTTTGGTCCAGGGAGATCAGTTTTGATTCCGTGCCAAATGAAACACTTGCTTCAGTCATCTTAACTACTGGTTTTGCTCTGTAATAAAGATAAGCTTATTAAAATCAAGTAACTTTAAAAAAAATATTGATCCAGTTAAAAAGAAAAGCTTTTCAGAATATCCTTTGATCATAGTTTCTCTTTCTTATCCTTGGACAAACTACCTTCCTCTACTTCTACCATTATTTTTTTAGTTTTTACTTGAATTTAAATTATTTTTTTGTTAAGTCTGGAAACACTTTGATGAGGTGAGCTAGTAATAAGCCTGCAAGATGTACGATTAGATATAGCATTATTTTATGTAACTATGTACACAAAAATGCAGCTTGTGATGTTTTGGCAGTTTTAAGATTTATTAGGATTAAAAAATGGTAGGTTGAATAGAGCTTGTTTATAATCCCCTATGAAACATTTCTATTTCAAATATTTTCTCAGTCATGCTTTGACAAGATTATGAATACGTAATCAGAATTCAGCAATCAGAATAAGTAATCAGAATGTGAAATAAAAAAGAAAAATAACTTTAAAATACCTGAAAAGGAATGCTGTATCAGCCTCATAAGCTCCGACTACCAAGTCATTGTACTGGTTGGAGTCTAGATCCACACCTCCTGATAGGGAGAAACCGAAAGTGCTAATAGAGCCCTGCATGGTGTCTTCAGCCTTGATCACCTGGGAGTGTTTCTCCCGAACCCCTGAAGCACTACCGTAGAAAATATATACCGCACCACGTCCAGAAATACCATCGTATGGAGCACCAACAGCAAAATCTACGAGGGAAAAGATTATTATTATTAAGATTTATTCGAAATTTTTAAGTTTATCAAACTGAAATCTGGAAAATTTCATTTGACTTTTAAAATCAATTTTATTTTAATTAAATAATATTAAAATGAAATAATGCATGAGCGCAAGTCCTAGAAGGGGCACAGGAGAGGTAGCTAGTAATAAGGAGTGGGAGTTCCTCATCCAGACCATTGGTCCCTGACCCATATATAAGGTGACCAGATTTTGAAAATGCTAAGTTAGGACAAATAAGTTTCTTCACTCAAAATTGTTCCTTACATTTATTTTCAAACTATTTATTTCAAATGTATAGAAGTAATATAAAGTATTGAGGAAAAGACAATCAAATTGACAAAAATTTTTAAAAAAAGAGCCAAAATTTCAATTTAGAAGTTCAATAACTGCACCCAATAATTTCATTTCAAATTATAAATTCAATAATTGTTCATAAAAATCTAATTTACACCAACTATATTTTCAAATAATTAAAACTTTCTCTTTATGATTTTTTTACAGAAATACTTGACGCTTGGATACCATTTTTAACAAACTTAAAAACTTTTGTAAGTATTTTTTAGAATTAACTTTTATTGAAATGACTACTTTTCTTATATTTTATAAACGCGTCCTACTTTTATCGCCCGACTAGAGGAAATTTCCAAGACTAAATGTTCTTTCAATTGGATTAAAATACTGAAAGCATATTCCGACGATTAGCTTTGTAAAACTAAAATAACACAGCAATGTGTAAATAACCACTCATTGAAATAATTCTAAGGCTAAGGCCACACTGAAGTGCTTCGCTTAGTGGTAAGCTAGGTGGTACGTGACTAATAGACTAGGTGACTTCAGGCTTGGCCACACTTGGCAAGTGCTTTGCACAAATTCATTTGCCATTTGGGAGTGGTTGAGTCAACAAATTATGCCACTCTCAAAACTAAACAGAAAGCTACTTCTCTCAGAGAATTTAAGTTTAAAATTTCGAACATCTCAAATTCGAACTTGTTGGGTGCATAATGTTAATTTATCTAGAAGTATGGAGTGGAGAGTTTCAACTTCTCTACAAAGAATTGCGGAAATACAATGAAAAGTTTTGTAGTTATTTGAAAATGAAGCAGGAAACATTTGACTTATTGTTGGGCAAATTTCATATACTGCTCCTATTAAAACTTCCTCCATCTGGTAAAATCACTTCGTGACACAATAAAATTAACCAACACGTCTGTTCGCTGGGGGACTCACTAGGTGACTAATCGTCACGTAGCGTGGCGCAAAGCATGAAGTGTGGCCATTGCGATAGTATGATATGTCACACAACTCGCAGGATATGGATATGTTACCTAGCTCGCAGCGTAGCTTTAAGCACCAAGCGAGGCTCCTACCCGTGTGGCCGTGGCTTTAATAAGTAATCTTTTCTTTGAATTCGTGGCACGATATTTTCGTAATTATCTGGGTTTTTTACGAGTATATAATTTATTTTTCTTGAATATTCGTGACCGGGACACAAAGAGTATTTGGAACACCAGGACAAGTGATTTGAAACCAGGACTGTCGCAGTCTAGAGAAAGTATTATTTTATAGCTTTAACATTACCTCCATATCCATCAAGATTGATGTCACCAAGAGAAGCCAAGGACAATCCAAATCTGGACTTGGATTGCATTCCATCTCTGTAATCCACGCGAGTAAATTTTCCCTAAAATTAAACAAATTCATGAAAACATTGTAAATAGTAATCATAACTCTTATGTCTGTTGTTTCATTCTGTGGATGGATGACATCTGTCCTTATATTGGTTGCATTTCAGTAACGGTTTTAACAAATCAAACTTAAAGCTTAGATGAAAAAACAATTCAAGTTACAATAGGGTCAAAATTTTCAAACCACTGCAGGCATTCATTATGCAGATTTATAACATTATTTTTAGTTGCTACAAAGAGCTCTTAGAATTTATGTTAAGTTGCTTATTAAGGACAAATTTTGATGAAATAAGTTCTAAACCGGTTCAGATTTAACAGAAAACTAAAAGGGCTATATAGCTAAGGGTCACCAAATTTGTAAGAGCCTAAAAGTTAATTGAAAATATTCATGAAAAAACTACACCATGGCAGAAGGTATAGCCATCTCTGGGTCCGTAAATTTGGGGTCACAAAAGGTCGACAAAAGAAGATAAGGTACTTACAATAAAACAACATTATTAACCCTTCCTGTCCCATGATGTGTAACTTGTACACATTGCTTCTAAAAACTTTAATATCTCTATAAATATAATAAATACTGTGTTCAGATTTTAGGTATTCCTCCGTAATACATTTATGCATTGAATGAAAATAATAATATTAATAATAATTAGCACTTATTAGTCACATCAGAGATATTTTGTGAAAATCGGGAATACCATAAATTCAGCAATACAATCAAACGTGTGCCAGTGTGTGATGTAGGTATATTCATTCTAAAAAACCGTATGGGTGAGAAAGCGATGCTATTCACGTCTCACTCTCATTCTACTTTGGTATATGGAAAGGCAAAAAATAGAATCTTAGTTCGGTCGCTTCTCTCGTTTAGTAGCTAGCCAGCTTTCGTTCGAGGTGTTCGTTTCGCCCGTTTTGTGAACGTCGTCCGATGTTTTTTTTCATGTTTTCAGCTATTAAATTTCAATTAATATCACTTTTGACTTAAAATTTAATTAAATTAAGCGATTGACTATGAATATTTGTATTTTTCCGATTTTAAATCGCTCATTTTTACATATGTATTAATGTATATTGAATACACATCACTGGAACGGGCGGATTTTTTTAGCGCAGGAAGGGAAAGGTTAAAATCACTTGCATAAAAAATATAGCACCAAAACAAATATTTATTATGTACAAATATATCAGAGGCTTCCCCTGTTTTTTGTAACACTCAAATATTACAAGTTCAGAAGAACAGACAGAAACCAACCTAAATCGAACTTGACAGTACATCCTGCATTTGATATTTTTGGGGCCCCAATATGGATTAGCCATGGGCTAAATGTAAATCTACTGGCAATTAAACCTACTTGGTAAGAATGCTAATAATCATTAGACCACAGACTAATAATCATTAGAATTCAATGGACTATTATTGTAATAATAAAGGTAAAAATGCAAAATAAGACAAAATATAATTGAGCATACCTCTTCACTGCCCTGATAGATAATGTACACCCTGCCAACATCATATTTTCCCTCGTTGTTAATGGGAGTGTACATGGGAGCTCCAACGATGAGGTCATCTAGTTTGTCTCCATCCACATCAACCGCACAAAGGCTGTAGCCAAAGTAGGCACCGATCTGTTCTCCAGTCAGGTTCTTGATATTTTGCAGATCCCATGTGTACAGGACAATCTAAACATATTGTATTACCAATATTAGTTTAGTTAAATGTGTAATTTTGGTGAATTGAAACTATTTGATGAGAAAAATGAATACTGTGCTTTTTGTTTTACATATGTGTATATACATGATCAAAAATCGGAAAGAAGTATCGATTTATTTTTTCATGCTATATGTCCTCAGTGAGATACAGGCAAAACCCTAGTTTACTGGGGACACGACAAATGAAAGGCAACAAACCCAGATCCATTAAAATTGTGTCCAAATTAAATAACCTGTTGTTTTTCACAAATTATGTATATTTTTTGTCATGTGTAAAATAAATAAATAAAAAAATCAAAAATACCATTACCCTATTTTCCTGTCAGGGTAAGGAGAAAGGACAGAATGCCAGACTTTCCTATTGCAGCACACTCTTTCGTCTCTTCTACATTCATACACCTTCTTATACAACTCCCACGATTTCTTTGACTTTTTACATTTCTTTCTTCCAAAATATCATTCTTTTGATCAAATCACACTTTCCTTGGACTTCTTTTGTTTCACTCAAATTTGCACTGTATTTTTTTTCATTCATTCATTCTAGTTTTGTCTTTCTTCATTCACTCATTCTACATGCCCAAACCATTTCAGAGTGCTCTTCTTTATCTGACTTAATACATTAACCTTAATTTCATTTTCATCCATTATCATTTTTCTTAGGGCACACATTTTTATTTTAATAGTTCTTATAATTTTCCTCCAGTAAAATTGTTACACACATACATACCATTATGACATTTCCCTGTTGGGGTAGGCAGAGAGAATATACTTTAAAACATTACTATTATGACATACTTCCTTCACATTTGTGTGGCTCCATTTATTTATTTTCCGCATCCACATTAAACTCCCATATGTAAATATTGGCACAAATACACTGTTGTGAACCATAATTTTGGCTAAACTCAATATTTGTTCGGCTTGAGTATATGTGCCCCAATGACATTGTTTCCTATTACAACTCAGTTCAATATCTCTTTTTACCTTTCTATTGTCTGAGAACATACTTTCTAGATTGAAGAAATTTTCAATTCATTCTAATCTTTCATTGTTCATACAAATATCACATGTAATTTTTCCTTTACACTTTTGTTTTTCAATTACCAATAAAATTTTCAACGACTGAATTTTGCAATATTCATTCTTAGGTCTTTTTTCTCATTTCATTTTCTGTTAACAAGACCATGTCATCATCATACAAATAGTCCACATAAATTGTTACAAGTTAGGAAAACATAATAGAGTGAGAATGTAAACCTTTCCGAGTAGTTCAGCTCCTCTGGGCATGCCCACAGCGATAGCCTGTTCCCCAGTGCCAGTGAATTTGCCCATGGTTATGGAGTAGCCCAGATAGGAGTCGTCATCAAAGGGCTGGCTCTCCTGAGTACTCAGCACGTTGGGCTTCTGGTTCGGCTCCAGACTAATGGAGTACAGCTGACCTGGACACGCAAATCTTATTCAGTAAACTTCACCAGCTAAGATTAACAACTAATTGGGAACAGTTCATTGTCTATGGCTCATATGATTGTATACTATGTTACTGAATAATAAAAAATGGGAACAACTCATTTTTTATGGGTCATATGACTGTATACAATATTCTCTCTCTCTTTGAATAATGGCCGTGAACTCCTATATATGAAGGAGTATACGCCAGTGTCCAGTGATGGTTCCGTATACAATATTACTGAATAATAATTATAGATGTGAATAGTTCTTTGTCTATGGCTCATATGACTGCATACAATGTTACTGAATAATAATAATAGATGGTAACAGTTCATTGTTTATGGCTATTACTGAATTATAATTTATGTCGAGTATTTAACTAGAAATATATTCTGTAGGTTAAGATTTTTTTTCAATGAACTAAGTTACGTTGTTTGACAATAATTGTGAAAGCACTTAAAAGGCTATAAATAATCTTCACATACTCTCAAATTAGAATTTTCTTAGTAAATGACATTTCTATCAAATAACAACTATAGTAATACGTTTATATATTTTTTTATGTAAAACATTAACATTTTTTACATTCTTTTGTAATATTTCATCAAACTTTTTACATTCTTTTGTAATATTTCATCAATACTTTGTAAAATTCCATTTGAATAAATTTCATTAATAGGCTATAACCCTCATTTGATTTTGACAACCGCTGTGGTCAGATGGTTAGCATTCGTGCTAAGCAAGAAAGCGCCACAGGTTTGATTATTGGTGGATTAACTTCCAGATTAGTTTTCTACTTAAACCTTTTTATTGCAAATTTAATGTTTTTATCCAGCTTATATACTGTTTATCACAAATTCTTATAGTCCTACCACAAAAATAGTCCAATAGAAAACTCTGCCTATTGAAATGCTGCAACTAATTAAAACTAGTAATAATCTTGGAAGTTTAATCTACTTGCCATTAGAACTTTGGATTTGATCTGCCAAGTCACTGTGGTCAAGTCAAGTCATTCGGTAAAATATAACAGCTTGCATACATTAAACCACTGGTGTCTTCCATCCACAAGATGGTTAACAATTATACTCAATCACGAGGGATAGCCTATTATTATCATCAGATTATTTTTCAATTCATATCTAGTGGATCATAATATTTTTATATGTAATATAAGCCAAGCTTCATAGTTTTGATTATAATATTCATAAATTGACGAGGAAAGCATCTAATTTTCACTTTTATCTAGTGATACTACAAATTTCATTCATATTGTAGTGATATTGAAGCAATTCTTTATGCCTTTGTAACATTTGATTACAATGTTGCTAGTGTATATAAATATATTATCTCACTATCATTACTATAAGCAATTTTTTTCTATATCTCACTAAATATATGTTTTACATGCAAATTTTATGATAGTTGTTACAGGTTTTCATTTATTGTATAAGGTGTTTCAGAGTATTTGCCAAATTTTTGTGGCTCAAAGTGTTGATGTTTCCAAAACAACTTTGCTATTACTGATAGTGACAACAAGCACAGAAGCTGTAACATTCTGGAAACGTTAGGACATTGAATCACAGAAACTGGGTATACCATAAACTCAGAAAGACCTTATACCATAGATAAAAATAATTGCGAAAGCCTATGAACAGGTTTGCATATCAATATCATCTTGCTAAAAGGGTTTAACAATTAATGTCTAAACTTCACAGGACGGACAAAAAAATGTAAAACCTATTAAATTCTAAAATGTATATCAACATACTAAAATTTTTAAGTATTTTTCCAAATTTTGTTAGCGAGTGCTAACTGTGATTTCGCTTCTAGAACATATTCTGTATTCTCAAATAACGTAAATTTTGATAGTGCGTGCTAACTGTGATTGCGCTTCTAGAACATATTCTGTATTCTCAAATAACGTAATCAGCTTATCATTGCTCATTTGATGAAATCAGTCAAATTTGGATGAATAGCCATTAAAAAAAATAAGTCAGACAAAATATACATTACATTAAAATGTTCTTAGTAAATAATACAGTTTTTTGTCTCTCTTGTCACATTTACACAATTATAGTTATCCCCTTTTGTCTGGACTTTTTTGTATAGACAAAAAAATCATCTTTATTACATCAATGACATAATTGCTTTTTGAAAATTTTGGGGAGTTTTTTTACAACTATTTAATAAAGTATAGAAAAAATGGCAATAGTAGATCCTAACTCAATTTTGACTAATTTAAAAAAAGAATATACAATAAATAACTATTTAAATACAATTTTAAATGTTTATATAGCAAATAATGGTAATGGAATACATTATAAATATTGTTTTTTTAAATGTTAACCAACACCATTTGTTTTAAATTGTTAAGTTTAATGTATTTATGATTAAAAATTAATTTTTGCGAAGGGGACACAAATTATAAACTAGCGCTGTATTAAATATTAATTTAAGAATGCTGGAAAGAAATTTTGAAGATAATAAATGATAAACCATGTGCCATATCAAATGGGCATGGTTCATAGTTTAATATAAATGTTTTAACCAATATAAATATGAAGGAGGGAATACAAAAATAAATGGGTGAATATTGAAGATGTTAGCAGGAGAGCCAATTCCATCTGCGTCCCACTCTTCCACCTAAATGTTGATTTATTAATTGATTAACAAGCAGCCTTAAGCTAGGTAGCAACCCTCACTCTGTATCGGAGATTTTTGAGTGTTGCCAGTATATTGTAACATCCATAATCATACATTTAACACTAACAAAATGACCAGAATTTATAATATTTCGTAATATCTTTTCCACTTAATTTCTGGAAGAAAAAATTACCAATGACATCTTAATTATTTACCTGAAGATAAAATATAGGACTGCTTATAATTTAAAAAATTATGGTTCATATTATGAACTTACATACGAGTACATTTCTGAATAATACTTTTTTTAATTAATGGTAAATTTAAAATAAATACAAAACACCAATTGTTTTAAACGTTTTCCAAAAACGATTGTGTATTAAGTCAAAATAATGTATTGGAAAATAATTATTGGAATGTTTTCTCTTTGTATATGCATTTATATATGAATATATATGCCTCAAAGATAAAGATATATTTTTAAAAATGTTCTTTATTAAATATGTGTGCGACAGGCGATTTTGTTGATTTTATATTTGTTAGGTCATAATGCATGGACAATCACACTGATATTTTTATAAAATTTTGACATATTAGGTTTGATGTGAATATGCCCAGCTTTTAGGTGTTTCAATGAAATTGTTGCCAGTATAATTTTTTTTTTGTTGAGAGTTGTCAAATCTCATCAAAGACTGCAAATCTGATATATTTATGTGTGAATTTAATTTGGTATAAGTTAGTTGTAAATTCAGTCCACGCAAAAAGGTGTTGTCTAAGAATAAGTAATGTCTAGTAAGATGGCACTTATAAGCCATTTATCTTGTATAGAATTATGTTAACATTAAATAAAAAATACTGCCATAAACTTGTGAATAATGCAGTAAATTCAGAATCAAGACATGTGATCTTAGCAGGAATTCTTATTCATGTCGTCATTTACATCAGGCTCTTTTTTGTAAAATCAAAATTTTATTGATAATTTCTAATCATTTTGTTGTAATAAGTACATATATAAATAAACATAACAAGTACACAGTGTGAAGTAGCCAATTTCTGTAATAAGTAAAAAAATCTGCGGCTGTAAATAATTTTGACAAAATAACTTTTGGACGACACATAAATAATGACATTGATATACTGCAACACTTAGCACTGCCTTACAGATGTACGGGCATGCGTTCAGGGCCAAGCAAACTGTGGATTGGTGTATCGTGAAATGATTACATGATTCATATTCAATAAAAAATAATTGAAGAAATAAGAGCTGGTTGATATTTTAAATTGAGATTCTATCAGATTAAATATCTCATTATAGTAGAGGAATTTTGGTGCCAATTGCAAATAAGAATCTTGACTAAAATACATATTTATTCATTTCTGATATAGAATATTCGATTATTGATAGATTTTTCTCCTAGTTATAGATACTGCATCAAGTTATTTCATAGGAGAACAAGGTTATATATAATATTTAGTCGCAAGATTCTATGCACTTATATAAAACTGATAATAAAATTTATTATATGAACTATTGCTAAGTTCTTTTTTTTTACTTTATAAACTATGCCTTTCACCAATCACTCAAATTTGCTTGAAGAAACCCTGCATGCAACATAAATAGTGTATTTTGGGTCTACCTTTAAAATGGGTGATGGTCCAATTTAAGAAATAGTTACATATTATTTTATTTTATTCAAGTATATATTTTTTTAATATTTCAACAAATATATATTATTCCCAATAGACTTTAATTAGAAATAAATTAAGAATGTATTGTAATCTGGACTGGAACCATAAAATGAAACGAAAATATTGATTGCCTATAGTTCGGAAATTCTTGGATGAGTCCTGTGACAGCTCACAAATTTGCCCCAATACAACCTTATGTAATGTATTTACATAAATAACTTGCTATTTATTAGAATTGAGGCTTATATTAAAGTTAATAAAATAATTAAAATTACTGAACATCGTTACAAGATTGTATTGGGGCAAATTTGTGAGCTGTCACAGGACTCATCCTAGAATTTTCGAACTATAGTTCGTTGGATTCTGAACATAAAATATGTCATTTGAAATACTGTTTGTTTCGTATGTACTTTAACTGTATTATGAATAATAATAAAAAAAAATACATTCTTGCTTCATGATTTTTTGTCTCAAATATTTTCATTTAAATTGTTTTTTTTTAATATCACTATGGATATAAAGTTAAAGACATTGTTTTAGTTGTGAAATGATTTTTTTAATACAACATGCAGAATACAAATTTGAAGAATGTAAAATAAATATTTCTGAGATTGGAACATTTTTAAAGGACTATAACAGGCTTGTAGACAACGTGTAGGTACAATGCATGACAACACTATTAATATTGTATTTAAAGAATTCAGTGGAGAGAGGAGAGTGCATCACAACATCAAATTATTATAGAGGCAGTCAAAAGTCAGCATTAGGTTGACCTGATGACGAACTGGCGGCTCCTGACTTCTTCCATCCTGCACCGGGGTTTAATCAGTAAATAAGGATTAATATTATACCAGAAACATCATGCCATCTTTTAAATACAATTTTCAATATGGATCTATTAAAAACTTATCTCTGCTATTTTAAATTGTGGGATTTCCGATCAAGAACAAAAGAGTGAATAATTTAAGACATCATAAAAAAATTATGTAACAATTGAGTGTTTTCAGCAAGAAGTTAAAACTTTATTTAACAATATAGTAAAAGAAAAATATAAAATTTGATCACAGTTGTCTATGGTCTTAAGGGACTGTATTGATGATATATTTATTATTGTTGATGGAAAAAACTGAATGACTAGGGCTATATCGCCTGTTAAGAATCATAGTGTCGAAACTCCGAAAAATCGATTTTCGAGTTAAGACTACCAAATGTCACTAAAATGACTTCTTTTTTACATGCATAAGCCGCGAAAGTATATTTCAACTCCTTGAAGTGGTAAGAAGTTGAAATATACTTTCGCCACTTATGCACGTAAAAAAGGAGTAATTTTAGTGCTATTTGGTAGTCTGAATTCGAAAATTGATTTTTCGGAGTTTCGCCACTATAATTCTCAACAGGTGATATAATGAATTCTATGAAATTTGTTTGAATGGAATATTTTTTAGCAAAATATAATAATTTTAAAAATTATGTAATTCTAATGAATTTAAAAACATGAACAAATTGTGATATTCGTCAATATTTATGATTGGGGTATGATTATTGGTTATTTCTACATAATAGTCCTTTGTAGCAAAGTAAATCTTGTGATTTTTTAATGAAAATAAATAACATGATAACTATTGTGTGTGTATGGAAAAAAAATTAATGCTGATTGTGATATAAAACTAATGCTTTAATGTGATGCTATTTTACACTGTTTAATTTCAATAGATCACAATGGTATCTAAATAAGTGAAAAAAATTACCTAGAAAATAAATTTAAAAAATGGCATGAAGTAAGCAATTTTCAGATATTAGGACAAAGCGAATGTTTTTGACACGTTTTCAGGTTTATATTTATTATAATAATGAATTATTAAACATTCAACTGGACGACTACAACTTACAGCAGAAGACTCGGACATTGAATTGACTAGTTTGTCCACTAGATTTTAAATTAGCTGTGAAAATATTATTGATAACAAAAAATAAAGATCCTTTAAATATTTTTTTTTACAAAATTACGTACATTTTTTGAAGTTTTTCTTGTAAATCGGTTTCAAGAACCGATGACTTCTTCATTATGAGATGCTTATCTAAGTCTATATTTATATTTGAAATAAAATTTAAAGAGTTTTATTGATAATTGCCAACTTTAGTTAGTAAAATGATAATAATAATTACTTGAAAGTTTTTATTTTTCGTAAAACTTGACATTTTATATTTTTTTCATCTTTATTGAGTTTTGAATTTGTTACTCAAGATAAACAATTTTTTTTAGTCTTTATTTATCAAATAAATAGAAATTCTTCTTTTAATTTGATGCTTATGTTGACAGTCATGTAAAATCTTGCAGACAAACTTGTCAATAATAACACGTGACAAAGAAATAACAAAAAAAAGACGTCAAAAAAACAATCGATTTGGCATGTTTGAGACCCCCAAGTTACAAGTAAAGAAGGTAAGGCGGTTGTGAGTGAGGCGGTCAGTGCGGAGCTGCTGGATTCGAGTTACCTTCGCCGTATTCCTTGTACCGTGGTGGTGTGAACGGCAGGCGGATTGTTGGATTTATTGAGTACACCTGGCCTGTGGAATAGTTGGTAATATATCAAGTGGGGGACACATGGGGGAGCTGAAAGAGAAATTCTCGCCTTCTTGGCGACATTGTACACATAATAACATAAAATCTAACCCATATATTCCAGATATGATCTTCGACTTTGGCGAAACACTAAAATTTAGTCACAATCTTAACAGTTTGCACTCCAAAAACACAATTTGTGGTAAACATAACTTACACCTCAACTCCATAGATGCTGCTATCGCTGTCATGAAGCTATGGTGCAAACTTTTTTGTGAATTTACTATACTGTCGTCTTAAGCAAAAACGCAGCTAACGGGAAAAAATCAGAAATGGAACAAAGTATGAATATTCCATATCAAATTCTGAACCATAATCCATAAAAAAAAATACAGAAAATCATTTATTTCAATACAAAAATCGACATAATGTATTTTTTAATTTTACAAAATACTAGG